>JAWZYV010012465.1:0-240949 GCA_038373885.1 Cheiracanthium punctorium
AGTATACTCGGTGCAAACCATACCTGATAGCGGAGAAGAAGGCTAGAGGAGCCTTTTAGCTACTCTCCGAATGTATCGCTCCGCCACTCGTTTTTCCTTCCAATTATTTGGCTTCAATGTCACAAAGCAATCCAATCGCAAGTCAAATCCGCAGTTCTTATTCCCGCCAGTACAAAAGAGGTCTATCATTGGTCAGATGTCTGGGAAGGCGTTACATCCAATGTCTTACTTAATTTCGTAATCCTTTTAATTGTTGAATTAAAATAAGACAAATTTGCAATTATTTTATAACATACACTTTATTTTAGCACTTAATAGTTGATAATTGTCTTAGTTTTGTAATAAGCAGGGCAAACGGAAAGAACTATTTTAAAGCGGCGGAATCACACGGTAAATAGCTTTATCTTCACTATCAGGTTAAGTTTGCCTCGAGTATAGACGCTTGAAAACGCGGGTATTTCCTTGCCGGTGTCGAGCGCGTTGCGAGTGAAGATTTCTCTCGGTTTTCGAACAATGGGAAAGAGGAGGCGTATTTGACGTCAGGTGGGGCCGCACGCCGAAATTTTTTAGAAAAGTATTAGTTTCTTTTCCGACGTGTGTTTCGCAATTTTGAGTATAGTAGGTAGCAGACGCTTTAAAACGCGGGTATTTCCTTGCCGGTGTTGCGAGTGTGGATTTCTCTCGGTTTTCGAACAAGTGGTAAGGGAGGCGTACTTGACGTCAGGTGGGGCCGCACGCCGAAATTTTTTAGAAAAGTATTAGTGTCTTTTCCGACGTGTGTTTCGCAATTTTGGTATAGGAGGTGTCGCGCGCGTTGCGAATGTGGATTTCTCTCGGTTTTCGAACAAAGGGAAAGGGGAGGCGTATTTGACGTCAGGTGGGGCCGCACGCCGAAATTTTTTAGAAAAGTATTAGTTTCTTTTCCGACGTGTGTTTCGCAATTTTGGTATAGTAGGTAGCAGACGCTTTAAAACGCGGGTATTTCCTTGCCGGTGTCGCCTGCGTTGCGAATGTGGATTTCTCTCTGTTTTCGAACAAAGGGAAGGGGAGGCGTATTTGACGTCAGGTGGGGCCGCACGCCGAAATTTTTTAGAAAAGTATTAGTTTCTTTTCCGACGTGTGTTTCGCAATTTTGGTATAGTAGGTAGCAGAAGCTTTAAAACGCGGGTATTTCCTTGCCGGTGTCGCCTGCGTTGCGAGTGTGGATTTCTCTCTGTTTTCGAACAAGGGGAATGGGAGGCGTATTTGACGTCAGGTGGGGCCGCACGCCGAAATTTTTTAGAAAAGTATTAGTTTCTTTTCCGACGTGTGTTTCGCAATTTTGGTATAGTAGGTAGCAGAAGCTTTAAAACGCGGGTATTTCCTTGCCGGTGTCGCCTGCGTTGCGAATGTGGATTTCTCTCTGTTTTCGAACAAGAGGGAAGGGGAGGCGTATTTGACGTCAGGTGGGGGCCGCACGCCGAAATTTTTTAGAAAAGTATTAGTTTCTTTTCCGACGTGTGTTTCGCAATTTTGGTATAGTAGGTAGCAGACGCTTTAAAACGCGGGTATTTCCTTGCCGGTGTCGCCTGCGTTGCGAGTGTGGATTTCTCTCAGTTTTCGAACAAGGGGAAAGTGGAGGCGTATTTGACGTCAGGTGGGGCCGCACGCCGAAATTTTTTAGAAAAGTATTAGTTTCTTTTCCGACGTGTGTTTCGCAATTTTGGTATAGTAGGTAGTAGACGCTTGAAAACGCGGTATTTCCTTGCCGGTGTCGCGCGCGTTGCGAGGTGGATTTCTCTCGTTTTCGAACAAGGGAATGGGAGCGTATTTACGTCAGTGGGGCCGCACGCCGAAATTTTTTAGAAAAGTATTAGTTTCTTTTCCGACGTGTGTTTCGCAATTTGCGATATCAGGTAGTCGCGAGTCAAATCCGCAGTTCTTATTCCCGCCAGTACAAAGAGGTCTATCATTGGTCAGATGTCTGGAGGCGTACAGCCGAATGTCTTAGTAATTTCGTATCTTTCAGTTGTTGAATTAATAGACAAATTTGCAATTATTTTAAACGTACACTTTATTGTCGCACTTAATGTTGAAATTGTCTTAGTTTTGAATAACAGGCAAACGGAAGCTATTTTAAAGCGGCGGATCGCACGGTAAATAGCTTTATTTCACTATCAGGTTAGTTTGCCTCGAGTATAGACGCTTGAAAACGTGGGTATTTCCTTGCCGGTGTCGCGCGCGTTGCGAATGTGGATTTCTCTCGGTTTTCGAACAAAGGGAAAGGGGAGGCGTATTTGACGTCAGGTGGGGCCGCACGCCGAAATTTTTTAGAAAAGTATTAGTTTCTTTTCCGACGTGTGTTTCGCAATTTTGGTATAGTAGGTGTCGCGCGCGTTGCGAGTGTGGATTTCTCTCGGTTTTCGAACAAGGGGAAAGGGGAGGCGTATTTGACGTCAGGTGGGGCCGCACGCCGAAATTTTTTAGAAAAGTATTAGTTTCTTTTCCGACGTGTGTTTCGCAATTTTGGTATAGTAGGTAGCAGAAGCTTTAAAACGCGCGTATTTCCTTGCCGGTGTCGCGCGCGTTGCGAGTGTGGATTTCTCTCAGTTTTCGAACAAGGGGAAAGGGGAGGCGTATTTGACGTCAGGTGGGGCCGCACGCCGAAATTTTTTAGAAAAGTATTAGTTTCTTTTCCGACGTGTGTTTCGCAATTTTGGTATAGTAGGTAGCAGAAGCTTTAAAACGCGGGTTTTCCCCTTCTGGTGTCACCTGCGTTGCGAATGTGGAGTTCTCTGTGTTTTCGAAAAAGGGGTATTGGGAGGCGTATTTGACGTCAGGTGGGGCCGCACGCCGAAATTTTTTAGAAAAGTATTAGTTTCTTTTCCGACGTGTGTTTCGCAAATTTTGGTATAGTAGGTAGCAGAAGCCTTAAAACGCGGGTATTCTTTTGCCGTTGTCGCCTGCGTTGCGAATGTGGATTTCTCTCTGTTTTCGAGAAAGAGGTGAGGGGAGGCGTATTTGACGTCAGGTGGGGGCCGCACGCCGAAAATTTTTAGAAAAGTATTAGTTTCTTTTCCGACGTGTGTTTCGCAATTTTGGTATAGTAGGTAGCAGAACCTTTAAAACGCGGGGATTCCCTTGCCGTTGTCGCCTGCGTTGCGAATGTGGATTTCTCTCTCTTTTCGAGAAAGAGGTGAGGGGAGGCGTATTTGACGTCAGGTGGGGGCCGCACGCCGAAAATTTTTAGAAAAGTATCAGTTTCTTTTCCGACGTGTGTTTCGCAATTTTGGTATAGTAGGTAGCAGAACCTTTAAAACGCGGGGATTCCCTTGCCGGTGTCGCCTGCGTTGCGAATGTGGTTTTCTCTCTGTTTTCGAACAAGGGGTAAGGGGAGGCGCATTTGACGTCAGGTGGGGGCCGCACGCCGAAATTTTTTAGAAAAGTATTAGTTTCTCTTTCGACGTGTGTTTCGCAATTTTGGTATAGTAGGTAGTATACTCGGTGCAAACCATACCTGATAGCGGAGAAGAAGGCTAGAGGAGCCTTTTAGCTACTCTCCGAATGTATCGCTCCGCCACTCGTTTTTCCTTCCAATTATTTGGCTTCAATGTCACAAAGCAATCCAATCGCAAGTCAAATCCGCAGTTCTTATTCCCGCCAGTACAAAAGAGGTCTATCATTGGTCAGATGTCTGGGAAGGCGTTACATCCAATGTCTTACTTAATTTCGTAATCCTTTTAATTGTTGAATTAAAATAAGACAAATTTGCAATTATTTTATAACATACACTTTATTTTAGCACTTAATAGTTGATAATTGTCTTAGTTTTGTAATAAGCAGGGCAAACGGAAAGAACTATTTTAAAGCGGCGGAATCACACGGTAAATAGCTTTATCTTCACTATCAGGTTAAGTTTGCCTCGAGTATAGACGCTTGAAAACGCGGGTATTTCCTTGCCGGTGTCGAGCGCGTTGCGAGTGAAGATTTCTCTCGGTTTTCGAACAATAGGAAAGAGGAGGCGTATTTGACGTCAGGTGGGGCCGCACGCCGAAACTTTTTAGAAAAGTATTAGCTTCTTTTCCGACGTCTATTTCGCAATTTTTGGTGTAGTAGGTAGCAGACTCTTTTAAAAGCGGGTATTTCCTTGCCGGTGTCGCGCGCGTTGCGAGTGTGGATTTCTCTCGGTTTTCGAACAAGGGGTAACGGGAGGCGTATTGACGTCAGGTGGGGCCGCATGACGAAATTTTTTAGAAAAGTATTAGTTTCTTTTCCGACGTGTGTTTCGCAATTTTGGTATAGTAGGTAGCAGAAGCTTTAAAACGCGCGTATTCCCTTGCCGGTTTCGCCTACGTTGCGAATGTGGATTTCTCTCTGTTTTCGAACAAGGGGTAAGGGAGGCGTATTTGACGTCAGGTGGGGCCGCACGCCGAAATTTTTTAGAAAAGTATTAGTTTCTTTTCCGACGTGTGTTTCGCAATTTTGGTATAGTAGGTAGCAGAAGCTTTAAAACGTAGGTATTCCCTTGCCGGTGTCGCGCGCGTTGCGGGTGTGGATTTCTCTCTGTTTTCGAACAAGGGGTAAGGGGAGGCGTATTTGACGTCAGGTGGGGGCCGCACACCGAAATTTTTTAGAAAAGTATTAGTTTCTTTTCCGACGTGTGTTTCGCAATTTTGGTATAGTAGGTAGCAGAAGCTTTAAAACGCGGTATTCCCTTGCCGGTGTCGCCTGCGTTGCGAATGTGGATTTCTCTCTGTTTTCGAACAAGGGGTAAGGGGAGGCGTATTTGACGTCAGGTGGGGGCCGCACGCCGAAATTTTTTAGAAAAGTATTAGTTTCTTTTCCGACGTGTGTTTCGCAATTTTGGGTGTAGTAGGTAGCAGACTATTTTAAACGCGTGTATTACCTTGCCGGTGTCGCCTGCGTTGCGAATGTGGATTTCTCGCTGTTTTAAAAAAAGGGGTAAGGGGAGGCGTATTTGACGTCAGGTGGGGGCCGCACGCCGAAATTTTTTAGAAAAGTATTAGTTTCTTTTCCGACGTGTGTTTCGCAATTTTGGTATAGTAGGTAGCAGAAGCTTTAAAACGCGGGTATTCCCTTGCAGGTGTCGCCTGCGTTGCGAATGTGGATTTCTCTCTGTTTCCGAACAAGGGGTAAGAGGAGCCGTATTTGACGTCAGGTGGGGCCGCAGGCCGAAATTTTTTAGAAAAGTATTAGTTTCTCTTTCGACGTGTGTTTCGCAATTTTGGTATAGTAGGTAGTATACTCGGTGAAAACCTTACCTGATAGCGGAGAAGAAGGCTAGAGGAGCCTTTTCACTAGTCTGCGAATGTATCTCTCCGCCACTCGTTTCTCCTTCCAATTATTTGGCTTCAATGTCACAAAGCAATCCAATCGCAAGTCAAATCCGCAGTTCTGATTCCCGCCAGTACAAAAGAGGTCTATTATTGGTCAAGCGTCTTGGAAGGTGTTACATCTTATGTCTTACTTAATTTCGTAATTCTTTTAATTGTTGAATTAAAATAAGACAAATTTGCAATTATTTTATAACATACACTTTATTTTAGCACTTAATAGTTGATAATTGTCTTAGTTTTGTAATAAGCAGGGCAAAAGGAAAGAACTATTTCAAAGCGGCGGAATCACACGGTCCATAGCTTTATCTTCACTATCAGGTTAAGTTTGCCTCGAGTATAGACGCTTGAAAACGCGGGTATTTCCTTGCCGGTTGTCGCGCGCATTGCGAATGAGGATTTCTCCCGGTTTTCGAACAAGCGGAAAGAGGAGGCGTATTTGACGTGAGGTGGGGCCGCACGCTGAAATTTTTTAGAAAAGTATTAGCTTCTTTTCCGATCTGTGTTTCGCAAATTTGGTATAGTAGGTAGCAGAAGCTTTAAAACGCGGGTATTCCCTTGCCGGTGTCGCCTGCGTTGCGAATGTGGATTTCTCTCTGTTTTCGAACAAGGGGTAAGGGAGGCGTATTTGACGTCAGGTGGGGCCGCACGCCGAAATTTTTTAGAAAAGTATTAGTTTCTTTTCCGACGTGTGTTTCGCAATTTTGGTATAGTAGGTAGCAGAAGCTTTAAAACGCGCGTATTCCCTTGCCGGTTTCGCCTACGTTGCGAATGTGGATTTCTCTCTGTTTTCGAACAAGGAGTAAGGAGAGGCGTATTTGACGTCAGGTGGGGGCCGCACGCCGAAATTTTTTAGAAAAGTATTAGTTTCTTTTCCGACGTGTGTTTCGCAATTTTGGTATAGTAGGTAGCAGAAGCTTTAAAACGCGGGATTTCCTTGCCGTTGTCGCGCTGCGTTGCGAATGTGGATTTCTCTCTGTTTTCGAACAAAGGGTAAAGGGGAGGCGTATTTGACGTCAGGTGGGGCCGCACGCCGAAATTTTTTAGAAAAGTATTAGTTTCTTTTCCGACGTGTGTTTCGCAATTTTGGTATAGTAGGTAGCAGAAGCTTTAAAACGCGGGTATTCCCTTGCCGGTGTCGCCTGCGTTGCGAATGTGGATTTCTCTCTGTTTTCGAACAAGGGGTAAGGGGAGGCGTATTTGACGTCAGGTGGGGCCGCACGCCGAAATTTTTTAGAAAAGTATTAGTTTCTTTTCGACGTGTGTTTCGCAATTTGGTATAGTAGGTAGTATACTCGTGAAAACCTTACCTGATAGCGGAGAGAAGGCTAGAGGAGCCTTTTGCACTTCCGATGTATCGCTCCGCCACTCGTTTTCTTCAATATTTGGCTTCAATGTCACAAAGCAATCAATCGAAGTCAAATCCGCAGTTCTTATTCCGCCAGTACAAAAGAGGTCTATCATTGGTCAGATGTCTGGGAAGGTTACATCCAATGTCTTACTTAATTTCGTAACCTTTTAATTGTTGAATTAAAATAAGACAAATTTGCAATTATTTTATAACATACACTTTATTTTAGCACTTAATAGTTGATAATTGTCTTAGTTTGTAATAAGCAGGGCAAACGGAAAGAACTATTTTAAAGCGGCGGAATCACACGTAAATAGCTTATCTTCACTATCAGGTTAAGTTGCCTCGAGATAGACGCTTGAAAACGCGGGTATTTCCTTGCCGGTGTCGCGCGCGTTGCGAATGAGGATTTCTCTCTGTTTTCGAACAAGGGGTAAGGGGACGCGTATTTGACGTCAGGTGGGGCCGCACGCCGAAATTTTTTAGAAAAGTATTAGTTTCTTTTCCGACGTGTGTTTCGCAATTTTGGTATAGTAGGTAGCAGAAGCTTTAAAACGCGGGTATTCCCTTGCCGGTGTCGCCTGCGTTGCGAATGTGGATTTCTCTCTGTTTTCGAACAAGGGGTAAGGGGAGGCGTATTTGACGTCAGGTGGGGCCGCACGCCGAAATTTTTTAGAAAAGTGTTAGTTTCTTTTCCGACGTGTGTTTCGCAATTTTGGTATAGTAGGTAGCAGAAGCTTTAAAACGCGGTATTCCCTTGCCGGTGTCGCCTGCGTTGCGAATGTGGTTTTCTCTCTGTTTTCGAACAAGGGGTAAGGGGAGGCGTATTTGACGTCAGGTGGGGGCCGCACGCCGAAATTTTTTAGAAAAGTATTAGTTTCTTTTCCGACGTGTGTTTCGCAATTTTGGTATAGTAGGTAGCAGAAGCTTTAAAACGCGGGTATTCCTTGCCGGTGTCGCCTGCGTTGCGAATGTGGATTTCTCTCTGTTTTCGAACAAGGGGTAAGGGGAGGCGTATTTGACGTCAGGTGGGGGCCGCACGCCGAAATTTTTTAGAAAAGTATTAGTTTCTTTTCCGACGTGTGTTTCGCAATTTTGGTATAGTAGGTAGCAGAAGCTTTAAAACGCGGGTATTCCTTGCCGGTGTCACCTGCGTTGCGAATGTGGAGTTCTCTCTGTTTTCGAAAAAGGGGTAATGGGAGGCGTATTTGACGTCAGGTAGGGCCGCACGCCGAAATTTTTTAGAAAAGTGTTAGTTTCTTTTCCGACGTGTGTTTCGCAATTTTGGTATAGTAGGTAGCAGAAGCTTTAAAACGCGGGTATTCCCTTGCCGGTGTCGCCTGCGTTGCGAATGTGGATTTCTCTCTGTTTTCGAACAAGGGGAAAGGGGAGGCGTATTTGACGTCAGGTGGGGGCCGCACGCCGAAATTTTTTAGAAAAGTATTAGTTTCTTTTCCGACGTGTGTTTCGCAATTTTGGTATAGTAGGTAGCAGAAGCTTTAAAACGCGGGTATTCCCTTGCCGGTGTCGCCTGCGTTGCGAATGTGGATTTCTCTCTGTTTTCGAACAAGGGGAAAGGGGAGGCGTATTTGACGTCAGGTGGGGGCTGCACGCCGAAATTTTTTAGAAAAGTATTAGTTTCTCTTTCGACGTGTGTTTCGCAATTTTGGTATAGTAGGTAGTATACTCGGTGAAAACCGTACCTGATGCGGAGAAGAAGGCTAGAGGAGCCTTTTCGCTAGTCTGCGAATGTATCGCTCCGCCACTCGTTTTTCCTTCCAATTATTTGGCTTCATGTCACAAAGCAATCCAATCGCAAGTCAAATCCGCAGTTCTGATTCCGCCAGTACAAAAGAGGTCTATTATTGGTCAATGTCTGGGAAGGCGTTACATCATGTCTTACTTAATTTCGTAATCTTTTAATTGTTGAATTAAATAAGACAATTTGCAATTATTTTATACATACACTTTATTTTAGCACTTAATAGTTGATAATTGTCTTAGTTTTGTAATAAGCAGGGCAAACGGAAAGAACTATTTAAAGCGGCGGAATCACACGGTAAATAGCTTTATCTTCACTATCAGGTTAAGTTTGCCTCGAGTATAGACGCTTGAAAACGCGGGTATTTCCTTGCCGGTGTCGCGCGCGTTGCGAGTGTGGATTTCTCTCTGTTTTCGAACAAAGGGAAAGGGGAGGCGTATTTGACGTCAGGTGGGGCCGCACGCCGAAATTTTTTAGAAAAGTATTAGCTTCTTTTCCGACGTCTATTTCGCAATTTTGGGTGTAGTAGGTAGCAGACTCTTTTAAAAGCGGGTATTTCCTTGCCGGTGTCGCGCGCGTTGCGAGTGTGGATTTCTCTCAGTTTTCGAACAAGGGGAAAGGGGAGGCGTATTTGACGTCAGGTGGGGCCGCACGCCGAAATTTTTTAGAAAAGTATTAGTTTCTTTTCCGACGTGTGTTTCGCAATTTTGGTATAGTAGGTAGCAGAAGCTTTAAAACGCGGGTATTCCCTTGCCGGTGTCGCCTGCGTTGCGAATGTGGATTTCTCTCTGTTTTCGAACAAGGGGTAAGGGGAGGCGTATTTGACGTCAGGTGGGGGCCGCACGCCGAAATTTTTTAGAAAAGTATTAGTTTCTTTTCCGACGTGTGTTTCGCAATTTTGGTATAGTAGGTAGCAGAAGCTTTGAAAACGCGGGTATTCCTTGCCGGTGTCGCGCTGCGTTGCGAGTGTGGATTTCTCTCAGTTTTCGAACAAGGGGTTAGGGGATGCGTATTTGACGTCAGGTGGGGCCGCACGCCGAAATTTTTTAGAAAAGTATTAGTTTCTTTTTCGACGTGTGTTTCGCAATTTTGGTATAGTAGGTTGTATACTCGGTGCAAACCTTACCTGATAGCGGAGAAGAAGTCTAGAGAAGCCTTTTCACTACTCTCCGAATGTATCGCTCCGCTACTCGTTTCTCCTTCCAATTATTTGCCTTCGATGTCACAAAGCAACCCAATCGCAAGTCAAATCCGCAGTTCTAATTCCCGCCAGTACAAAAGAGGTCTATGACGCAGTGGTTGTTAAATAAAGCGACACCAGTCAACTGCTTTAAACTAAAAAGTACATATTTTAATGAACAATATACAGGTACACAACGGCAACCGTTCTGTTGCACTGAACCGACCAACACATGAAGTTTAAGCGTCCTTATATACAGCCACGCCATCTCTCGGGCGTACATTTTCATTTACCTGGTTTCTTCTTCTCTTGAACGTCGGAACGAAACCTTGTGACTCTGACAATCCAGCCCCATCGTACCGACGGTCGAAGAAACTTGAATCCATCACCCAATTACAATAAAAATTAAACTTTTCATATGGCAAAGCGTTTGTCAATATGTCTGCAAAATTTTGATTACCAGATGCATACAATAAATTAAATTTTTTCATTTCCAACAGTTCCTTTATATAAAAATACCTTGTATCAATATGTTTAGTCCTTTGACTATCATTACAATTTTTAGAAAAATGTATGGCACTTTGATTATCGCAATAAACTTTCGGTAAAGACTGAGGTAAATTTAAATTTGAACAACTTTCGAGTATTTTAGTCAACCAAATAATTTCTTTTACAGTCTCCGAAAGGGCAATAACTTCAGCTTCCCTGCTGGAAAGTGCGACAGATTTTTGTTTACACGTTTTCCATGAGATTGGAACATTTCCAATTAAAAACAATGTAACCACTTATTGATTTTCTATCATCCCTATCGGATGCCCAACTAGCATCGGAAAATGCAATTATATCATAATTTGTACATTTACTTAAATTTATACAGTAATCGATAGTTCCTATTACATATTGAAGTACTTGACACAATAATCTCCAGTGAGTCTCTGTTGGTTTACTAGAATATTGGGACAGTGAAATAACTGGAAAACTTATATCTGGTCTTGTCCTACTTGCCAAAAAGAGGAGGGATCCGATTAAATTTCTATACGGATTTTCAGAAATACCCTCATCTTCTCCGGACTTTTTAATAACTACCCCAGAACTCATAGGTACTTTATTAACCTGGAATGTCCGGATAGGTTTCTTTCAATTTTGATATATAGGTTTGCTGTTGCATAATTAAATCACCATTAAGATATTCAAACTGAACACCCTAAAATGTTGAAATTATACCTAAATTTTGAAATTCAAACTTAAATTTAATCAACTCAAATACTTTTTGCATAATGTCCTCATTTTTAGCAAATACAGCAAAATCATCAATAAATACAAGCATAAGAACAATCCATTTAAATTGATACACAGTTACAATTTTCTAACTTTTGAAATCCTAATTCCAGGAAAGTTTTGTCTAGTTTTATGAACCATTCTTTACCAGACTGATGCAGGCCATATAAAGCCTTTTTCAATTTAAATACATGATTAGGAAACGTTTTATAATACCTGGTGGTTGATTTATATACACCTCTTCATTTAATGTACTATATAAATATGCATTCTTTATATCTAAATGTCGTGAAATCCATCCTTTTCGAACAACAAGAATCGACATAAATAACCTTACTAAGGTAAAATTTACAACGGGAGAAAATACTTCTTTATAATCAACTAGCTGAAGTACCCGTCCTCGACGGGTTAGTGAATGCAAATTTCCAAAAAAGCAAGATCTTTCGTCAGCATTGTATGAGTACACAGAATGGATGTAGTATGTTGTCAAAGTAAAGAAAGCGAAGTTATAATTTTTATGTATTGTTAAAATATTACAGGTTAGAGAGTAACTAAGTAATATCATTTAATTCGCATTAGTCGTAATTATGTGATGCGTGAACGAATATTTACGCATATTGAAATAATTTTCGCAAAATCTAAAAATTCAATAAACATTTTTGAAAAAATGGAATCCTAGAATTTAAGTTGAGTGACAACCTATCCTGTCAACCAAATTCATTTCATTCCATGCAATCTTTATTTCGTGATGCTGGAACAAATTTTCAGCATTTTAAAACGATTTTCGCAAAATCTCAAAATGTAATCAAAATATTTTAAAAATTCAACGCCTATAAATTAAGATTAGCAACTACCTATCATATCACTAAATTTCGTATCATTCGTATTAGTCGTTATTACGTGATGTTTGAAGAAATATAAACGCATTTTGAGAGAATTTTCACAAAATCTCAAAATCTAATAAAAATGTTTAAAAAATTGGACTCCTATAGTTTATGTTGAGCAACCATCTATTGTGTGACCAAATTTCATATCATTCGCTTTAGTCGTTATTACGTAATGCGGGAACAAAGATTCACTCAGTTTTAAACGATTTTCACAAAATCTCGAAATCTGGTCGATTTTTTTTAATTAGATGCTTATAGTTTAAGTTGAGTGACCACCTATCATGACACCCAATTTCATATCATTCGCTTCAGTCGTTTTTGCGTGATGCTTGAACACAAATTTACGCAGTTTGAAACGATTTTCGCAAAATCTGAAAATCTAATCAAGATTTTTTAAAAATTCGACGCCTATGTTTTAAGTTGAGTGACCACCTATCATGACACAAAATTTCATATCATTCGCTTCAGTCGTTTTTACGTGATGCTTAAAGAAAAAAAGCGTCACGGACAGAATGACAGAATGACAGAATGACAGACAGACAAACTTTTTTTTGAGGGTCGCATCGGAATCCCGGGTGCTTGAAACGGATAGAAATTGTAAAATTTTTGAATTCCAAGAAATGTACAGACAAAAGTCTAATTTTATTTACATAGATACCTTCAATCTGCCGATATCCCTGAGCTACTAAACGGGCTTTGAAACGTTTAATTTTTCCCTCAAAATCTTTTTTCAACGTATATACCCATTTACTTCCCAATACTTTAATTCCACTTGGTTTGGGAACTATGCTATAAGCATCTCTATCTTGTAAAGTTTTTAATTCATTTTGCATTGCCTCAAACCATTTTTATTTCTCGGGCAATTGTTGAGATTATTCGTAATTACATATAATTTTAACTTCAACTAAATTTATTTCGGTTTCTGAAAATGAATCCATAGTGTCACTATTAGTTTGATCTCCCTCCTCTTCTTTTTCTTGAGGGGAGGGCTTACTAGAAAAGTTAAAATTTTCAGGTTTAAATACAACTCCGTTTTCTGAACAATATTTTTTAACATCATTTAAACTATATGATTTTTAACATCATATTAAAGACGAATTGACTTGTCTGGAAATTTTGGGTATTAATAAACATATGTACGTCCCCATTTATTTGTTTTAATTTCACGTTTCCAGTCAAGAGGTTCGTCTAACTCACGCTCTTTTGAATTATAATTTAACGTATTACGTCGAAAAATAATTTAACCGCATACGTACTTGAGTAGTAAAATCTCATACAAGTATAAGATATATATTTAAATATGTAGTGATGAATATTCTTTTACTGCATTTACAGTTATTGTATACAGCTATACAAAGTTGTCATTCAACGTTGTATTCAATTGTTGTAACAACTACAGTAGAGCCTCGTTTATCCGACATTCCGTATTATCCGACCCGGATGTATTTTTTAACTTAAATATTTAAGTATGTAGTGATGAATATTCTTTTACTGCATTTAAAATTATTGTATACAGCTATACAAAGTTGTCATACAACGTTGTATTGAACTGTTGTAACAACTACAGTAGAGTTTCGTTTATCCGACCTTCGCTTATCCGACATTCTGTATTATCCGACGTCGGGTTCACGGGACTGGGCTGAAGTAAGAGCTCAAACAACTGCCACATCATGGAAAATCTGCTCCAAAATGATGAAAATATGGACACGGATAGCATAGATGAAGCTTCTCAATTTTTTCCCAACTGTAACATAGTTTTAATAATTTGCCAAAATTACTGACGTTGGCTACTTCTATTAATAATAGTTAAAAATTCGGATGAACGCATTAGCAGTCCTCTGTGTATCGAAACAAACAACAAAAAAAAGCCACCTCTTAAAATAAAACTTCCCAACGGCTACTGTTTACATTAAGCCGTATTAAAGTATCAATTAATGAGGTTATTCAATATCTCCGAATGCCTTCTCAGGTTAACCGTCGATAGGCTGAAAACATGAAAGTTGTTTGAATGCAGTTGGTGTAACTTTTTTTTTATTGGACAGAACGACCGTTGTATGTACAATTCAGAAAAACGCCTTTATTTTTCTGACTATAACATTCCTGCAAATTAACAGTTTAATTACTGCTGAATGTAATATTTTTTAAAGAAATGGAATTCAACAGAACACACTGTTTTCTGAAAATGAATACAGAGCAGGCCCAAGGGGCGTGCGGGGCCCCAGGCGAAGCGCAGGGCTTCTTTTCTATCATGGCTTATGTAAGTTAATACTAACAGTGCTAGTACATATTAACTCTATTTCTCTGCTTTTTTCGGGATAGATCACAACAATCTACCAAGCTCGGTCTAATGTGATAGCAAAAAAATGGTCCAAGAGCGGGGCCTCTTTAAGTGCGGGGCCTTAGGCGATCGCCTACATTCGCACCCCCCCTTGGGCCGGCCCTGATGAATATAGGTATTAATTCTTTATGCACCGCATACTTTTATTCTTATAGAACGAATTGGAAGTCAAAGCCTGTGCAGGGGCGTTGCAGCAGGAGGTGGTTTGTTAACCCGCCCCGTCCTCAAACCTCAGAGTGTTGGTTAGATGCTTGAATTGGATGAACAAAGTGGAGCCTGCATTTTAAAAATGTATTATTTGTCAAAGATAATAAAGCATTAAAAAAGTAAAAGAAAAAAAAAACAAGAGAGGATTATATTTTGCGGAACTCTAATAAAAAATAGTAAAAGATATCTTTGCTAACTCACATGTAAATGGGCTGTTCAGGAAATATCTCAATTTTGATTTAATTCATTTATAATTTTCCAGCTACTTAAGCAGTTTCTCAGTCACAATGTTTTGTTCCATGTAAAATAAATCGGAAACCTATTGAAGGCGGAGCGTATATACCTGTGCCCTCGTCCGGCTACGCCCTCGGCAGTTTAAAGATGGTTGATGTAGTATAATAAAACCGTTTAAAGTTAAATATTTCTATTTCACTCATTTAAAAAAAAAAATTCTCACAAATAAAGCATTTTGAAAAGTTAATAGAGGTTCTTATTTAAAAAAAAAAAAAAAAAAAAAAAAAAAGTTAGACTGAAGAGTGATTTGGAAAGATATTAATATTTAAGTTTTTTAAAAAGAGGGGTTTTCGCAAGACTATTTACATTTTAAAATTACTTAATTATTTACTTTTTGGCAAACACAATTTTATTTAAAACTGTTTTTTATGACGTATTTATGAATTGAGGGATAATCTGTGAGCTAAGCAAGCGTAAGATGTAAGTCACCATTGTTGGTTTATCGTGAGCAGGTTGTCAAACGGGCCCCCTCCCTCCGATTTTTTATAAAGGTACTTCCCACCGAACAAACGTACATTTCACCTATCACGTTTTAAATCAGCAGTACAGCAGCTGGCTGTGGCACAGCCAGCTGCGTCAAAAAATGGTCTCTATAGATCTGTGGTACGCGATGAATGTTTCGATCGTCCGCCATCTTGCTAGTCATTAAGTCGAGCGATGGCAACGGCTGTCCTTTTTTCAGCATTGGGCAATCTATTCAGCTTTTCTCGCATTCTTCCATTTTTCAGCTGTAAAAATGGTGAAATATTTCTGTAATATGTAGTAAACGTCCAAGGAACGGCGGTATTCTATGAATGAATCAATCTGAATAGTTTAGTTTGATTCGTTTTACTAAGTTGGAGAAGTCTGCTTACCACTAAACTATTGACTATCAAAATAAAATAAGCAAGCACTGAAAGGTATATACGCGTGATGAGATATCATTAGATATGTAAGGATGTTGCGAGTTTTCACCACTTTTTCTCAACCGTAACATAGTTTTAATAATTAGGCCAAAATACCTAACTGACCAGATGCTTCAATTTGATGGCAACTTTTTAAAAAATTCGGATGAGCGCATTAGCAGTTCTCCGTGTATGGAAATAAAAATGCCAACCCTAAAAATACAACTCTCCGACTGTTAGTGTTCACGTTAACCCTTTAACGCGCTGTGATCCCGCTCTGGGAACACCAAATTCTGACGTTTTGACTGTTGCCAGTCACGAAGAATAGTTGGATTTCTATAAAAATAGTTGCGGGTGACCTAGCTCCACGAGAATCCTTTACTTTTTAGCTCGTCATTTCCCGTAAAAAAAATGGTCGCGATTATTTTTAATAGCACTGTCATCTGCTGAAAAATGAAAGAACGCGAGAACAGCTGGATAGATGGCCCAATGCTGAAACAGGGCAGCCGTTGCCATCGCTCGACTTAACTACCAGCAAGATGGCGGTCGAAACCTTCATCGCGTGCCACAGATCGAGAGACGCACAGCCAGCTGTCGTCAAAAAAGGGATCTCGTTTCGAAAAGGGGTCTCGTTTCGATCGTCCGCCATCTTGCTGGTTGTTAAGTCGAGCGATGGCAACGGCTGCCCTTTTTTCAGCATTGGGAAAGGGTTGCACCTCAAAGGGTTAAAGTGAAGGTGGTTATGAGCTTTAATTTTTTTTCAGTTAGAGATAAGTGGACAGTATAAATTGAAAAAATGTTCAAAATGAGGTCAGAAATAAGACTCCGTTTAAAAAAAAATTCCTCTTGTTAATTTTCAAAAAGTTACACTGTCTAAATTTTTATACGACACCCGTACAAAAAACATTCCCATACACTAATGAGGTGATGCACAAAATTTGAGAATTATATTTTAATATAACCCCTCATTCTAGGCTGATCGCCCATCCTTAGCGTTGCCATCACAAAACAAACAAACAAACTGGCATGAAATAAAACTGCAGTGGGCTCAAAAGTTGATGAAAGACGGGCTATGGAAAAAAACCGTCTTTGGGATCATTCTCTGCACCCTGCAGTCTGAATTATGGTAAATTTAGAAAACGTAGAATATGGAAATTTTTGTTATTGTTTCGAAAGCCCTCTGGCCAACAGCAGAGCAGGACTAGATCCTCCATATAAAACGAAAATGGCCTTAATTGGGTCATTTCCTTTTTATTGATCCCCAGTGAGGGGAAGACTGACTTTGCCTGGGTCTCCCTCCTAAATTTTGAACCAATTTCAGATGAGAGACCTAAGAGCTGGAGCGGTACCCCAAAGAGATATCGATTGAACATGGAAAACATTGAAGTCATAGCACATTTTTCGTGCATTAGTTCCATACAGCGTTCACGGTTTACATCAGCTTCACTCGAGAAAGGAGTTTACCCTTCTAGGCACTGGCCAAGCAGGTGCTGCTTCACTTTCGGTGTTCCAATGGAAACCGAGTTTAACCAACTGTTCTACTGCCGGACACATGAGAAAATTCGTTCACCTAATGTTTTTATGTCCCCCCCTAACTCCCCCCTTTTCTTTGCGAGTGCATTTGGAAAATCTTTCGAGATAACGGTGTGTTGAGGATAAAAGTAGGGGTCTATGGAGAAAAAACGTTTTCTAGGAAGTAATAAAAAGGTTGGATATCCCTGATATAAAAATTATTAAAAAGAACATATGAAGCAGACTTATTTTCCATTTGCTATTCTTTGTGTAAATCAAGTTCTAAAAATTTTCTATTTCCCCTAGAAGCTGTTCATAAAATAAGATGTTTGAAGATGCTGCTGCAAAACTCATATTTTGTATATCAATAATTTACGAAAGAAAATAATCTTCTTTTGTAAATTATTGATATATTTTGTGCAGAATAATTTCAATAAAAATTTTTGGAGTTTACTTTACTTGAAAAATTATTATAGCGATCTTATGGTCTATGCTTTTTTTAAAAATCTATTTTTCAAAACTGTAAGCTAGTTCTATAATGCTCAAATGATCAAAAATCTTTTTTAAATTAAAAGCTAATTCAATAAAGTTCGGAAAACCGATTTCCTATCATAAAAAAAAAGTTCTGATGTGAACTACTCAATTTTCTCGTATGGCTGTTAAGTTTTATACATTCTTGATGCACTTCATTTAAATGTATTGGAAATGGAAATGCGATACTTCAGTATCTTGTTAAGCATAAGGGATATCACCAAGATGAGATTTTAGCATTGAAAACTTATTCCTGACTTAAAAATTGGCATTTTTCTCTATTTCGTCAGCTTGGCGACAATCAGCGAGATTTTAAGCTTGACCCAATTAGTGATCCTAGCCTGTGGATTGTTATCAAAAATGAAAGTGTAAAACCAAATGTTACAACAGTCTTAAATACAAAATTTCAAAATTCTATGCATAATAGTTTTTATTTTTATTCGAGATACGTAATTATTTTTAGTGCCAAAATTTGTAATATTGCCCCTAATGGCCTTATCACACTAAAGGGAAAATCAGAGTAACTTCGCGCTGGACCAACTTTTCCGACGGACTTGAAGGCGTGGTTATCTTTAAGGGTTGCAAAAGTAAACAAACTCTCTCCGACGCCAAATAGTCATCGCATCGCTGATTTGGCGTGCAGGTTCTTATTTTACTTATCGTGCGTTGGTATATTTACATCGGATCGGCAGCAATTTCGGCAGCATCGGACCGGCAGCAATCTCTAATTCCAAAGTCCACTTGAACGCGGCCATAATTTTATATACACGTGATTCTGACATCGATCCAAGCTGCCAAGCTTCGATCATAGTCGCCATTGCTCGAAATTGCTTATGACGTAGCAGGAAGAAGTACTCTGATTGGCCGAAATTTCGTCCGACTCGGATTTTTTCCTTCAGAAAGGAAAAAGTTGGAGTTCGCGGTCGTTAAGGTAACGGTGGAGAAAATCGGCCGGAAATTTGATTTGCAAGGAAAGTTGGTTGGATTTTTCTCAGTGTGATAGCCCTATTAATTTACCAAGCTTGGGGACAGTTGGCAATATTTTAGGCATGAGCTAAACAGAGATAGTTCAGGGATTTTTATGTGAGAAAGGCATGTCCATAGACTTTAATGCACCGAAAGTCTTTCATATAACCCTGTAAAGGAACTACTCAGTCAATTGCAATCAAAAAGGGAAATGTACAACTATGTGTTAAAGCAGTAATAAATTTTAAATTTCTGTGGCTATTCCTCTTTGAGTTAATCGTATTACACAAGAACATACGACTAGGACATACGAATTATAGGACATACGAATGTTGTATATGGGCAAGTTGTGCTGAACTATGTTGTTATGAAGATATGTGATCCTATTATTGAACATCGTAAAATTGTATTGAACATTGTAAATACTGTATTATTGAACACTGTAAAATGTTGTATATGGACATATTATGCTGAACTATGGTGTTAAGCAGATGTGTGGTATTATTATTGAACATTGTGCAAACACGCGGCATCGTGCACGTTATGACAAAACTGTTATATTGGTGTGGAACGTCATGTATATATGTAATAGGATTATATATGGATATCGTGCATAATGTGTAACGTAAGCGAGCTATAAGAGTAATATATAACCCTCAATCGTAAATATGATATTTTTGATATATAGTGGTCGTTGCAAGGCATGGGTTTAATATAGAATTTTTAAAAAAAACTTTTTGTATATATACATACATACAAATAAATAAATTTAAAACTTTAAGATTAAATCAAATACTTTAAGGATACTTGAAACAGCTAAATTATAGATAACTGAAAATAGTCGATGAAATATACAATGCTTTGGCATTGTAGATGTAAAAAACAACAAAAAAAAAATCTAATACAAGACTAAATTAAATATTCTCTAAGGTTAATTGATACAACTAAAGTATAGATATCAGATAACTGCAGTTATGATCTGGCACTGTAATTGAAATTATGGTATAATTCCGTATAATATTTGAGTCACAGGTATTGAAGTACACTAGAACTAAAATAAGATAGTATATTTATATCACAGGTATAAAGGACAGGGGAACAAAAATAACTGTTCATACCGTCTAAATAGTGTTTTTCTGGAAAAAAAAAACACCAACCTCTAAGTATACGTAAATATATGGTGACATTATAAAACAGTCGTTGCTCGTGCCTGGTCGATATGGTTGACAGTGCTGGTGCAGGCATGCATTTATTTATAATTAATATCTTTGAATTGACAATGATACAGGACTGCTGCAGGAAAGAATGAACTTGAATATATTGGACATATCGGGAAACATCAAAGGCATTGTGCCAAGTTAAATGTTGTAAAGTGGAGGTTGCTCATTTTGTTCTTCTTATTTTTACTCTTTATGTTCTTTTGTTGTTTGTTCTGCCGCAGGCTTCTGAGTTCTGCCTGCGGCATAGTTTGTATTTTTATGATTTTAAATAAATGTTTCCCCAGAGGGATTAATGCCGTAAACCCTTGGGTCGGCCCCTCTGGTGGATTTCTTACACTCTTACACAAGAACATACGTACATAAGTACATGCAGACGTCCCTCAAATTTAATCAAACTAAATCGAAAATGCAGCATGCGTACGTATATTTCTACAATACTAGTTAAAGCGAGTTCTGGGATTAAGGCCAATTATCTACACAAGAGATCTCGGCCTATGGATGCGGTGCCCTCCGTGGGGTCTTTCTAAGGGGTCCTAACCCGTATTTACGCTAAGTTTCGGGGGAAACCACGGAAAACTCCGAACGGTTAGGTCGGCGGACGCTACCTGGTTTTGAACCAGGCACCTTCCGCTTTCCCAGTTCAGAGCGCTATGCGCTCGGACTAGTTAAAACAAATCGAACATGTAACATACGTATATACTTTCATACGTAGATGGAGTATAGGACTATAGTACGTTAACGTATAGTATAGTTAGTTACGTATATAGTACGACTGTATACGTAAATAGATGAAGTATACGACGTACCTACATGCATGCGTATGCGTCGCGTAGTAAAAGTGTATTTCTTCTATACTCTATTGCTTCTGCACTGCATTATCATATAAGAAAAATGCAATTACAAATACATTTAAAATATAAAAGATATCTGTAAAACACTTGTGAATGTTATCATTCGAATTGTATCGTAGGGACGGAAAGGGTAAAATGCATGTGAACACCACATACTTACCGAAAAGTGATGCTCACCCTGGTGTTTGGCGAACTTCACGCATAAAGTGAACGGGCCAGCGCTCTCTAAATCCGGTCCAACCGGCTCCGGTCCAAGCGAGGGTTGCGGTCCAACCCAAAGAAAACTCATCGGTTAGAGCTACTTCGGACGTTTCCACGTCCGAGGGGACATGGACTGCGTGTATCCGAGCAGTTTCACAATGAACGGCCTGATTCCTTCTCATCGGCTCAAGGCTACGTGACCGGTGGAGGCCAGAGCAAAATTGCTAGTAGGGTTGGCAAGTAGAGTTTAAATTAACTTGCATCTAACATAATTCCAAATTTCATTCTATTTGTTTGAAATTTGTCAGAAATGGAACAAACTCAGGAACTGTACTCAGTTTCAGCAAAATCTCAAAATCAATAAAAAAAAAATTAATGTACTTTGACTCATTTAAGTGATCACCTGTGACGATACTAAATTTATTAAATTCACTTCAGTGGTTTATTGACGAATGTTTTCACATTTTGAATAAATTTTAGTAAAATCGCAATCAATTAAAAAAAAATCGACACCTACAGTTTAAGTTGAGTGACCACCTATTGTGTCACCCAATACCCTTTCATTCGCTTTAATCGTTGATGTGCGTAAAAAAAAAAAAATAAGTAATAAAAAAAGCGGCACGGATAGAAACTCAGAATGACAGACTAACTTTTTTTGGCTTTCGTACTGAATTTCCAGGTGTTTAGAAATGGCAAAAGGTTTGAATTCCAAGTAATGTTGAATGTCCACCTATTATGCCAGCAAATTCATTTCATTACCTTCAGTCTTTATTTCGAGATGCTGGAACAAACATTTCCGTATTTCGAAAGGATTTTCTCAAAATCTAATCAAAATACTTTAAAAATTCGACGAAAGGTGGAAAAGGCTTAATTTTTCACAAAAAAGCTTCATTATTATTGTTTTAATAACAAAATTTTAAATTTGGGGGGGGCGGACCCTCTGGTCCCCCCCCCTGGGTACGGCCTTGTCTCTACGATCAGCCAATAAGAAAGCAGAGCATTGCTTCACTGGCCGCCGAGCAGAATGGAAGCCGATTTGAAGTTGATTATTGAGGTGGAAAAAATGAAATTATTTGGATACGAGGAAGTCAAATTATAGAAATTCAAGAGCACGGGCAACGGCTTTCCGGAGAGTACCCGACAGTCTAGGAATTGATGGCATGTTAACAATATTTGTTAATTCAATCTTAAAAAGTTAACTATTAAGTAGTTCTAACTATTAAGAAGTTGTTTCGATTTATAAAATGTTGTATTCACGTATACGCCCGAGATGCTCGCTACAGTAGATGCAAAGAATCAATGCGCATGTGTAAAATCGACGCGAATACGTCATGACAAAACTTAAACGATCGTGAAAGCTCTGATTTTTTGTGCTTACGACTTTTGCTACATTAGCTACAACAAGAACGGTTAGCACGCTAGTGGGAACGCACCTTAACTCAAAGCCTGTGCCGGGGCGTTGCTGCAGGAGGTGGTTTGTTAAATCGGTCCGCCCTCAAAACTCAGAGTGTTGGTTAAATGCTTGAATTGGATGGACAAAGTGGATCCTGCATTTTAAAAATGTAATATTTGTCAAAGATAATAAAGCATTGAAAAAATAAATAAATAGAAAGAGAGCATTATATTTTGCGGAACTCTAACAAAATAGTAAAAGATATCTTTACTAACTCACATGCAAATGGGCTGCTCGGGAAATATCACAATTTTGATTTAATTCATTTATAATTTTCCAGCTACTTAAGCAGTTCCTCAGTCACAATGTTTTGTTCCATGTAAAATAAATCTGAAACCTATTGAAGGAGGAGCGTATATCCCTGTGCCCTCCTACGGCTACGCCCTCAGCAGTTTAAAGATGGTTGATGTAGTATAATAAAACTGTTTAAATATTTCTATTTCACTTATTTTAAAGAAAAATTCTCACAAAGCATTTTGAAAAGTTAATAGAGGTTTTTATTTAAAACAAAAAGTTAGACTGAAGAGTCATTTGGAAAGATGTTATTATTTAAGTTTTAAAAAAAGAGAGGTTTTTGCAAGACTATTTTGCATTTTAAAATTACTTATTTCTTTACTTTTTGGCACAATTTTATTTTACTTTTTTAATTATATTTTTGGCACAATTTTATTTTACTTTTTTTAATTTACTTTTTGGCACAATTTTATTTTACTTTTTTTAATGTACTTTTTGGTACTTATTTCTTTACTTTTAAACACGATTTTATTTAAAACTGTTTTTTTATGACGTATTTATGAATTGAGAGATAATCTGTGAGGTAAGCAAGCCTAAGATGTATGTCACCATTGTTGGTTTATCGTGAACAGGTTATCAAACGGGCCCCGTCCCTCCCCTTTATCGTAAAGGTTCTACTTCCCAACGAACATAACATACATTTCACCTATCACGTTTTAATTTTTAAAAAACTACTCTTTCCTGCATTTTTAGGGGAGGAGATGCTGATGGTGCGCTTCAAAAATAATCATGTCATTTCGATACATAATTATTTTTGGACGGTTTTCTCGAGACTTACCGTGAGTACACGCTAAAACCCCTTAAAAGGTCTCCCGCCCAAAGGAACCTCCCCCCTTCTCGTAGACATGTACCCCTGTGTATTCTTGCCATAAAACAAAACTCTCAAAATTCAGTGAGTAGGGTAGGTTATAGAGAACCATCTAATTTTTTAGAACCTGGTGCAATTCTTTTATTCCAATTTGTGTACCAAGACTTGTGTACCTTTAAGTAGGTCCACTCCTCATGGAGACAAACGTCCGATAAAATATAACGTGTTACGTTTTGAGAATTTGCAAATTGAACAAAATATCCTAGATGAAGATTCTATGAAAGAGAAAGACGTCAACAAAAATACCATCCCCAGAATAAACAATTTCTCTCTTTGAGGGCGGGTGCTTGCTCACAGAGCCCGCCTAAGGCGTGCACAGTCGCACAACTGACATTGAAAGACGTTTAAAGGAGAATTTCGGTAAATATTCTCATTTTCATGTTATTTAAATGTAAATTAGCCATTGATTGTCAGAGGCGCCAAAGAAATTCATGGACGCACAGCATTTTGCTTTAAGGTCGGCACTCCTTGCTTATCAAGCATCCGTCACTACTAAAGCCCAATTTATTGGCACAAGTAATATTGGATTTTGATGGGAAGGTTAACGCCCATGCCCAATCCGGGAATCGAACTTATACCCAAGGTGTGGCAAAATGGCTCTTTAACTCACTACACCACTTCGACGGCTCTAGATTAAATATAAGCCACGAGAAACCTCTGAATGACGGCTACTGCTTAATTACTGTTAAACAGAAAAATAAGGTCTTCCCTCTAGAGCAATAATAGTAATAATAATAATAATAATGCAGATTGATTTTAGATAAGAGGATTCTTAGATAAGCGGTAAGCCTTGCAAGAACCTGAATATAGAGTGATGCTTTTACCCTAAGATTTTACGATGACAAAAAAACAGAATTAAAAAAAAAAGTAAAATGATAAAGGAATCGAAAATGTTCATATTTTTACGCAATTTTAACTGTAAAAATGGTGAAGTATTTCTGTAATACGTAGTAAACGTCCAAGGAACGGTGGTATTCTAGAAATGAATGAATCTGAATAGTTTAGTTTGATTCGTTTTACTAAGTTGGAAAAGTCTGCTTACCACTAAACTCTTGACTATCAAAATAAAATTAGCAACTACTGAAAGGTATATACGCGTGATGAATATCATAAGATATGTAAGGATTATGCGAGTTTTCACCACTTTTTCTCAACCGTAACATAGTTTTAATAATTAGGCCAAAATACCTAACTGACCTGATGCTTCCTTGTGATGGCAACTTTTTAAAAAATTCGGATGAGCGCATTAGCAGTTCTCCGTGTATGGAAATAAAAATGCCAACCCTAAAAATAGAACTGTCCGTCTGTTAGTGTTCACGTTAAAGTGAATTTTGATTATCAGGGAAGTCGTATTACGTTTTATGTATGTATTAGCTGCGTGCCCGTTCTTCGCACTGTAGGATAAAATTTTTCCTTATATGCGTAATTCCAATTAATTTTAGTGATGTGGAATCTAAAATAAAAGCAAAATTATTTGACTCTTGACTTAAAGTTTCCGTCATGAGTACTAACCTGGCATCGTTGCATTGTAATGACTCAAAAAAATACGTCAGTGTCATTCGCGATCAAAAAAGTGGTAAGCTTAACGGTTTGCAGAGAACTCCTGACTTTCAAAATCTCTTATTTCTACATCATATTGTTTTTTTAGGTTCAAGTTGTAGCATTAAATACCTCAGACACTACATGAAATGGACAACCGCTTATTTTAAAATAGCTGCGCACCCGCTCTTCACACAGGAAGAAGGGAATAATTTTTCTGAAATCATATCTGCAGAATTTCATTTTAAAAAAAGTTCAAGTAATGTCCTCTGTTGAAATTACTGCGGGATATATTAACGAAAATTAGAATTACTCATCGTTCAGTTTGTTGTAAGACAACCGTTGAAAAGGGATAAAATAACACTTTTTATCTCAAGAAATATTTATTAGTGTGGTATATTGTGATTTATCCATATTAGCCTTACAAATCTACTAATACTACCTATATCGTATTTTAATACTATCTATCTTCGCTTCTCCCTTTTCAAGGCTCGATTAAAAGAAACAGCTTAGATTATTTGGTACCAATGGGACCTTTTTTTTCTATGGCGATTCTTTGAATTTACGCATTAACATAAACAATAATCATTTCACATAATGGTTGCCATTAAGGAAGCTCTCCATATATATTTAATTCATGCATAGTTTTTGTGAGATTGGTCTATTTAGCACCGCAAAACATTTCATCTCACCGTGGTGGAAAATATCCAAGTGGTGCCAATTTAAATATCCGTGTATCCCTTATGAAGCCTCCATGGTTTTTTTCCCTGAAAAACATCAAACTGTGTAATCTCGAGGAGCTATTTAGAATAGCTTTAATTTCGGCAGGACGTTATAGAGTTCCAGTGTTTACAAATTTTATGCATTTTTTAAATTTATGACATCACTGTTTAAATGCCGTAAAAGATACCCCGATTGGTTGAGGGAGTTAATTTGGATATTTTGCACAGTAGTTTCTAAACGGTATGATATTAAAACTTACAACGACGTTAAAAATTTTTTTGCTTTATAAAGGACCACGATGGGAGAACGTAATCCAACGTTAAAATAAAACTATACTCTCAACATGCATATGTTCGGAAACATATAAGCCTGCGACATAATTAAATGCCAAAAATAAAAAAAAAGTAAATAAAAAAATTATTTATATATCGCGCTTTAAAACGACCTTTGTAGCTTTCAAAATGAAGAACATTTTCAGCTTAAAACATTTCAACTTTTAAATAAGCCACAGATTAAAATACCACTTATAGTAATAGAAATTGTGAATTTCTTAGCTTATTTCTATAGTAAATTTTAATCAAAATATTGCCTCCTTGCGTTAAAAAAGGGCAGGAATAAATGCGTTAGGCTTGTGTCATAATTTTTACGTATCTTAAATCAATTGACGTCATAGATCCTCACTTGCGAATTGAAAAGTCGGTGCCCCATTTAAAAACTCTATCGATAGGTTAAAAAAAACCTTTTTTCTATTCCTTTCTGTGGCATCCCAACATAAATTCTCGTGCCATGATTTATTAATGTAATGGCGTAAGCTCTCCGCGTTGATGCTATTAAATTCTAAACATTATGTTACATTAAAATTCGTAAAAAATCACTTAATTTATATAATTTTTTCGTTTTTATTTTAAAAGAGGGAAAAATGTCTGTTTTATCATTTGCAAAAATATCAAAAAGTTATGTCGGATAGAATTTATGATGCTACATTTTAAAAATTAATTTACGAAAATTTTTGTCAAATGTAGTCTTTAAATAATAAGTTCCTAAAAATCTGCAAATTGTGCTACATATTGAGAAAAAAATTGAGTATTAGAAAAAATGCAAAAAATCGCATAAAACATAAAATTAAAAAAATCTAGGCCGAATTTTGAAAAAAAAAAATCGATTCGAGGAGCACAAGTCCATGTTTAGAACTTCCCGAGTACCAAATTTGGTGTTTCTAGGCGTTGTCGTTTGTCTGTAACGCCGCCGACAGACACACAAACACACAGACATCTTCTTTTATAATGAAATATTTCTATGGTAAGTTTTAATCGAAATATCGCTTCCTGGTGTTAAAAAAAAGAGCACGAATAAATGCATTAAAATTGTGGCGTAATTTTTAAGTATCTTAAAGCAATTGACGTCATAGATCCTCACTTGCGAATTTAAAATCCGGTGCCTCACTTAGAAACTTTATCAATAGGTTGAAAAAAAAAAACCTTTTTTTTCCTAATCCTTTCTGTGGCAACAACCGTACATAAATTCTCGAGTCGTGCTTTATTGATGTAATGGCGTAAGCTCTTCACGTTGATGCTATTAAATTTTAAACATTAT
Organism: Cheiracanthium punctorium; assembly: GCA_038373885.1. NCBI lineage: Eukaryota > Metazoa > Arthropoda > Arachnida > Araneae > Cheiracanthiidae > Cheiracanthium > Cheiracanthium punctorium. The sequence goes on from JAWZYV010012465.1 coordinate 27,266, forward strand.
GTTACACTAAAATTCGTACAAAATCACCAATTTATATAATTTTTTCGTTTTCATTTTAAAAGAGGGCGAAATACCTGTCTTATCATTTGCCAAAATATCAAAAAGTTATGACTGAAAGAATTCAAGATGCGACACATTCAAGATGTTATGCATTTTAACATAATTTTACGAAAATTTTTATCAAATGTCATTAGATAAAAAATTCCTAAAAATCTGCAAATTATACTACATATTCAGAAAAAAACTGTTTTTAAAAGAAAATTTTCTCCTCTATCCGATGATATAAATGCCGTTTTGCTGCAAGCTTAATTATCACCGCTATTACGAATTAGGCGAGAAAAAATGTCAAAAATCGCATAAAATATAAAATAAAAAATTTTCTAGGTAGAATTTAGAAAAAAATCGCTTCGAGGTGCGCAACTTCATGTTTAGAACTTCCTGAGTACCAAATTTGGTGTTTCTAGGTGTCGCCGTTTGTCCGTAACCCCGCCGACATATCCACTCATCCACTTGCTTCTTCTTTTATAATAAGTAGAGAATACGCTAAGGAAAATCTTAAGTAATACAAAGGGACGAGGGTCAATTGAACCCGCGCCAACAGCTTTCAATCGAATCCAGGTGCCAGTTGCATCGGAATCCATATCTTGCTCCCTCTCGAAAATATGCTACCGCTGGTCTTTGTGACACCCCCCCCCCCCGAAAAAAAAGTCACCGGGTCCGGCTATCGCTGTAGGGGACGCCTCGAAAATATGCTACTGCTGGCCCTTTGCGAGACCCCCAAAAACATCACTGCCCGGCCGTTGCTGTAGGGTCTCTTCGAAAAATGCTGCCGCTTTCCCTTTGCAAGACCGCAGGGATCTTCTATGATTGTCCCCCCCCCCCTTCCATTTCGCGGCCGTGGATTAAATTCATCAGCAATGCAACTCAGCACGGCAATCGCCCCTCGAAGCATTAATCAATGGAACAAGAATGCGTATCAAGTTTATGCACCGTGATGCTATGATTGTAAAGTTTCAAATGGAATCGTATGCAGTAGGAAAGTTTGGATTCCAAATAAACGAATAATTCGAAATATGTCCCACGTGCAACATATTCCGGAGCTATTTTATCTTTCACTTATCTCTCAAAAGAAACCATTTTCCAATTATACCCGCATTTGCGATGAGAATAAGTAGGTCTCAAGGACAAACATTCGAAAAAAATTGAATATTATTGGGTTTTTCAATTGTACGTCGCAGAAAAGTAGTGTTCGATCATTCCGTGGTTTGAGATTTTACATTAATTTTTTATTTAAATTTTATGCACATTGAAAAAGACAAGACGAAATAAATGTATAACCTTGACGAAACTGGCCAGTACAGCAATAAAATTAATAAATAAATCATAAGATAAAATAAACAGGGAATCTAAAAAAAACCCATTGCCGCTTTTTAAATATGGCTTAGCCAAATTATACCTCATTTCCAGGGGCGTAGCCAGAAATTTTTCATGGGGGGGTTACGACTACTACAACTCATATATATGTATAGGTGTGTGTGATAATGTAGTGAAAAGTATACATTTTGCATGGCAAAAAATTCCTCATGGGGGGGTTATGACCCCCCCTAACCCCCCCCCCGTGGCTACGCCCCTGCTCATTTCTCCTATCTTTCACAGTTTTCAAATAACTGGAAAATTAATGCATAGTGACGTATTTGTACACGCTCGCAGCTGACGTAATAATAAAAGATAAAAAACGTTATAAGCAATGATTAAACAGAGGTTTAATATATTACGGTCGAATTTCGACCACTGGGTGACAACTAGTACATATAATGACAAAGAACGTATAAGTATGTGTAATATATTTAGCTCATAGCCGTAGTGCCACCCAATGAAAATCTCTTAAAATATGATCTGGATAGATGATGGAAATTGTTTATTTAGGGCACTTTCGACAGTCATTAACGAAAACGAAGCGAATCTATATATCTTAAAACACAAAGGCAGCTCGAAGCAGATTCTTGAAGACGCTTTTGATGCAGTTTGGGCGTGCGTATACTCTAAACAATTAATCAGTAACCAGAATAAAGCCTGTCTTCACACATAAGTATAGTATTTCATAAGACATTACGTCAGTTTGACGTCAAATTGAAAAGCACGAATGTATTTCTTAAAGTTTCTAAATGTTAAAATCGCTAATACGATCGCTTGCATTACAGGAGTTTAAAATTTCAGATGATGCATTTTCCCGAAATGATATAAACAGCTGTATGCATTTGACAGTTTTCTTCTGGAAAATAAGAAATCCCTTATTGTGGAGTTTAATTTGTGACTCAATTCGGGCATTTACATCATGTTGGCAAAATAAATTATTTGGCGGCGTTCATTACCCATTTATAGAAGCAAGTTAAAATAAAAAGCAGTGTTTTATTCACAACCTTATGCGAAATAATGATCAATTACAGTGAAACTTCTCCGAGCAGCCACCCCTGTATTGCGGTCACCCCTCTAAACGGCCAATTTTTCATGGCACGGATTTTTCGGCACATAGACCTAATGCTAAAATAACCTCTATCAGCGGCCACCCAACCACCTCTAAACGGTCACCGAGTTGGATCAACGCCCCCTAGAGAGGAAAGCCGCGGCGCTTACTTGTGACGTCACACCGAATAGGTAAAGCAAAGCGTTTCCATTGGGTTTCTCCTCTCTCGGGCGCCGCGGGAGAGAGGAGAAATCCAATGGAAACGCTTTGCTTTACCTACTTGGTGTGACGTCACATGTAAGCGCAGCGGCTTTCCTCTCTAGGAGGCGTTGGTTGGATCGCCCATTTCATTTTTCGGGAAATTCTACTCACTCCATGCTTTAATTTTGAGCGGGAAAAAAATCAAGGCCAGGTTCATGGTCGAATATAAGACCCAGAAATAACTTGCGAAGTCCATTGGAGCAAAAATGCTATTCACGTCCATGTTCAGACCAGTCTCATTTTATTAGTTGCAAATCGGAAAGAAAGTTGGCTGAATTATTTAACTGCGTAAAACGCAAATCAACAAAGTCATTAAAGAAAAGGATTTTATTTTGAAAGAATGCGAAGAAGACTTCAAACATCGTGTTGTTAAAACGGATGAGATCTGCTTTTAAAAATAAAAATTGAACTTGAAAAAATGGTTGCTTCAGAGAAAAGTAATAATTTAAAACAGGCACAAATTGCATCCCTTTTTTTTTTTTTTTTTTTTTTTAGAAAATGTAAGAGAGCATTAAATAAAGTACTAGTTTCTCTTTAGATAAGTTTTAAATTTCATTTTAAATAAGGAATATGTGTCAGACTTGCTTATATTACGCATTACAAGCAATATAATAATAGTAAATAACACCTTTCAGAGCGACCACCCCCTCTGAGCGGCCAAAAATTCTCGGTACGGTGGGGGGCCGCTCAGAGAGGTTTCACTGTATATGTAAGTCAAGTTATCAAAAATCGCCGTAGAAGGCAAATACACAAGCTCTTCCGAAAAAAAAAAAAAAAACCGCCGCACGTTCGCGAACTTCCCAGGCAAGGTCTCTAGGAGTTATATAACTCCAACGGAAACTCCGGGATGACACATGCACATCTTTATTTTCGGACTTTATCACTTATTTCTTTATTTTTTCAGTTTTTTATCTCATTGGATCTTTACCACTGAGGACAGCTCGTGAAAATGTAAATAAAACAGAGAGCGCGCACACTCCGTTTAACTTCCTAAGAGACTGGACAAGTGCAAGTCAGCCGCTGATTGGACAAGCAGCTTTTTTTTACCACCCGAGGCGGTTTTGAGTCTTTCGTCAATGGGAGAAGCATAGCGCATGAAGGAGTTCGTGAAATAAAAGATTATTAACAGCAAAATAAAAATAAGATTCTTTCAATTGTACCTCATTTTTGTTAAGATTTGTTTGCTTATTTCTATCGTATAAATTTTATGTATTAAAATGACGAATTTAATTGAAAAAATACCAAATTTGTAGACATCCGAACACTTTGGGCGAAATGCTGTTCCTTTGTTTTGAGAGTTTTTCTCATTATTTTTAGTTAAAACGTAGTAAAACTATTGCATATACTCTAGAATTGATAGATTATACGTTTATGTAGGGTAATCTCAAAGTTTCCATCTTTATTTGAAAAGAAATTTCAAGTTTTTCGAGGTATTTGAGGAAGCGATTGATTGGCGAAATTTTCCTTGATGTTGGCTTAAAAGCTTCATTTTCGGCTGTCGCCAAACTAAAGCTTGTGTTTGTAAACAAGCGAAAACATGCGGAGAAAGTAAATTAAATGCTCCGACAGGTAAGAAAACAAAAGTTCTAAGTAGTAAAACAGTATTTTTACATAATAATAAATGAAATCACGTGTTTTAAAATTGTAACCTTAACTAGTCAGTAATCAAAAACCATATGATTTCTTTCTTTCCTTTTCAATGTGGGTGTATCCTGCTGAAAATCTGTTTTTGAAAAATATTACTCTACATATATAAATATGGAAATTTTGATATTTTAATATAACTAAAACACTATTCAATCTGTATTCAATATTTACGCATCTAAACTAATTTTCTAATACGTAGTTATACATATATTAGTGTGTAAAATACATGTTTACTTAATAGAAACACATTAAATACGGCCAATAACTACACTCATGTCCATAAATTAAGGATAATTCAGAATCACACAGAAATTGATCTCTAAAATAAAAATTTCACCTGTGGAATGATTACACACATCTTGAAGAAGAATATGCAAATTACAGGAAACCACCAGATGGCGTGGATGGTACGTCACAATGACGAGAGTGTAAGAGAGGGGTATATAAGGAATGATGGCAAAGAAGTAAAATTGTTCACAAGCGCTGTGAAAGCCTTTCAGTGCAAAAACCGCATAGTTATGGCACAAAGGGGCATTTGGATGATGTTTTACGTGGCAGAATTATCGGACGACTGGAATGTGGACGTACCCAGCTGGAAGTATCCGAGGAACTTGGAATCGCCCAGAGTGTCATCTCCAGGCTTTGGCAACGATTCCAAGATGATGGTAATGTGAGTAGACGTTACAGCACAGGTCGCCCCCGAGTTACAACGCCGAATGAGGACCGCTATTTGGCAGTTACTGCCAAAAGAAACAGACGGAGTACAGCATCAGACCTGTCTCGTCAGCTCTCTTCAGCTACCGGTACGACAGTTTCAAGGCAGACCTTGTACAGACGCTTAGGGCACATTGGTCTATATGCTCGTAGGCCTGTCAGATGTGTTCCACTTACCGCAACTCACTGTCGCCTGCGATTAACCTGGAGTAGAGAGCATGCATTGTGGACACCGCAACAGTGGTCTTGTGTGATGTTTTCCGACGAGTCCAGGTTTAGTTTGGAGTCTGATTCTCGCCGGACATTCATCTGGAGAGCGCCAGGTACCCGTTACCACCAAGAGAACACCATTGAAAGACACCGTTACGGTGGTGCAGGATGGCTCGTTTGGGGAGGAATTATTCTTGGTTCCAGAACTGACCTGCATGTTCAGAGTGTAACGATGACAGGCCACATCTATCGGGATGTCATTCTGGAACAACATGTACGTTTGTTTCGGGGCGCCATGGGTGCTGAATTTGTGTTTATGGATGACAACGCCCGTCCTCACCGTGCAAACATTGTAGACGAATGCCTTCAATCGGAGGATATCACCCGTATGCACTGGCCAGCATACTCACCGGACTTGAATCCAATAGAGCATGTGTGGGATATGCTTGGCCGACTAATTGACAGCCCGTCAACCCCCTCCCACCTGTCTACCGGAACTTCGGAGTGCATTGCTTGATGAGTGGTGTAATATTCCCCAAGATCAGATTGATCATTTGATACTCAGCATGCCTAGGCGTTGTCAGGCCTGTATTGCATCGTCCGGTAGACATACTCCGTATTAACCATCCTACTAACCATGTTATACTGTTTTTTGTAAATAGGTTCTTTTTTGAAATTTGGTCAAGGCAGTAAAACTCTCAATTTTTATTAATTATGTCAAACATATAGCATCTTTTTTGCTCTTTACTTTTTGTTTAATAAATAGACTTTACAAATAAGTCAAATTTGTTTTGCTTCTTTCTCTTTCTTTGCCTGAACTTCATTATCCCTAATTTATGGACATGAGTGTATTTAATCAAGCTTTGTATCGAGCAATTATGTAGAGTATTTAACTTATTAATATTATATTTAGTTTATTATTTATGACATGTTCAGCACAAATAATTTATACATTGTTCCTGTTTCATAACTTATTATTTTTATTCAAAATTAGAATTTCTAAAATAATTTTAAATCGAAAAAAATATTATTAGTTATAATAATAAATGAAGACATCGTTAAATCTCTGGCATATACACTAAAAATTTAACTGTATTAATAGTTAACAAAAGTAAGTATATATTTCTTCAAGAGTGGTTTGCTTTACTTTCATTTTAATATATCTTCCTTAAGTTCAAATTTTGTTTCAGTCAAAGAAATGTATGTATGTATGCAATCTTAGAATTATGAATTGGCTAATTTACTGAAAACTTTTGAATTGCTTTTATCTAAAGTGAAGACTAGTATTACTTTGTATAAATCAATAAACGTTATTAAAATGTCTGATGTTGTCTTTATTTATTAGTTCTTTTTTTTTCCAAGGAAAAGTTTAACTGCTGTGGGAAAAGCTTTGTAACGTTTAAATATTTTTCAATCTGAGGAAGTACAGAAAAATGGGCAATGCTTATTTTGTACAATTCATTAAGAAAAAAAATACTTAAAATACAGCTTAACTAATTATTATTGTCCAGAGTGTTCTTAAAAGCAATCATTCTTCCACATGTGAGTGTTACCGTAGCTGATTGAGTAAGGGGATAATAAAATACTGAACCTGTATCTGGAATCTCCGGTTGTTTCAAAACGATCGTAATTCTAGACTCGCGGGGAGAAAAAAAAAAAAAAAAAAAAAAAAAAACCTCGAGGCAGACGAAAAAATCGCCGATGAAGTGATATTACCGGTGGGCTGGCACCAGTAGCAACCCCTAACTTGGTAAAAAAAAAAAAAAAAGGCGGGCTAAGCATGCGCAGGGTGATCAATCTCCTTCATTGTCGCATCTCTACCCATAAAGGATCTATCTCTACGTCTAACTAATCCGTTTGGCGGATTCATTGGCGGGTTCATTTAATTCATTGTCCCTGGCCCTTCGGAGGAGGACACGCCACTCCTCCGATTTCCGACGTATTTTACTATTACTTAAGGACGTATTTAAAAGCCACTTTCTTCATCAACTTGAAGTGGAAAATTTATATAGTATAGCTCATTAAAAAATTACCTAAAACAATAGATATATTCTCGACTGAATCAGGATAAAAGAGCAAATTGTCGGGGAATCCTCGGGAAATCGTCCGGAGACGCACAGAATTCCTCCGGAGCAGACAGTCCAGGGACCGTCACCAACACCCCCTAGAGAGGAAAGCCGCGGCGCTTACTTGTGACGTCACACCGAGTAGGTAAAACAAAGCGTTTCCATTGGGTTTCTCCAAGAAACCCAATAGAAACGCTTTGCTTTACCTACTCGGTGTGACGTCACAAGTAAGCGCCGCGGCTTTCCTCTCTAGGGGGCGTTGCCGTCACCCGACCTGACATCCCCAACCTTGAACGGAAGTCCTTGCGCCGAGGTCGGATGGGTGAAATTGGAGTCGCGTGAAGACAGTTGTCCGAGATGAGGCCGGGGATTTCTTGCTGCTTGGGTATGAAATGAAAATAAAAAATAAATCACCTGAGGATTTATCGCGTACGAGAATGGCATTGCAATCATGTGTACAGCAAAGGTCCCATGTGCTTATGATATTCCCCTAGCAATGACTTAGTCCGACCAGTGGCTGAGCGCATAGCGCTCTGAACTGGGAGACGGAAGGTTTCTAGTTCAAAACAGGTCGCGTCTGCCAACCTAACAGTTCGGAGTTTTCCAGTATTCTGTTCGGAAAATAAAACTGTACTCGCAACATGCATATGTTAGGAAACATACGGCTGGTTTTCTCCAAAACATAGCGTAAATACGAGTTAGGACCCCTTTGAAAGACCCCCACCCCTTGACCTAGATCCCATGTGTGGAGACTAGAAGCAGGATAATCTCCAGATTTGTAGAGAGTTCATTTTAACGCCTAGCGTCGTGTGCAACTTATAGAAGCAGTTCCGCGATACCGGATCCACCGAGAAAAAGCCTGGGCAAGGTCATCCAAGAGAAGTTGCTTCTTTTTTTGATCGCCAGGGACACTGACATAGTTTTTGTGCCATCATGTTGCAGTCATCTCAGATATGCACACATGACGTCAACGTTTCATCACGATTTAAATGATTTTTCACTTTTTTAGATTCCGCAGCACTGGGTTTAATTCAGATTATATGTGTAAGGAAAATGTTCTTTTCCTACCGTGCGGAGAACGAGTACGCAGCTAGTGAAATGTTAATAATGGTAATGGAGGAGGAATTTTTTCAAATTCGGTCTGTGAAGCAATAGAAGTGAACAAGTTAAACAGAATAAAAGTTTACATCATAACAAGCCGTTAAGTAAGACATTTGTTTAAATCTAATATTTGTTAACTAAGATAACCAGGCTCTTATTATCGTACCGGCACTTGGGGGGTGAGTGACTTGGGCACTGCATGCAAATATAGACCCCCAAAAATATGTTTTAACCAATACATGTGTGACAGTATGATGATTCTCTATACAGTGTATTCCAAAAGCACTAACATAGGCTTTTATTCGTTAGCTATTGATCATAAACAGGTACCATTAATTCCAAAGTCATGTAAAAAAAAAAAAAAAAAGGTGCAGAAATTTAGAATAACGATTAAACTTTCTGGCGATAAAATCTAATCTAAATAAGCCAGCATTTAAAATTTTATACAGCCCCCAAGTAAAAGAATTCCCAATTAGTAAAATGTGCCCATACATCAATGAAGTGATGTAGAAAATATGAGTTTTTTTAAGATGTCAGAGATATGAAAATAAAGATATACGGCATATACGCTGCCTTAAATTATTTTTCAATAGCCCTCGAAAAGAAAAATATCCCACTAGATGATCACGTTTCATGGGTCGCATACAAAATACGAAAGAAAACAATGATTACATACATAATACGTTTGATAGTATTGATATTGTACAGCCCCTCACCAACTTTGTTTAAACCAGGGGTAGCCAACCTTTTGCATATCACGTGCTAATATTTTGCACAGACGAGGTCAGACTCGCCCTAAAACTCAATTGTCTTGTCTTCTTTACTTCCTTACACTCACAAGTAGATTTTTAAAATCTGAATATTAGTATAGGGAAGGAAACATAGTAATGTGTGAGCACGGTCACAAGAAATCAACTTTCGAATTTTTTGGGGGGCACCCCCCAAAAAGTTGCCAATAGGCTTAAAAATGAGATTGGTAAAGTTTCAGCTCATTTGCATAATATTAACCCGTGCCGCATTGAGGTTAAAGTTTTGAAAAACCGCGTTTTTTCTCAAAAAAAGCAGATTTTCCATCATAAAATGGATAAAATTGAGTCTAGGAACATAATGTTGGTCTCGTTTCATAAGTAAACTTAATGCCTTGATCAGCTACACATCACTTTTATGTATAAAAACTTACAGATTTAACCCTCCAAGCGGCTGTGATGTCAAATCCCGTCAACTTTATTCCAGTTTTCAATGCAATTCATCTATAATATTTAGGGATGGACGCGAGACGCGAGAATTCTCGCATTGTCTCGCGTTCTCGCATTGTCTCGCGAGAAGAGGCGCGAGACGAGACAGGTCTTTTTTTGCGAGACGAGAAAGAAAATATTTTGCGGGACGAGACGCGAGACGAGACAGAGTCTTGTCTCGCGCGAGATTTCTCGCGAGAATTCTCGCATTTTTTTCCGTCTCGCATAAATACGATCTGAAAAGCGACAATTTGCCTGAAGCCTCTACCGTTTAACTTGCGTCTCCTTCGTTTTCGGTCCTGGTATACTATCAGCACTCTACAATACGCACAAACACGTAACACGTATTACAGGTTAGAGAGTAACTAAGTAATATCATTTCATTCGCTTTAGTCGTAATTATGGGATGCGCGAACGAATATTTACACATATTGAAATAATTTTCGCAAAATCTCAAAATTTAATCAACATTTTGAAAAATTGGAAGCCTAGAATTTAAGTTGATTGACAACCTATCATGTCACCCAAATTCGTTTCATTCCCTGCAGTCTTTATTTCGTGATGCTGGAACAAATTTTCAGCATTTTGAAACGATTTTCGCAAAATCTCTAATCAAAATATTTTTAAAATTCTCTCTCTCAACACGTATAAATTAAGATTAGCAACTACCTATCATATCACTCAATTTCGTATCATTCGTATTAGTCGTTATTAAGTGATGTTTGAAGAAATATAAACGTATTTTGAGAGAATTTTCACAAAACCTCAAAATCTAATAAAAATGTTCAAAAAATTGGACTCGTATAGTTTTCGTTGAGCAACCATCTACCGTGTGACCAAATTTCATATCATTCACTTTAGTTGTTATTACGTAATGCGGGAACAAAGATTCACTCAGTTTTAAACGATTTTCACAAAATCTCAAAATCTCATCGATTTTTTTAATTAGATGCTTATAGTTTAAGGTGAGTGACCACCTATCAAGTCACCAAATATCATTTTTTCACCTTTGCAGTTATTACGTGATGTGCGAACACAAATTTACGCAGTTTCAAATGATTTTCGCAAAATCTCAAAATCCAATTAAGATTTTTTTAAAATTCCACGCCTATGTTTTAAGTTGAGTGACCACCTATCATGACACCCAATTTTATATCATTCGCTTCAGCCGTTTTTACGTGATGCTTAAACAGAAAAAGCGTCACGGACAGAATGACAGAATGACAGAACGACAGAACGACAGAATGACAGACAGACAAACTTTTTTTTGAGGGTCGCATCGGATTCTCGGGTGCTTGAAACGGATAGAAATCGCAAAATTTTTGAATTCCAAGAAATGTACAGACAAAAGCCTAATTTTGTTTATATAGATATAGATATCGGACGGAAAGAAATGCAAGCAATTTTTTAAAAAACTATTTCTCTTTTCGTTCATATTATCATGTTTTCCCTTCCTTCCGCTTGCAAAACTTTTATAAATTTTTTTCCTCCCCATCATTTTATCTTGCAGTTGGGTTCCTATTCTAAAATTATCTTCGCCTGTTAGATGTCTTTTCATTTTTTTAAAAAATCCACACTGGATATACATTAGGGGCATTATGGTTTAATTTTTCTGTAAACAGGGCGACCACAACGACTGTAGTACTATCGCTAAAAATTATTGTGGAAAAGTACAAACGGATAGTCGTCAACAAATTAACTGTTCAGTAATTTAAAATATAAACAAAAAATAAGACGTCTATTAACCAACTGAGATACTATAATGAAATCTAAAAATGCACACACGGTAATGATATTGGAAATATTAGGCAAATAATTATAATTATCGTTAATATAATCTTGTTTTCATTAATATAAAAATTACACATATTTTAGAGACTTGAAATTGACGTTAAAGTAAATAGTAGAGATTTAATAAAGACTAAAAGAGTTCTGTTTATAATTTTTCAAGGGTTATCTTACAAGCAACTGAACGATAAGTAATTCTAATTTGTGTTAATATATCCCGCAGTAATTTCAACAGAGGAGATTACTTGAACTTAAAAAAAAAAATCTGTTTTGTCGCATGCAGATATGATTTTAGTAAAATATTCGCTACTTCTCGTATGAAGAGCGGGTGCGCAGCTATTTTAAAACAAACGGTTGTCCATTTCATGTAGTGTCTGAGGTATTTAATGCTACAACTTGAACAGTATGATGTAGAACTACAGTATGATGTATAAATAACACATTTTGAAAGTCGGGAGTTCTCTGCAAACCGCTAAGCTTTTCACTTTTCTGATCGCGAATGACACTGACGTAGTTTTTTGAGTCATTATATTGCAATGATGCCAGGTTAATACTCATGACGCAAACTTTACATCAAGAGTCAAATAATTTTGCTTTTATTTTAGATTCCACATCACTGGAATTAATTGAAATTACTCATGTTAGGAAAATTTTCGTTTACTACAGTGCGAAGAACGGGCACGCAGCTAGTAAATAAAAATAAATACTATATTTTCGGTGTGACATTATATATACGGATTAAATCTCAATTTCTTTTACTTCAAATGCCGATATATGCTGATATAGTTATTAATATATCTACTAATGTGGCTATATTTAAGTAATTGTTATTATTAATATTAATTTTCAATAAAATCCCAATAATAAGTTAGTATAAAATGGTAACGAAATCGCAGTCCTTAATTTTGCGAGACTCGCGAGACGTCTCGCGCGAGACGAGACAGCAATTTCTTTGCGAGACGCGAGACGAGACGAGACAGAGGTTTACCACTGCGAGACGAGACGATACAGCCCCTTTCCTCGTCTCGCACGTCTCGCGTCCATCCGTAATAATATTAATCATTTATAACACTGTGATATCATAAATATGTTTGATATTAAAGCTTGTATGTAGTTTAGGAGCCTTTTTTTAAATAATTGCATTTCTTCCTATTAAAATTTTTATTTTTTTATAATTTAAAAAGTGCATGAACATTTAACCGTGAAAACAACTTTAGATTATTTGCCCATTTCCAAAACGCTCAGGGGGTAACATTCGGATCATATCTAAAAAGAAGCATATATCTATGCTTTTTTCAGGACTAGATATGATCTGAATCCTAAAAGTTGGCTTTTTTATGATAATTCAAAAAATTCTATTTCGTCTTTCCTCCTTTTGTTTTTCTTTATTTTTTGTATACAAAATAAAAGTTTTATTTTTGAAAAAATCTGAAATTTAAAAAGAAAATTAAATTTAAGTAAAAGAATTAACAGAAAATAAGTTCAAAGAAGGCATAAAATTGAGAACGACTAAGGTTCAGATATATTTGATTATTAAATTTATGTATCTAAAAACAAGCACATTATAAAAAAAATAAATTATTAATGTTATGTTTACATTTATGGTTACAATTTTTTGTTAAAGTGGCAAGGCTTAGATAACATGGCTTTCGAAGAGTCTGGAAAAGTTTTTCTACATTCGGATACTACCTATAGTAAAAACTGCTTTTGTTCTTCATCCTCGGTTAAACAGGAATTGAATCCTTGGATGAATTTTACTCCCCTTTCAACTGAGTCATTAAAAACCTTAAAAGTTTTCAGTTTTTTCTTTTTCTTTCAAATAATACTGATTTCCATACCATACATCGGGATCAGTATTCAAAAATTACATATTAAAATTAAATCTCTTTAAAAAAAAATTACTGTTCGAGATGAAATAAAAAGAATCAACTTCTTTGTCCAATAAATGATCCACTTCGTTGAAACATTTTTGCTCTTACATCTTTATCATCATCATCATCAGTTTCTTTTAAAAGTGCAATTAATTTTACAGCCATGCTTATTTTGACTTTTTTTTTGCCATATTGTCTTCAAAAAATGAAAATGCAACTTACTCCAAGTTAAGATATCAAAGATGGCGTATCATTTTATATCTCTTTGTTTGCAGACTCTTTATCAAATTTTTAGGATTGAACAAGCGATTCTAATAATTTCTGAGTCTTCTAAATTCTGAGTGGGAGTGTTGAACCATGCCTTTAGATAAATATTTATTATAAATAAACAAATGTCTTTAATAGCTCCTTTTTCTAAATCTGTTAATGAGACCTGATGTCTGAAAAGAAATATTTTGAGACAATAAATTGCCTTAGACATACACCTGACATAATGAACAGCACCAGATACTCTGAAAGAAATGTCAATTTGGGGAGACTCCTATAAAAATTAAATAATGTTGGATTAATTCTTTAGTTATCCCTGTTATTATTCTATAGTTAGTTATTTTTCCATAGTTATCCCTGAGCTGTTGATTTCTTAAATGTTCTTCAAAAAAATTTGAAATTTCTTCCAAATTCTTTATTCTTTATGTAATAGTTTCATCTTTGATAGCAGTTTTGTCTTTGTCTTGTCTAACTTAGACCACCCAATCTGAATTTTTTTTTTTAATTATCTGGATGAAGAGAAGTAGCTTTGCCCACTTTTCAATCAAAACAGATTTTAGGATGATTTCTAAAATATGGTGGCGACAAGGTAAATATAGATGATTTCAATACTGTAATCGCTGCAGCAAAAAATACACGTTCCCATAAGGCAACCAGTGGTATCGAAACACATTGCCTGAATTTTACCAACTACCATTCTTCAACTGCTGTAAGTACAGCTTTTGCCTGAGAGTTATTCTCATATCATTTTCAAGCTGAGAAACTCCTATTAACTGTTCTTCATCGCCACAGCTAATTAAAATCGCTTTTCTCTGTACAATTTCTTTATTAAAAATATGAGGAAGCATTTTTCCATCCCAGTGAACAACAGCACTCTCTAAATCAGAATTTTAAAATCTGCTTTTGATGAGATCAATTCTTGGTTTTCGAAATTCTTGTCTTCGGAGTCTTATAGCACGTCAAGGGTCCTGCACCGGAAAGATACTATTTATTAGTGCTAAACCACTTGAAATGAAAATCATAACGATAATATGGGAGCTAGGGGAGGCACAGCCCCTCCTTGCCAATACGTATGGGCACCCATGTCCATTATAAAAGTAAATAATAACAGGTAACAAAAATAGCATTTTAATAAAGTGAATTTGAGAGGTTTGAGTTAGATGTGCTTCAACTGAAATACAAATCAAGATCTTTCTTTTGAAGCTCCTAAATGCAAACTAAATAAATAAAAATATTTCATGAATTGAAGTTTAAGTTACGAAAATTCTTGATTTATTTTTTGTTTATTGATGCAAATAATACAAGAAACGGTCAAAAGTATTTAAAATTCTTAATTTATCTTTTTTCACTAATTTTACAAAAATGTAGATTTTGGTGCTACGATTCACAAACTGACCAAAAAAGCTCTGAATGCCATTAAATATTGGTTTTGTTGAGAGTAAAAGTTCGAAACAAAATCATTTTTTATGAAATAAAACATGAGCCAGGTTTGTAGAGCAAATAGTTTATACTAAATGAAGGAAAAACTTCACATTTTGGGCAAAAATCGTAATTTTTCGAGAATTCAACCTCGATGCGGCACGGGTTAATATTATGCAATTGAGCTAAAACTTTACCGATCTCATTTTCTAGTCCATTGGCAACTTTTAGGGGGGTGCCCCAAAAAATAGCATTAAAAAAAAATTTTCCCCATATAACTTGTGACCACCCTAGTGAGCATGAGATTGATATTGTTGTTCTTAAGAATGAGGATTCCAGATCAATATTTTAGGATATTTCGTAGGGAATTAAGATGGTTCGATTTCTTAAAAAATCGCAGTATAGCGTATAAATGCTATTTATGATTCCAGTAACTTATTTTTTAATTGTTACATTCACAATGCAAAAGAAAATAATGCAGCAATCAAACTGCATGCTTCAAATTCAGGTATTATTCCCAACAGTATAAAGTAACAAAATTTCAACAAATGATTTCAGTCTCCACTAGACCTACTTCGAAGTATGGCGCTTCTGCTGTTCTCTGCTGCTCTTGTGACTTTTTTTGCATTGCACTTCTGCGTAAGGAAGTTCTTGAACTGTTATGTGTGTCCTGCTTTCGTGTCGGGTGGGGCAGTGGCGACGGGGGAGGAGTGGAGAGGAGTAAGTCCAACACCATCCAATAGCGACACACATTCCATATCATCGTACACCACCGCAAACACAGATCACGCAACAGCGATCACATCTTCACCGCACTTTAAAGTCACACCACCATCCTCACCAGTTCCATCTCCAACAGTCTCACCAATACTGTCGTCATCGACATTCATACCAACCCCTCCTTCCCCCTCCTTTTTACCATCCTTACCGTCATCACTCGTATCACCACTCGTATCATCAATAGAAACTCCATACTCACCATGTCTGTCCCCAGTTCCCTCAGCCCCCGTCTTTCCCAATATTAAAATTCGAAAAAAGAAATTCAGACCCATCTGCAAATTTTTTTCCCACCTCTCCTGCATCCGACCATCCCCAGAACCACCCAAACTGCCCCGGCCCCTCAGAGTCAAACACTTACCCTATTACAGACACCTTTTGTAACTAACCCCTTTTAATGCTCAATAGTCCCAATTCAACCACTTCACCTCCGACCCACCACGGACTGAATCTCTGCGGACTTCCTCCTCAATAGCTACAATAGTTCACCACCAAGCTACAATACTAGTTGCATGCAATATACTTATTCAGCCAAAAACGAATTGCTGCATTTTCATCTCAGGTGCAACAGTTTAATTAGGAACGATCTTAAATCGCGGAAGCGCATTTTAGGAATCACCCAAACTAAAAAAAAAAAAAAAATCAGAATTCACGATGAATCAAAATTCAACAAGCATCGGACTGGAAAAATCATCTAGACTGAAGTGAGCTTCAAAACTCCTGAGATACCATGTTCGAATTTCAGTGTTTTCATCCGGCAGTGTCAAAGAACGATTTCTGCCTAACAAGATTAACCCTTTGAGGCGCAACCCTTTCCCAATGCTGAAAAAAGGGCAGCCGTTGTTATCGCTCGACTTAACTACCAGCAAGATGGCGGACGATCGAAACATTCATCGCGTGCCACAGATCCAGAGACCCCTTTTTGACGACACCTGGCTGTGCACGAGTCAGCCAGCTGTCAAAAAAGGGTCTCTGGATCTGTGGCTTGCGATGAAAGTTTCCATCGTCCGCCATCTTGCTGCTCGTTAAGTCGAGCGATGGCAACGGCTGCCCTTTTTTCAGCATTGGGCAATCTATCCAGCTGTTCTCGCGTTCTTCCATTTTTCAGCAGTCAGTGCTGTTAAAAATAATCGTGACAATTTTTTAACGGGAAATGACGTGCTAAAAAGTAAAGGATTCTCGTGTAGCTATGTCACCCGCAACTATTTTTATAGAAATCCAATCTATTCTTCGTGACTGGCAACAGTCAAAACGTCAGAGTTGGGTGTTCCCAGAGTGGGATCACTGCGCTTTAAAGGGTTAAACTTTATCTGAGAACATTTTACCGACTCTATTCTTGTTCCAATGCTGAGATATTCTTACAAATATCTATAGATGCAGTGATGGCTTGCGTTTAAAATCTCAGCGATCATCGTTTTCCAATCCGATCATCAAGACCAACCGTAGACAATTCACCGAAAGTTTCTTCAGAAACAATTCATGAGTGCCTCAAGCAAGAGTCATCACTTCCATCACAACGTCTGATTAAACCAAGGTGAAGAATATCTTCCAGTTTCAACCGTTTTTTTTTTTCGGGCACAGTTTCAAAGAACGATTTCAGCCTCATAAACTGCAAGTAATTCCACTTTTACTTCATCTAACAAAGGTTTCTCTGACCATCTCGTTTGGATGCAAGTACTTTCTTACAGATATCCACATATGTAGCGCTGTCTAGCTATTAAAATATCGGCGATAGCTGTTGCTGGAATAAGTGGTACAACTGCAACAAGTCAGAGAACGTGTCTTCGTGAGCGGTCCGTAAGCGCCTGGAGAAAGAATCATATCCGCCCATCTCAACTTTCCTGCTCAACTGGTTGATAACGAATGTTTTTAAGCCATAAAATGTTCGAAGACTGCCACCGTCCTTAAGTTAACTACCTTCTGCAACTGGTGCTTTTGAATAAATCTACTTTGACTGATGTTCCTATCTGTACTCAATTTTTCATTGCCACAAAAATCAAATGCATTCTTTCTTAACACTGTACAATACCTGCTCATTAAAAATAGAGAACAATAAACCTCAATCTTTATAGCAATAAGAGTATGAGTTTGTTTCTGATTTGTTCCTATGTTTCAATTTGCTTGCCTTTTTTCAGTATGAAACCTTTGAATTTATTTAAAATGTAAATTTGTAAAGTTCCCCCAAAATGTCTTGGAAAACTGAAAAACTTTAAAGGTGTTTACATTCCATGAATTTGAATAAGTATGCAATGCAAATGGGGAAAGGCCGTGTTATCGAATGAATCTTCTATAGAACCTAGATTTAACTTGTTTTGTTCCTTGTTTTATCATAAAAGACAAATGTTACAGCAATAATAAGCTAATCACTTTGCTAGTTTAATATTATCGTCTGCAATGTGCAATATTCTGATAAGACTTTTGGTAGTATTTTAATTTATAGTCAGATGAAAATTTAGACAGAAAAACGTGATTTTGAATGTTTGTTGAATGTTTGATAAAGTATGGGGAAGTCCAAAGACCTGATGTTTCCAATATTAAAAAAGGTCAAATTCATGCCTGGAATGTTGCGGATGTTAGCTTTTCAGAAGCAGGACGTTGTATTGGAAGAAATACATCTACAGCATCTACTGTACTATACATCTACTGCATAGAAAACATTTTATTTGGTGCGATATGGTAGCGGATGCAACAATAGACGCTTTATAGAATCACCACCAAACTGTAAAAACCTCCAATTTATTTGCTTCAAAATATAATATTTTTAATACCACTATCTTTTACTGTTTTTGCACAAAAGAAACCTAATTTACATTTATTTTACGCAATTTTCAAAAAATTTTCTCTTAATAAATTTATATATGGTCCCTTAACGCAGGAAAATAACACATTTTACTTAATATAAATTAAACTACTGAACGGAAAAATTTTTAATTTTGCACAGCCATGAAAAATTACTTTTTGCATCTATTTCCATGAATTTTTTTGGATATTAATTTAACAATCCAGAATTCATATTAATATTTTATTAAAAATTATGATATAGCAAATTATGTTTGGGTCGTTTAGTTCTAATAGCACAAATAAAAGTCAGCTTCTTATTTGGTGCGATTTGGTAGTTGATACTAGGGGAATCTTCTCCTCTGCGTCTTTTCATTGATGACAGCGAGCAGGTTAAACATGGGTGCGAAAAAATGAAACAACACACTCACGGGAAAAAATCTTTTTTCTGATAAAATACTACTTTATATTTATGGCCAGGGGCCGATTTACAGAAATGGGGGGCCCAGGGCAAAAGTTTCAGTAAGGGGACACCTCTCTCGAAAATTTCCTTACCCTGGAAGCAGCTTTAATATCACACCATACATAGAGGTTAGTTACAGGAGCATAAAAATATTTAATCAAGATGCAAAGTGAAATAGAATAATTTTGTGATAATATTATACGGGGGAAAATAATATTTTAAGTGCATTATTTAAATTTTAATCCATAATTTCATTCTGTGCTTTTCAAGAAATATGATTCACAATACTTTTAAGGCCTTATTACACGAAGGAATTTTCGTGCGATTTGGTTGCTGCAACCAGTTGCAGAAACCTCTTTCCCGGAAATTTCCCTGGGTTACCTAGGGAACAGTCAACTCCAACTCTTTCGTTCAGAGGCGAAAATATTGCAGAATGCTGGAATTCCAGCCAATCGTAGTGCTTCCTATTTCTACGTCACAAGACAAGATGGCGGAAGAGTCAGCGTCCGCTTGTAGTGAAAGGGATGAGCGTGTACGAAAACAAAATGTCCGCGAAATGGAATATTGACTTGGAAATGATTTGATTGAAGAAAATAAAAATAAATAACAATCCGATCCGAGGATAGACAGGAAGTATAAACAACAAACGATATGATATTTATAATTACATGCTCTAGCTACCGCCAATTTGGCGAATCTCGGCCTTTGTGAACACAGCAGAGTTCGTTTATTATGGCAATCCTGCGTTCTCATTCAGGCTCACTTACTTTCCGGAATGAATTGCAGCAACTGGTTGCTGCAAACAAAATTGCTCTAAATTTTGTCCGTGTAATAAGGCCTTTATAGTTTAAATTAAAATCATAATGTTGAAATTCGTAATTTTGAAGGATAATTTTGGGACCCCAGGCTCTTGCGCGGAATGTCCTGTCGGAAATCAATCCCGCCTCTATCGTCCCTAAGGGCATCCATTCATAAAGGCAAGGAATCCACGGCCCCTCCCCTAGCTCTCATTGAAATATATATTGCCATAGTGATTTACGAATTGGTATATAACAAAGGAGTGCTTCAACTCTGAATTATTTTGTTTATGGTCGACTTTCCCTCCAATCCTAAAACAATCCTATGGGTGTCTTTGTCGCCCCGCCACTGAAAATTTTCTTTATTTGCCACTTTGTATTCCAAGAATCTGGTGACGGCACTTTATTATACGAATATTATTTCACACTATTTATACTATACTATAAAACTACTCTTTCAAACTACATATTATAATAATATATTGTAATAAGGAAAAATAAAAAATCCAACTTTTCTTTTCAAAATTTTCATATACTCTTACAGAACAAATAAATTATTAGGAAATTTTCAGAAAATAATTCTTCTTCGTAGAATTACGTAGCAAAATGTATCTTAGGTTATAACCAAGGTGTTTTAACGTAACTGATTTGACTATGCACGATTGATTTCCTTTATTATAAGAAATTTCCTAAATAAAGTACTACATTCAAAATATATACAAAATATGTACTAATGACTATGTCATTTTATCTCTCAACACCCTTTTATTGAAAAATGTGTCCCAAAAATGCGACATAAAAGTATGCGACATAATTTTACATGTATTTAAATACTATTAGTTCACAACAGCTTTAATCTATTGTTAAAATATTTCGTAATCTGTAGAATATGCACCACATGTATTTTTCAATAAATAGGTAACACTCCTAAAAATTTCAACATAGGGTTACCAGGCGAAATACGCGAAAGATGAGCGATAAAATGACAAAGTCAATTAATATCGTTTTAATATGGCAATAATGAAACTAAAAAATTAGGGGTGTTCAGGGGGATCTCCCCTGACGAGGCTCGAACAGCCGAGTTTTTTTTTTTTTATCATTACTTCAAAATGACTGTAGGACTCATTTTTAAGCAAATGATTTGAATCGAACCAGTATTTTGTTTCATCCTTGTCTTATCCCCAACCCCCCCCCCCCGACAATTTACTACTTGCTTAACCCTTTGAGGCGCAGCCCTTTCCCAATGTTGAAAAAAGGGTAGCCGTTGCCATCGCTCGACTTAACTACCAGCAAGATGGCGGACGATCGAAACGTTCATCGCGTGCCACAGATCTAGAGACCCTTTTTTGACGACAGCTGGCTGTGCGGCACAGCCAGCTGTTGTCCAAAAAGGGTCTCTAGATCTGTGGCACGCGATGAACGTTTCAATCTCGTCCGCCATCTTGCTGGTAGTTAAGACGAGCGATGGCAACGGCTGCCCTTTTTTCAGCATTGGGCTATCTATCCATCTGTTCTCGCATTCTTCCATTTTTTAGCAGATGTCAGTGCTGTTAAAAAGAATCGTGACCATTTTTTTACGGGAAATGGCGTGCTGAAAAGTAAAGGATTCTCGTGGAGCTATGTCACCCGCAACTTTTTATTATAGAAATCAAATCCATTCTTCATGATTGGCAACAGTCAAAACGTCAGAGTTGGGGTTCCCAGAGCGGGAACACTGCGCGTTAAAGGTTTAAACACAGTGCGAAGAGCTAGGATGTTAAGAGGGCGAACTCATTTGCTCAAAACTGTATGTGTTAGTGTTGAATTCGACCGAGCAAAGACAGAAAGATAATAGTTAACCTGATAACTAACTCAGCGGAGAAGAAACCCCATGAATGTGGATGAATGGGTGAGGCGGAGGGGGGAGGGGTTAAATAGCACAGCTTTCGAAGCAGAGAGACAGATATACCTTTTAGATGTTTTACCGATTCAAGATTCGAATCATATCGAAGTAGTGAGTCAGTTGAGATTCGAATCCGCAAATTGGGTCTTACTGCCCTGCCCACCTCTACTATGCTATGCTCAACAGTATCGCTCAATCAACCGAGCGTTCTTGATGATTCAGGGAAGAATCGGTTATCGAGATTCAAACTTGAAGCAAGTTTTCATATATAAATATGTTTCGATTCTAAATTCTGGTGTTGAAGATATCCATCTTTCTTTTTCTGAATCGCTATTGGAGTGTATTTTATATGTGTTTACATAATAATCTCCACTAAGTTTTTGGTTGCTGAAATTTTCTTATTCCTTTCTTAGAAGCAAGTTAGTTGAGTGCCATTTCTTTTGATTCAGTACAATAAGATTTATTTGTCCGTTTTTTAAAATCCCATGCTGAGAATTTAAATGAAATTTTCATTCGCGTCGAGAGGTGTTTTCTTTCAGGAGAAAAAAAAAACAGTTTCCAAAATAAAGATACCATATTTAACATACATTTGGCTGTTATTGTTTAGTATTTAGAATTATACCACGAAAAAAATATTCCATCCTGCTTTCACATAATTTTTACCTTATTAATATTGTACCCGCCCTCCTTTATTTTTAACTTTTCAGTTCTTAAAATCTCTCCTTAGATACAATGCACAGCTATTAAATCACACTGATTATTTGTTCTGTAGTTTATTCTTGTATGACTGATGTAAATAAATATTGCATTTGAGACTTATCATTACTTTACTTCATAGTTGGGGGCGTAGCCGGAGGCGGGATTTTCAAACTGTTTCCCTCCCTTAAGTTTTGACTTTCATTTCGTGCAATTTAACTGATTATTTTTAATACTTATTCCTTTTATTTTACTTGTAGAACAAATATTTATTTATCACCTGGAAAACTAAATGCAGTGGACGCTTGTTAATTCGAATTCAGTTTTTTGATATAATCCAGAGGCCCTTTGGGTGGAGAAATTAAGAAATATTTAATTATAGCAAAGTAATGAAAATTTTTCGAAAAATAAGTTTTTAAGGTTCTATTGCAAAGGCGGGGTTGCATCTTAAATAAAAAAATTGTATCATAAAGATACGATTTTTGCGTAACTATAAAAGTTACACTGAAGTTACACCGACTCACTGCCTCTCTCACAATTCCGGCTCAAAAACTTCAAAGAAAAACTATTACCGCCATTAATAACCCAAACAAATAAAAATGTTTCTGCCTACAAACGTAATAAAATTCACACCGTTGGTTCGATCGGTTTGAAATTTTTCATTATTATGTAATATATATATATATATATATATATATATATATATATATATATATATATATATATCGAACACGTTCTGCGCTACTTTAAAAATCTGGAAATACAGCCGTTCCCTAATTTTTAAGCGAATTTTCATTATTTTCAGCTCTATTCTATTTAAGAGTGTAAAAAAGGTTATTCATTTGCCTCACGAAATTAGCTGTAGTACTTGACATTGACGTCATATTGAAGTCACAGTTATCAGACTTTGAAGGGAAAATTGTAATTTCAATTCGTTTAAAATAGTTTTTCTAGATTACCCAGATTAATGTTTTTTTTCACAAATAAAATGATTTCCGCTGCATGAAAGTATTGATGTAAGAGAGACTGTTCCCACAATACGAAATCGTTAGCATAAGAAGTTTCTGCACGTTTCCAGAAGTGCATGAAATTCAATTTCGGTAGATAATAAAAATTAAATATGAAGTTACTTATTTTAAGTGGACGAATATTAATTGTATTGAATGTGTACACACTTTTCCTAGCACCTGTTGTAATTGCCTCCACAACGGACTTTGTGTTCTAGTGCAATCTTGGTCTGCGATAAAATTAGGACTTTTTGGACAATATTTACGTTACGTTATGTTACGAAATGCCCGTTCTAGTACGCACTTTACAAAAAAACACCTTAACATTGCATGTGTTTTTGATGGCAATTTACACTGTCTGTGATTTAAACAAGATGGAAAATGAGTTTTCTTGAAGCTGGCAAGAAAACTCAGTTCGGCAGCTACTAGTACTCTTGTGGACAGTGCAAAACGCTTTAATACTTATAACTCTATTTTCATTCGTTTATTGCTTAAGTGCAAAGTTGTTGCCTATCGAAAATTAATTGTTCTGAAAAATGGTGCACTGTGATTTATATCCGAATAGGAATAATAATAATAAAATAAAAAATATGTGACTCCACTCGACTTTCCGAACACTTACGATTAAGATCATGACCAAGCATTTAAATAAGTTTTAATCGATGAATAATTCAAACATATATACCAAACTGGAGCTCAATCGAATGCGATGTTTAAACGCTAGCGCACCTTCAAGAATTCTCCCCCCCCATAGATCATAATGTAAAAGAAATCTTTGTCGTAGCCCTGTAGAAAAACTATAAGTCCTATACACATCAAAACCAATACCGGTCTTAGGATGATGGTTTATAACATGTATACCCAATTTGAGCTCTATAGAATGTACCGATTAAACGCTAGCGCACTTTCAAGAATTTCCTCCCATAGGCCATAATGTAAAAGAAATCTTTGCCGTAGCCCTGTAGAAAAAGTATAGGTCCTATACACACCAAAATCAATACCGGTCTTGCGACGGTGGTTTATGACATATCTACCTAATTTGAGCTCAATCGAATGTACCGTTTAGGAGCTATCGTGTTCACTCACACACACACAAACACACACACACACACACATGCACACACACACATGCACACACATACATACATCTCGTAAAAATAGCATAAATGAATTAAGAAGACCTCAAAACGTGTCAATACACCAAAATCTCAAAGTCGAGTTTTTTCATGATTACAATACTTTCCTTACATGGTACATGTTCGGAAAGTAAAAATTCATATAATTAATTTTTGTTACCATTTATTGGGACACCCTGAATATAGATATAGATAGTATAATCAAAGCGTTTCCTGCTGACTCGAACGCACACACACTCACAAAATAAATAAAAGTAAAAAAATAAGAAATAAAAACTTGACTTGAAGGTTGCTATGATCTTAATCGTATTATATTAGCTTATTATACGTAGGAACGTTTAATAAGCGAATTATAAGAGAAAGCGTTTCTATGCCTACTGAAATGATAATTTACTAAAAGTGAATCACATTCTTCTTTCCATATTATTCTGAAGTATTCGCCTACTAAGTACAGGATGGCCATAATTAAACTGCAAGTGTTCAAGAGGTGCTGGAGAGAAAACTACCGAGAATATTCCAGTGACATTTGGTATCTACACGTTTCAGAACATGCGCAAGTCAAATATGCAATTTAAAAAATCGTCATTTTCACCCGATAGATGGCGCTGTACCGTATTTCAAAGCTCACCGGTGGCATATACAACATAAAACCGATAGACAGAGCATAGTGACATTCTAAGAGGCATATAAACTATTTAAAACATCATTTACAGTTTATCAAAATTCCATACAATTCGCTTCAGTAATTAAATTTTTACAGTAACATGCAATCAAAAATTAACGTAAGATCACAAATTAAACAACTCATAAAGACGCTTTGGAAAACAATTAAACCATTATTTATTCTCATGGACACTCATTGGACCTCTTCTTAATCGTTTCATACGCAGGTATTCTTTCAGAGTAGCTGTATAATTGCTACCCTTCTGATAGAATATCTACACTAACGATGCACGTTCCTTCTTATTCAGAGTCATGATTGACCATTACTCAATGTGGTCTTGTTTTTACACTGTTCGATGGGCTTAAAATTTGCATATAGGACGTCCATAAGCATTGAAACACGATATAGCGCCATCTACCGCGTGAAAATGGCGATTTTTTTAATTGCATGTTTGACTTGCGCATGTTCTGAAACGTGTAGATACCAAGTTTCACTGAAATATTCCTGCTATTTTTCTCTCCAGCACCCCTTGAACACTTGCAGTTTAATTATGGCCACCCTGTACTTCACAATATATTCTAGCCAGGTTACTGAATAACATAGTTAAGCTTCAGAGGAAAATAAAACATTTCATGGAAATAAGCTCTCGGTGTAAAACAATTCGTTTTTTTATTTTTTTTTTTGACTGGTAATTTAAAAGGAACATTTTTATAACAAAATAATTATTTTTACAGTGTTAAGACGGATAAAAGTGAGAGTAACCCTCATTCTCCTTGGAGGACAAATTTCACGAAGGCCGCAGATGTTGGTCATTTTATTACGGGACGCCTGTTAGGCAGACCAACGTTGTACCCTAATGTGATCTCCTAATTTTGGACCAGTTCCAAAGATGAGAGACCTTGCGCCTGAAATCGTCTCCCCCAGAGATATCGTCTGAACATTGAGGACACTGGAGCCACGCACAGATTTTGCGTGCACCAGCTCCCGTTAGAATTCGTGGTCCTGCAGCAGCCCAACGGAGAGAGGTTTTCACCCTCCCAAGCATTGGCGAAGCCGGGGCAGCTCCATTTTCCGTGTTCTTACGGGAACGGAGCTTAGCGAATAGGCGACGTACTCCTAAACGTAACAGAACTCATTTAAAGGTACGCCCAACTTTTTTGTTAAAAATACGCTAGTAACTTTAGTTATGGTGCAAAAATAACCTACCTTAAAGTGCATCCTATATCGTATAATACAATTTCCGAAAAAAAAAAAAAAGTACTTTTTTAGCATAGGATTCAAACAAACCTATTCACTTTATTCATCACGTTTATAAATTCCAAAGAGAGAAAATGCAAATAGTGGAAGAAATATGAAATCTTTAATCATTTACATATTTAACACTTTTCCTTCTCAGTGCTTATTTAATATTTTAAAAAAGTATCGGAAAACATATTTCAAAGAAATAGCTTAATATATTACTAGCAGCGTGGCCAGGCGTTGCCCGTGCAATGAAAGATAAATGCCATTTACCTTAAATATAGATTGTAAAGGGAAGGAATGTGAATCCTCCCGCTGCAATGATAAAAAAAAGGACACGGGACTTCTCGCTGCAATGATAAAATAAGGACATGGCACTTCCCGCTGCAAAATAGAAAAAAAAAGAACAAAGCACCTGATGGCGTAGAGGCTACCGGGAATTGGACGTGGCTAGACTTCTCCTCTTCTACCTGTATGTTCTAACAGTCATTTATCGCTAATACCTAAGCAACTACTAAAAACAAATAGAGCCCAGTCGTCAGTTTGAAATTGTAAAGGGAAAGAATGTGAATCCTCCCGCTGCAGCGATAAAAAAAGGACATGGGACTTCCCACTGCAACGAAAAAGAAATGAGCATGGCATCTGTTGGCGTACAGAGGTTACCGGAAATTGGACGTGGGTAGGCTGGAATGAGAATCCCCCCGCTGCAGTCATAAAGAAAGACATGGGATTTCCCGCTGCAAAGAGAAAAAAAAATTAACACAGGGCTTGCCAACGATCCCGAGTTACCGAGAATTTGACGTGGCTAGGCTTCTCCCATTCTACCTATCTGAGTTCTAATATGTAGTATTTTATCACTAATACATACGCACCAACGGAAAAGATAAACAGTTTCCAGTCATCAATATAATAACCAGTCTGCCTGAATTTCGCGTAAGTGGCAGGGGGGGGGGGTTGGTGGATTATATTAGGACGGTCGCCGTCCCATCTCTCTCTTTCAATCTCCACCTCTCTATCCCTTTCTCTTTCACCAAGCGCGTCGTAGGGACCTTAAAAACCAGTGGGGGAATGATAGCTACCTTCATTTGCGGAACTTGCAGTCCAGAGAGAATTTCAACCTGTGTTCTTTTCAGAAAAAAAAAATCATATAAAAAATTCTAATAAACATTTCTGCACGGTTCAAAATTTAAAAGAGGGAGAAATAAATGTTTAATCAGCGGTGAAAAGATGGAAAATTTTTGCCCGTTAGGTTTTTCGATGCGACAGTTTAAAAATAGCATATTTTTAAAAGCAGTACATTTTCTTCGAAACAGGATTTCCTTAAAAAAAATTCCCCAAAATCGGTAAAAGTAAGGACGATTTTGTAAAAAATTTTATTTCAAAAAGAAAACTCTGTAGTTTCTGATGATATAAATAATATAGTGTTTGGACGAAAATTTAGCTCGTGATAACGTAAAATGCGAGAAAAATGGCCAAAAACCTTACAAAACATAAAATAACTAAAAACTATTAATCCGATTAATTTCATTTTTACAGCATTAGCTTTCTGTTGCCCTATTTAGTCAGTGTACCAAATTTCGTCCAGATCCGTCGAACTGTCTGGACGCGTATAGCGAACAAACGGACAGACTTTCCTCTTTTATATATATAGATACTAGTGGGTACATGCAACCAGTGTTATATACACCAGTCTCAAATAATATCCAGTTTCAAATCTAAACCTCGCCAAAGTGCCAACATTCACCATTTGGCAAGATTTTTTTCAGAGAATCATTCGAAGCATTGACTTAACAGCAATCAAAATGGGAAATATCTGTCACTTATATGGTTCGATCGCCAAAAAGTAAAGCAGGCATTTATTTGAAAATTTGCAGAGTTTTTTTAATTATCAACAACGCATACCGTTTTTTATTCGTCGTTAACTCCGATGTACCAAATGCGAAGATTACAATTTTCTGAAATTTGGCGGAATTCCCCCCAACTTAAATCAATTTACTCAGTTTGGTGAGAATTCTGAAGATAGATCGCTTGAAATCCCTTAATAACTGCATTATTTCTGCACGGATAATTAAAATTTAACGCTGTATTCTAATAACACCCATACACTTGTTTTCAAAAATGCTATTTCCTTAAGCTCTCAGTAAATTGCGCCAAGCCTGAAACTGTGCAAACCGCTAGAGCTCACTTTCTCAAAATCGGCATATCAGCCATTTTACTTTTCGCCAAACTAAAAAATTTTACATATTAGCCTGGGAAACATTCAATCCTTATTGTTTTGCGTATAAAACATTTCATTCCTGCTCTGATTTTCCATGCACACCTTTACAAATATAAACTAACAACAACAACAAAAAAAAAATCATTATTATTCTTTTATTTTTACCTTAAGAATTCGAAACCTTTTTTTCGGCAAAATCGACACACATGGCAACCACGATGCTTATTTCACACTTTTTTCACTACAAGGGTTACAATTACGGAAAGCTTTCTGCGTGGAAAACATTAAAAAATCTCTTAAACTCCGAGAACGGGTGGACTTCCAAAGTTTTAAAGTGGACTATCATTTATTCTATATTATTTTATGTATCTGTGCAAAATTTCAGGCTGATAGGTCCATTTTTGTGGATTTGTATATTAAACAAATCCACAAACTGACAAACAGAATTTCATTAATTAAAGTATGAAAAAATATTTTAACATAGGGAGAGGGGGATTTTAGGTGTTCATAACTCACTCATTTTCAGTTCAAATTTATTGAAAATTGGTATCCGGGATTAAAATGAGCTAAGTTTTTGAAATATGAAATGAAATCTAGGGCTTGCTTGCTATTAGAAAAAAAAGTTGGTGAGAATTTTAATATGGAGACGGCCCCTTACGCAATTTTTATGGATAGCAAATTAAAGTGTACGTCAATCGTAAACAATTGGTATATGTAACTTTGCTGTACGACGAACGACGGCTGAATAAAGTGGGCCTTTTTCTTCCCGCAGTTGTACAAAACGCATAAAATTTGAGTTGGAAAATTACACAGTCAGATGGCGGGTTCGGTCAAAATTTGGCTGTACCGGCCTAAAATCAGAGACAAGTACCTCTGCACTTGTCGTTGTCTGAAACCGATCTCCTCTCTCTTGAGCTGCTCATCTCGGCTCTGGGCTGGAATCTCAAGTGGATTTCGATAACGTGGGGGCGCTTGAAGTGACTGTTCGAAAGTTATGCAGACCGCGGATTATATGCAATCGCATATTTCTGGTGATTTTGCATAAAATGCCGAATTTTCTCTGTTGGATGCACATTTCAATCTCTTGAGCTTTGAATTTGTAACTCTTTCTTACCTTCTTTTCAGTATTTTTTTTTGTAAACTCTTAAAGTACTACGCTTTAAAAAATTTATACAACTTCAGGTTCCCAGCAAAATAGCATACGCTTTCAATTTTTTCGTGTGTATTTGCAGCAAATTAAATTCGAAGTCAGCCTATATATTAAAAATTCAATGGCTAGAATGAAAGCAAGCATGCCAACTCTGATGAAGACATGGATTTCGGATTATGGTCAAGACCTAACTACAGATTGAGAAATTGTTTTCTGCACAATATGTCTGCACATCTGTCATATGTCTGTGTTCTGCACAATATTCTGCACAATTTGGAAAGCCACATCCACATAACAAATAATTTATCATCAGTCATAAATGTACTTGACCATAGAATTAAGAAAAAAAGATTCTATATTTCCAAATATGGAAATTCTTCAAAATAAAATACAATTATACTACGAAATTGATTACAAAATTAGTCGTTTGTCTCGATTTTGGCCAGTATTACCCAACATGAGTGTCGCGATATTGAAGGTTTTAAAACGTGTGCCGCTTTTAAGTTTATATTATGTTTATTTCCCTATTAGTAGAGTCTCTAAATCACACATAACATTATTTTAATTTTGATGCATCCGATGGAAAAATAAAAGAAACAGATCAACACATCGGCCACTATTCAATCTTGCCAGAAAACGGCGTGATAACCCTAGCAGTCACTTCAAACTTTAGTCACATCAACCCATCTCAGGTTGGCCGAGTGGTTAGGACGCTGGCTTCCCAACCCATATATACTGTGTTCGATTCCAGCCGCGAAGGCTTGATGGTAACAGATTAAGATAACTTGAAATTTCAGCGTAGAGAGGAAAATGCGTGGAAAAATAAAATATGTGGGGCGAGTTTGCCGTCCGGCGCCCCGTGTATTTAGGAAAAATTTTTAAGCTTGAAATTAAGCTTGCTATGTCATGCTTAATGCAAGCTGGGCAAGTGTAAACTACACTCATGTCCATAAATTAAGGATAATTCAGAATCACACAGAAATTGATATCTAAAACAAAAATTTCACCTGTGGAATGATCACACACATCTTGAAGAAGAATATGCAAATTACAGGAAACCACCAGATGGCGTGGATGGTACGTCACAATGACGAGAGTGTAAGAGAGGGGTATATAAGGAATGGTGGCAAAGAAGTAAAATTGTTCACAAGCGCTGTGAAAGCCTTTCAGTGCAAAAACCGCATAGTTATGGCACAAAGGAGGCATTTGGATGATGTTTTACGTGGCAGAATTATCGGACGACTGGAATGTGGACGTACCCAGCTGGAAGTATCCGAGGAACTTGGAATCGCCCAGAGTGTCATCTCCAGGCTTTGGCAACGATTCCAAGATGATGGTAATGTGAGTAGACGTTACAGCAAAGGTCGCCCCCGAGTTACAACGCCGAATGAGGACCGCTATTTGGCAGTTACTGCCAAAAGAAACAGACGGAGTACAGCATCAGACCTGTCTCGTCAGCTCTCTTCAGCTACCGGTACGACAGTTTCAAGGCAGACCGTGTACAGACGCTTAGGGCACATTGGTCTATATGCTCGTAGGCCTGTCAGATGTGTTCCACTTACCGCAACTCACTGTCGCCTGCGATTAACCTGGAGTAGAGAGCATGCATTGTGGACACCGCAACAGTGGTCTTGTGTGATGTTTTCCGACGAGTCCAGGTTTAGTTGGTGTCTGATTCTCGCCGGACATTCATCTGGAGAGCGCCAGGTACCCGTTACCACCAAGAGAACACCATTGAAAGACACCGTTACGGTGGTGCAGGATGGCTCGTTTGGGGAGGAATTATTCTTGGTTCCAGAACTGACCTGCATGTTCAGAGGGTAACGATGACAGGCGACATCTATCGGGATGTCATTCTGGAACAACATGTACGTTCGTTTCGGGGCGCCATGGGTGCTGAATTTGTGTTTATGGATGACAACGCCCGTCCTCACCGTGCAAACATTGTAGACGAATGCCTTCAATCGGAGGATATCACCCGTATGCATTGGCCAGCATACTCACCGGACTTGAATCCAATAGAGCATGTGTGGGATATGCTTGGCCGACGAATTGCAGCCCGTCAACCCCCTCCCACCTGTCTACCGGAACTTCGGAGTGCATTGCTTGATGAGTGGTGTAATATTCCCCAAGATCAGATTGATCATTTGATACTCAGCATGCCTAGGCGTTGTCAGGCCTGTATTGCATCGTCCGGGAGACATACTCCGTATTAACCATCCTACTAACCATGTTATACTGTTTTTTGTAAATAGGTTCTTTTTTTGAAATTTGGTCAAGGGAGTAAAACTTGCAATTTTTATTAATTATGTCAAACATATAGCATCTTTTTTGCTCTTTACTTTTTGTTTAATAAATAGACTTTACAAATAAGTGAAATTTGTTTTGCTTCTTTCTCTTTCTTTGCCTGAACTTCATTATCCTTAATTTATGGACATGAGTGTAGAACACTTGATTCAAGCTTGCATTAAGCTTACACGCTTGAAACTTTCAAGCTTAATTCAAGTTTATTGACTTGATAAATCAAGCTTGCTGTAAGTTTGATGTGCTGGGAGCCCACGGGCTTCAGAGAGTAGTAGAAAAAGTAAGAGATACGCACCTGTGAATAAACTGCTATCCTGCTACAAGAAAGGTTCTCAAAAGCTTCTTTGTACACTAAAACATACAGAGAAATGTATCCCAACCTCCCACTTCCACTACAGCCTGTATTGACAAGATGGTGCTGCACTTCGTTAAATGCTGCTTTATTTTATTCTGAAAATTTTGACTCCATAAAAGATGTAGTTAATGCTTTGTCATTTGCGAAAGTCATTGCGAAAGACATTGCGTCAGTTCATTGTGAAAGAAATGCTTAGCAATATGTCCATACGTGAAAGTCTATGGATAATTAAAACACATTTTCCCTTCTTAACATCAGCCATCACAAAATTACTCAAAATCTCCAGCTGAGTGATGCAATAAGTCAAGTTGTAAAAGTACAGGAATGCGTCGGTAAGATTCCAGAGTCATTAGGAGAAGAAATCAGTGAGAAATTGAATTTTATTTTAAAGAAAAATTCAGGATTTTTGGCAGCGAATAAAATAAATAATTTTATTAATGGTGAGGAATGTGAATTACCGGAAAAAGTAGAACCATCCAAAGCGAAATATTATAAGTACTGTCCAGTGACATCCGTTGATGTTGAAAGAACATTTTCAGCATATAAAATGATTTTGGATGATAAAAGATAAAGTCTTACTATTGAAAATTTAGAAAAACACTTAGTTGTGTATTGTAACAAAAACAGCTTTAATTTAAGTGATATTTATAATCTTAGTGATATTTCATATCACTAAGATTGTGAATAAAAATTAATTCTGCTTTAACCCATAAACAGTCTTGGTAACCCTTAAAACCCATAAACAGTTATTTCTTATTCTGTCTTTCAAGTTCTCAAGGTTAAAAGTTAGAAACAAAAATGTGTGATAGTTGCTAGGTAAGTGATAGAAAATACTTTTACAAGTAAATACGTTTTTATTTTCTGTTAATATGTGCATATTTTTTCAGTTATTTGGTGCTTATTTTTACATATTTAGTGCATATTTTAAGATTTTTAGTGCATATTTTAAGATTTTTTGTACATATTTTAAGATTTTTTGATGCATATTTGCATGCATATTTTGTCACTTTTTAAGTGCATATAATCCGCGGTCTAAGATATCATTAGAACGTGACTAAATTAGTATGAGATCACCCCCTACGCGTTGAAGCCAGGACCTCCTCCTTATCTGAAGGCAATAAAAATATAAATTCTTAAATGAAAGCAACACACTTTGAAAGGGGGAAAAAATGAATTTAATACAGCATGTTTTCTTAAAAAGTCGATAGTTATCTTACAGATACCAGAGTATATACGAACAGCATATACATATATATAACACCGATGTAAGCATGTATGATAATACTGGTCTATTATCAGAAACAATGATTTTTTTCTTCCGTGTATAAGAATCGAATGTATGGCGTAACATGTGCGTTCAAAGTTTTCTTTTTTTTTTTTTTTTTTTTTGAAGAGGAAATGTTTCAAGAGTTCTCTCGAGCTTTTCATAAAATGGTGGCTTTCATCTTCCGAGCGATGTCCTGCAACAGAACGGCCTGGCCAGAAGGCAGTTTGAAGAAGGCGTCCTCTGTGATTAGGCGCCATCCCATTTGAGACTGAAAAAATAGAATAAGATATTAGGTAAACAAAACTGTTAGGATATAGACATTCATTTCTATCACAAAGGAATTCTATAATTTTATATTTATAATGATTTTTTAAAAATCTACTGCTAAATGATCGCGTTCTATACAGAGGACGGTATTTTAAAAAAACAAAAAATTTACACCCGTTCTCTATTTTTAGCGAATTTTGAACTTTGAATGCGTTACACCGACATCTCTGATCTAATTGGCTCATGGTTTTTGCCCCCAAAATGGGATACATATGAAGGGTCCACGGGAAGAACGATGAGAGTCCACTTTTCGTCAATGTGGAGGTTTCTGATGCATTCTGTTGTTCATAAGTGGCACTATTAATATCCGAACCCATAAGGGGAAAGAACGATGAGAATACACTGAAAAAATAGCCCAAAGATACAGTTGACTGGGGAAGAACGTGGAAACACCCGTGCGCCTTTCGATTTTTTGGAAAATCAGCTGTATTGGACTCTCATCGTTCTTCCCGTCGACCCTTCATATGGTAGAATTAAGGGGCGTCTCAACTCTCTGCGGTCGAACGATCAAAAACTGTCTTTAAAAATTCAAAGCTTCGCAGCGAACTACTAAATATTTTTTAACCAATTTTTTTTTTTTACTTTATTCTGAAAATATTAATATAATAATTTCGCATAGCAAAATTTCTTTATTGCAATTAAGAGAAAATTAATAATGATAAATGTTCTTATAACTGCATTTGAGAAACTTTGTATCGTAGGGATTACTGTCCTAATAACTGTAGAGAAATTTTGCTTCCTAAAATTATTATAGGAATGTTTGCAGAGTAATATGAAAAAGGAATGGCTAAGAAATATTCAATATATAGTTCCGTCAGAAACGTCTAATTTCTAAAGGTAGGTTCCTCCATAAAAAAGAATTGCGGTGATCATTTGTACGGTGAGAGTAAAGAGAGCTCTTAACCCTTGTGCAACATGTCGACTTTAGCATTCGAGACGCTAAAAACCAGTAAATTTTTCGTGATTTCAATGGACCTGTATCGCCATCCAATGGGCGAAAGAGAACAGACAAATAAACAAATGATGAAGCTCACATTACCAAAGCAAAATTGCCACCCACATTGTAATAATCAAACAACAATTACAGTGGATGTGTTAAAATAGGAATGACGAACCCGTACGTTACTGTTCTGGGCCACGAGAATTTCATGACGTACTAGCGCAAGTCATGGTGCGCGAGGGATTGACCCTTTAGCGCGCAGTGTTCCCGCTCTGGGAACACCAGACTCTGACGTTTTGACTGTTGCCAGTCACGAAGAATGGATTGGATTTCTATAAAAATAGTTGCGGGTGACATAGCTCCACGAGAATTCTTTACTTTTTAGCACGTCATTTCCCGTACAAAAAACGGTCACGATTATTTTGAACAGCACTGACATCTGCTGGAAAATGGAAGAATGCGAGAACAGCTGGACAGATTGCCCAATTCTGAAAAAAGGGCAGCCGTTGCCATCGCTCGACTTAACTACCAGCAAGATGGCGGACGATCGAAACGTTCATCGCGTGCCACAGATCTAGAGACCTTTCTCTAGGGTCTCTAGATCTGTGGCACGCGATGAACGTTTCGATCGTCCGCCATCTTGCTGGTAGTTAAGTCGAGAGATGGCAACGGCTGCCCTTTTTTCAGCATGGGGAAAGGGTTGCGCCTCAAAGGGTTAAATTACACCGCATTTTTTTCCCTTCACTTTTTTCACTGCGCTTGTTCCGAAAACAAAACTCTCTATAGAGAGTTCTCTCTACGGACCTGCTCTCCTTTCTCCCTGCGAAGAACGGGTACTTCAGGTGTTTTAAAGAAAACTGACCTGCAGTTTTTCGGCGATCGTTTCCTGCGTGTCGTAATGCACGTGCCAGAGCTCCACCTCCTTCCAGGCGTGGTCTGTGTTGCAGGGATCGTCCATGTAGCCGCGTGTCACCACGTCGCAGAGGACCTTGTTGTGCATGTCGACCTCCTTGAAACTGGTCGACAGGCTGTCGGTCGACTCGGACAGTTCTTGCTTCGGCACGACGCACTCTCGGAAAAACTGAAACGAGAAAGGCGGATCCATGGATCAGATGTAAGGAATAGAAAGGGCTCTGGCAACCCTAAATTGAGGCGCTTGTCCAAGTGTCTCTAGTTCCAGCAGTTGACTTGTGGTAAGATCGCACGTCAGTTATTCTGGCGCATCAGACTCGCCTTAGTTTTCTGTCGAACATTTTTGGCCAGAGCGCTCATTTCCGTTGTCATCGTTGTACTTTTATAAGAAAAAAATAGCACGTAGATGATCTGCATGTGCATGCAAGATTTGTGAAAGGTTCTGGAATAACGTTTCACAGGTAAGTGTTCTTTTTTTTTCAGTTTTTAAACATATTTTTATATATTTTTATATGTTTTACAAGTTTTCAATGTTTACACATCCATTAACCCTTTCGCGACGGGAAGCGCAAACGCGCGCTTATCGCTGAGGCCGGCAGTCTCTTTCGCAAATGTCTTTTCCAGGGCCGGAGAGGTTTTCGCGATTAAGCCTAAATCCATGAACAGAACAATCAGAATATATTATAGTGTCACTATCACTACTATCCGAATCTGCTTCAGAATCAATATCTCATAATTTCAAATAATTTGCGCCATTTCTGCTATTTCAAGCTCTAACACTTTCGAAGCTTCGACATTCTAACTGTAAAATGAGAAAAAAATCCACGACTACTAGATCTAATTATCCACTAAAAACTGGACTGCAAACCGTAATACCCAACGCTGTAGCGAAAATAAAACTCCCTGCTTACTATAAAGAAATATCACGTACGAATTTATAGAGCCGTCATAAAGTATACCATTCAGAAACATTCCTTTCAACTTACGTTTATATTATCAAAAACCACGTGTATGTGAGTCATGCTACTCCCATTCTGAGTAGAAGGTCAAATCTACATGTATCTGTAACCGCATGTACATACAATGCCATCTTGTGCCAAAAGTTATAGTTTTTAAAACGTTCCAGGACACTGGCACAACTGTGTGACGGCCGGGGATGAACGAGGAAACGCTCTGGCACGCCAGCGTGTCGGCCGGGAACTGAGTTCGCTTTTTACTGGCACGTATACGTGACAGTCGGCGCGAAAAGGTTAAACCTTTCCAACAACTTTTTTTACGCGAAGAGGGTTTGTAATGCGTATGTTGACAAGTAAATATGACTTGTAGTTTTATACTAAACACTCGCCATATATTGAGATAAAGCACCATGTCTAGCATCTCTGCGCATAAAAAAAAAAAAAAAAATAGTCGACAATTCTTGGTGACCAAAGAACTGTCCAAAAACTCTTCAATAAGCCAATATCTCTCTAATTTGGCGAGATTCCCCCAGAAAGCCCAAGAAAAATCATGATACACTCGTACGTATGAAGACTATTTCAAACTTTTATAACAATTTAAGGGGAGTTGGAGTCTTTAAACCTTCAAAAAATCGAAGATACATTAACTGTAATTTTCAAACATTTGAACATTTTTATACAATATGCTTTCAGATGCATATCCTGTCGGGACGCACATAGTTGCGAAAAGGACTGCAGATGTCAAGGGATTTAATATACGCTTTCAAAGCTTTAAATGGTGTTTACTCAGAATTGCGTTTTTTCGCAACTTGTGAGCATGATTCTAAAAAAAAACTTTTTTACGCTACATTGGAATGCGTTGAGATGCTACATTGCAATTGTTGGTGGAAATTGTTGGTATTAACGTCCATTGTACTTGCAAATGATTTTACATGATTTCATATTTATTTATTATTTTAAGAAAAATATACAGCAGTTTCTAATTATTTTTTCTAAGGAAGTCTGAGATAAAAGATTTTGTGAATCAAAACAATTTATTTAGGTGTAAGTTATTACTTACTGTATTGTTATAATAAAAGTATAAATATTTTCACTGCTCATAAATGTTTCATTCTGTGAGTTTGCGCGCAGTAGCTCAGTATCAGATACTTACA
The DNA here is from genome assembly GCA_038373885.1 of Cheiracanthium punctorium. Classification (NCBI taxonomy): domain Eukaryota; kingdom Metazoa; phylum Arthropoda; class Arachnida; order Araneae; family Cheiracanthiidae; genus Cheiracanthium; species Cheiracanthium punctorium. The sequence continues at coordinate 65,331 of JAWZYV010012465.1, forward strand.
AGGAAAATAACCATTATAGTATATATAGTACGTATTTATATGTGTGTGTGTGTGTGTAATAAGTAAAATTCCATATTTTTGATAATTATGGAGATTTATATACATTAACAAAAGACACTAAAAAAACTGGTGTTTAAAATATAAAATAATTAAAACTTTGTAGTGTAATAAATACCTTTTATGTATGTTATCTTACAATGTTTTAGTTATTGTATCTTTATATACATTATCATGAATAATAAGTTAACCACATCTAAAATTTCATACATATTGATACTCAAATGAACGCATTGTACAGCTTTGAAAATAGGTCAAAAAGCCGCTTATTTCAGTTCCTTAAAATTTGCAACACCCCTTTAAGAACTGTTTTAAAAATTTAAAACCAATTCAGGATCAATTTAAGGCCCGATACATCTACCATTTATGAAAAGCCCGACCAGTGGCTGAGCGCATAGAGCTCTGGAAATGGGAGACGGAATGTGCCTGTTTCAAACCCAGGTCGCGTTCGTCGACCTAGCCGTTCGGAGTTCTCCATAGTTTCCACCTTAACTTCGCGTAAATACGGACTAGGACCCAGTGGCGGCCCGTGGTCCAAACTGTTAGTGCAGCCGGAAGCATATGAGTCCCCCCCCCCTTCCTCCGGACAGGAATGGAAAATCTTTGTTACTGAATTCGAAAGCTGACGGATTAAGCCCTCACCGAGGGAAAAAAAAAGAAATTACATAAAAAATGTAAGAGATCCTATTTTACTTCCATAAAATGGACTTAAATTTTAACCAGCCACTCTTATACTCAAAATTGCGTTAATCCGTGTCTGATTCGAAGTTTCCTTAGAATTTTCTTTTGTAACGATAACTTGAGAAGAAAAGAAAAAAAAAGAAAACTTATTTATTTTTTATAAGTCAAATCAATCCTCCTTTCTTTTAAACTTGCGAATCGGTCAGTAATGCCCTCATAAAAAGGCGTTGTTTTAATTCAGATATCAATAATTTTAAAAGCTCTTTAAAATTTTCCATGTTTAAAGAATTTTCTCGCTCGCCATGTCCTCTAAATGCCAGTTCTTGCTTACTTAAAAACGATAATGCTTTGATGGGTAATTGTCCATTCATAAACGTCTATTCAGGCTTAAGAGTTTTCCGAACATATTCTCCTTACCCCCTCCCTCACTTCTCGAGCCAATCAGTTCGTCGAATTCACTAGTGCAGCAAAAGTCATAAAACCTCTTTTCGGCTGAGTCTTAGCTAAAACACTAGTCGTTACCATGGCAACTACCAATTTTCTTATCAGCGCTCTGGGCTGAACCAAAGATTTTCCCAATTGAAGTGCTTCTTTTCTGAATGAGCGATCCGGCCACAATACGGCTTTTTTGTTTGGGTTTTTTTTTAGAGATTTTTTTAATTTACCGTAGGAATTCCATAATTCTAATCTGAATTTAGGAAAATTAGTAAAATAAATTATTTTAAAGTATGTGCTGATAATTTCAAGTGCAGCCCGGCTGTACTTGCTGTATCCCACGAGCCGCTACTGCTAGGACCCCATAAAAAGATCCCCGGAGGACACCCTCCCCCCTCGTCCTAGATTCCTCTTGTAGATAATCGTCTGAATTCCCCAAATCAAATCAAATCAACTATTTACGAAATTCGCAGCAATACTCACTTGGGAGACTGTACTTGATTCCATCCAAGCAGCGTTGCCGGTAAACTGCGGTTTGAACATCGATCTGATGACCTCGTACCGATGTTCTCCCGACACGAAGCCCTAAAGTAAACAGAACAGAGTCAGGCGAATGTCGCTTGCGTAAGTAAGAATTCGTACGTTTTATTTAAGTAACCATAAAAAATTTTTAAATGATTTTTTTTGCTACGCGCTCTGAAAAGAAAAGTAAATTTTTCATTCCTCAGGAGTGAAACTGGCCAAGCGTATTTGTGTATCTTGTGCTATGACAAGTCTACATAAAGGCATCTGCCTAAAAGAGGTTCCTTGGGTGAGGACTTTTTAAGGGGCTCTAACGCGTACTCACTCTCATAATAACACATAAACGCGTATTCAAGTTGCATCTGGAGAAACACTCCCGAACTCCAGACCGTTAGATCGACAGCTGAGCCATAGGCCCGATACCTGCACCAACGTACTTCATCCATCTACCATGTTCAGTGTCTTACCTACTGGGCCATGGAAACTGGGCAAAGTATCCAATCGTAGATTGTAAAAAGTCAATATCGTAGTATTATCAATACGTACAAGTATCAATATCGTAGTATATCGCAATTATCAATTGTACAAGTATCAATATCGTAGATTGTAAAAAGAAGACTTATTTTAACCAATATTTTTGTGTGAAAAGTCTACATTCTCTGGATCAAATTGTTACGTTTTGTTTCAGCTCTAGGTTAAAATCATGGTTGTTGTACAACGCTAGTTAGCGAAAGCCACATCTTTGCAAATAAAGTTACCTGAATGGCCCGTATGGCTGTCAGAGACGAAGTAGACATTTAGCATGGTAACCTTTTGTACCTAAGAAATGTTTAATAAATGAATTTAAGTGACACTCCCAAAAAAGAGACCTCGGTGAGGATTGGAGATGCACCGAATATTCGGTTGGTATTCGGTGTACTGCCTGTTCGGCAGCCAAACCGAATATTTGGTTCGGACGAATACTTTAATATTCGGCAACCGAATAGTAAACAAATTTAAATGTTTGACAATTGGTGAACACACACATATTTCTTTTTATACCATGAATGAAAGTTACAGTTGAGTACCATAATTCAAAATTAATTCAAATTGTTACTTACTAATATCACATTATAAATAATTTTAATGTAAGAGAAAACACTCAAATTATTAAATTTTAAATTTTGTTGCTTTTCAATTTTTCTCAAATCTTACATCTTGAGCTGTGTATACATTAAATCAACCTTACTATTTGTAACTCATTTAAATATGAAACAGTAACAGGAAAGGGGAAAAACCAAAACAAAATTAAGTGTTCATAAATATGTAAAGTCAATTAACCGCTAATTTTATTATAAAATATACAGATTAAAAATCTAATATATAAAATTCTCCTGTCCCAGTGTTAGTCACCTAACTCCTCCGAAACCACTCGACCAATTTTAATGAAATTTTCTATGTATATTCGTTAGGTCATAGAATAGGTTTTTAACTATGTCTCATACCCCTAAGTCATAAGGGCGGTCCACCCCAAAATGTTTAGCCCCCGAGTGCTATTCATTTCAATCAGGATTTCTGTGTAGACATTAGCATGTCGAATCACTTTTCAAATGTGTTTGCCAGATAATGTGGAGAGGGGGGGGCGGAGAAGTTAATAAAATGTTGAAAAAACGCCTAGCGTATATTGTAAAAGAGTTTTATTAGGCGATTTTAATATAGATTTCTATTCCGAAGAAGTTCTCTGTGGAACAAGAAAGGAAAACACAGTACACTCATGGATTAGGATGCCCATTCCAAACAGCATTTAAAATGTCTTTGCGGTATAGTTGGAATATGCCTACAGGAAGAATATGCCTGGCGAAGATTGTAAAACATTTTCAGTAGGCGATTTTAAGATAGATTTCGATTCCAAAGATGCGTTTTATGGTACAAGAAAGAGTTGATTCCTATTTTAACATGCCCACTCTCGCCAACCTAAAAAATCCCCGTACTTTGGCGAGCTTTGCAGTCATGGGTCTCTGGGAGTTATGCACAAGTTTTAACGGTACTTACGTATTCTCCCGGCGGTCCGGCAAAAGAAGCAATTTTTCACCAAGATAAATGCCGGCTACAAGAAATTGTTGATGGTTTGGAATACGATTGTACGATACGGTAAGTACCGTTTCAACGCTCCCAAAAGAACCAGATGAAAACTAAAGTAAACAAACTAGCGATAAACGCACCAGTTAAGGAATCTGAAGACACTTAATTATTAAAACTACATTAATTGGCAATTCAAAATAAATAAAAATGTAACGGCATGCTTTACTTACATGTTGTTCCAAATCGCCATTTTATTTCTAAATTACGATTGCCACATTAATGCAAAAAATCGTCATGGTAACTGCATATGTTTAATGATCGCCACCTTGGCGAGAGTCGAGAGTAGGAATCAACCCAAGAAAGACAAACCGGTACATTCATGGATTATGATGCACATTCGAAACAATATATAAAACGATGAAGTATATTTGTAATATACTTGGCGAAGATTGTAAAATAGTTTTAGTAGGCGATTTTAAGATAGATTTCGATTCCAAAGATGGGTTTTACGAAACAAGCAAGAAAAATATAGCACAGTCATGAATAATGATACACTTTTGAAACTTAATGGAATAAGTAAGAAAAATAGGGACAACGTATAACTCATGATACGATTTTAATATATATATAATATATAGCACTATAGTGTGTATTTAAAACCTGAAAGTGTTTCAGATTTTCATCCTTTTTTCTTCCCGAAAATGTACCCTGTAAGGAAAGTATTGTAATCATGAAAAAATTCGACTTCGAGATTTTGATGTATTAACACGTTTTGAGGTCTTCTGAATTCATTTATGCTATTTTTACGAGATGTATGTTTGTATGTGTGTGTGTATGGGAGTGAACACGATAGCTCCTAAACGGGGCATTCGATTGAGCTCAAATTGGGTATATATGTTATAAACCACCATCGTAAGACCGACATTGATTTTGATGTGCATAGAACTTATAGTTTTTCTACTGGGCTACTACAAAGGTTTCTTTTACATTATGGCTTATGGGGGGGAAATTCTTGAAAGTGCTCTAGCGTTTAAACGGTACATTCGATTGAACTCATATTGGGTATATCTAATAAATAAAATTCTCATGTCACAGTGTTAGTTACCATACTCCTCCAAAACGGCTCAACCGATTTTAAAGAAATTTTATATGTATATTCGTTAGGTCTGCGAATATGATTTTGTCTCATACCCTAAGTCACAAGGGCGGTCCACCTCAAAATTTTTAGCACCAGAGTGCTAATAAGTTCAATCAGGATTTTTGTCTAGGCATTAGCGCATCGAGTCCCTTTTCAAATGTGTTTGCCAGATAACGTGGAGAGGGGGGGGGGCGTTAATAAAATGTTGAAAGTCGCACAAGGATTTGCAATTTTTGATAATGGATCGCTAAATGGGGAGCCAAAACGTGACAATTTATTATAAATATATTTCGAGTATAGTTAGAAAACGCCTGGCGTATATTGTAACACAGTTTTATTAGGCGATTTTAATATTGATTTCTATTTTGAAGAAGTGCTTTGTGGAACAAGAAAGGAAAACACTGTACACTCATGGATTATAATTCCCATTTCATGTCTTTGCGGCATAGTTGGAATATGCCTATAGGAGGAATATGCCTGGCGAAGATTGTAAAACAGTTTCAGTAGGCGATTTTAAGGTAGATTTCGATTCCAAAGATGTGTTTTATGGTACAAGAAAGAGTTGATTCCTATTTTAACGCCCCCCACTCTCACCAACCTAAAAAATCCCCGTACTTTGGCGAGCTTTGCAGTCATGGGTCTCTGGGAGTAATGCACAAGTTTCAACGGTACTTAAGTATTATCCCGGCGGTCCTCTAAGACAAGCAATTTTCACCAAGATAAATGCCGGGCACATGAAATTGTTGATGGTTTGGAATACGATTGGCAATAGTTTGCCAGCAAATTTGACGAAAAAGTAGTTTGGCGGAAGTGACCGCCGGCATAATACGTACGTACCGTTTCGGCGCTCCCAAAAGAACTAGATGAAAACTAAAGTAAACAAATTAGCGATAAACGCACCAGTTAAGGAATTTGAAGACACTTTATTATTACAACTACATTAATTGGCAATCCAAAATAAATAAAAATGTAACGGCATGCTGTGCTTACATGTTGTTCCAAATCGCCATTTTAATTCTAAATTATGATTGCCACATAAATGCAAAAAATTGTCATTGTAACTGCATATGTTTAATAATAATCGCCACCTTGGCGAGAGTCGAGGCGTTAAAGTAGGAATCAACCCAAGAAAGACATACATGGTATACGCATGTATTATGATGCGCATTCGAAACAATATATAGAACGATGAAGTGTAGTTGTAATATACTTGGCGAAGATTGTAAAATAGTTTTAGTAGACGATTTTAAGATAGATTTCGATTCCAAAGATGGGTTTTACGAAACAAGAAAAAAAAATACAGCACAGTCATGAATAATATACACTTTCCAACTTAATGGAATATGAGAGAAAAATAGGGACGATGCATAAATTATGATACGATTTTAATATATAGCGCTATAGTGCGTATTTAAAATCTGAAAATGTTTCAGATTTTCATCCTTTTATTATTATTTTTTTTTTGGACAAATTTTTTATGGAATGACTATGAATAAGTCTCAAGGCCAAACTATGTTTGTTTGTGGCTTAGATTTAAGCACGCCATGCTTTTCACACGGACAATTATACGTGGCATGATCTCGAGTGGGCAAACCATGCAGTTTGTTTGTGTTAGCTAAAAATATTGTTCACTCTATTCCGTTAAGGGATTGATATTATTTTTTAGTAAAATTATTGTAATTAGCAATATATATAAATGTAAAGAATAAATTACAATGAATTAAAAATATAAATGTTTGGTATTGTGTTATTTTTATATTCCAGCATTGTTCACAGCGCTCCATGTCTCTTCCACTCATATACCACATCCTCACACACTTACAATAAGTTAGTCATTTCTTTCTACTAAAGTAATCCTAGGAATAATTTATATGGCAAAACAACGTTTGCCGGTCAGCTAGTATATATATATATCATTTCACAAATATCTAAAACGGTGATTAATAATATGTGAAGGAAAATCTTGAATATTAAGTTTTGCAGTATTTAATTTCTGAAATTTTACATTATATGAAATATTAAATTTTGTTTAAAAACAAACTAATTAAATTAATCATTGCAGTCACACTGTTTAATAATGGTTTAATAAGTTTAATAAATTTTAACCAAATACTATTCGGTATTCGGCCGAATATTCGGTTAGAATTTTAACCGAATATTCGGTTTTCGTTATTCGGCAAAATATGGTATTCGGTGCATCCCTAGTGGGGATGTTCTCTAAATCGGTGTTTGCAGTTTGCTCGTTCGCGGACAGGTGGCGGTCAGCAAGATTTTTAAGCCGGTCCACTAACATCAAATTTATTTTAAAAAATCAGCAGGAAAGGTCGTTTCAATTAAAAATTATATTTTTATAACACTCGATTCGATGAATAAAATGCATGCTCATAAAATATCTATTACTTATGGCTGACGTCGGTCTTTGGAAATATTTTTCTTGTTTTTGCCGCTCCGAAGATGGAAAAAGATTGGGGACACGCTGCTCTAAATGGATGGCTGTAACGGAGCATGGACTTTCTTCGGAGGCTGAATTTGTACGGTAATGCAATTTAAGTTGATTGTCTTATCGCAGTTGGGACCCAGCAGAGGTCTCACTGTTCCATAACGATATCGTATGCATGGATCAGATATACCAGAAAATACGACTCCACTTGATTGCGTAATACTGATGCTATTGCTTATACCTATGCAGTAAAGCAAGCATTACAAGCTCCAATCATAAAATCACGCCAAATATTGCGAAGCTCGACTTTTAAGCGAATTATCACCAAAATTTGCATCAAAACAAATCAGGTGAGCGATATCGTCAATATTTGGTGAACAATTGCAAAGTCCTATGTTAAATAATAGAGAAACCCAAAACTCGCTATCTCGCGGTCTAGTTAACCCTTTAACGCGCAGTGTTCCCGCTCTGGGAACTCCAAACTCTGACCACGAAGAATAAATTTGATTTCTATGATTGACATAGCTCCACGAGAATCCTTTATTTTTTAAGCACGTCATTTCTCGTAAAAAAATTGGTCACGATTATTTTTAACATTACTGACTGCACTGACTTTAGAAATCTGCTGAAAAATGGAAGAATGCGCGAACAGCTGGATAGATTACCCAATGCTGAAAAAACGGCAGCCGTTGCCATCGCTCGACTTAACTACCAACAAGATGGCGGACGATCGAAACGTTCATCGCGTGCCACCGATCTAGTGACCCCTTTTTCGACGCAGCTGGCTGTGCGGCACAGCCAGTTGTCGTCAAAAAAGGGTCTCTAGATCGGTGGCACGCGATGAACGTTCAGATCTTGGTAGTTAAGTCGAGCGATGGCAACAGCTGCCCTTTTTTCAGCATTGGGAAAGGGTTGCGCCTCAAAGGGTTAACCGATTTTCAATGCAAAATTCAATTATCGGATGCGCAGAATACGAATTTTAGCCTAAATTTTATCCCTGAAAAGCAGATCATCCGAAAAAACAGGTATCTGTAACACATGGAAAGACTTCGTGGACAACTGATTTCATTTTATTCAAATCTGTAAAACATTTATGCACAATCAACATTGTTGCTGTTAAAAGAGAGAAAAAAAAAATAAGAAAGAACAGCATAGTACCCCTGGAATGGACAGCTGAAATCTACGTTCAGTCCAGAGAACGACAAACTCCAATCCTTTTGTCGACAGTAAAGTTTCTCTGGCTTTCTGGAACCTGGAAATACATTTTAAAGGAGGTTAGGACAGATTAACAATTTTATTTCATAGTATGTTACATAAAATATTTTCCTAATTTTGATGATCTACAATTAAAAGGCTGGAGAAGTTGACGACATTTTGAAAGAAATAAAATGAATTGCACAAATATTAATAGAAAATACAATTATAGGCATGCCAAGTTTTCAAAAGTTCGAAATTTCAGCAAATTCAAAACTCGTACGAACCCTGAATACGTAAGTACCGACAAAACTTACCATGCAATACACCATTAAAAAAGAATTACTGAAGGCGGGTGACGCATGTATTTTAACTGTGCGGCAATTATAAGCTCTAACCCCCTTCAAAATCAGGATTCTTTTAAAGGTACAGTACGTGTACAGTATTGGCATAAAACGCATGCTTATACCTGGTAATGATGACCAGCATGTAGTGATTCGGACCCCAACGCGGCAGTGCTCCTCTGCCTCTCAAACCAGTTCTGCCCATCGGATTCCTGGAAATGAAAATAGTCGAACTAAGTGTGTCTACTCACTGCAGAAATCACAAAAAATACGATAACGCGTTAGGCAAAGTTGCTTACACGGAGTGTCTCCGTATATAATGTTTCCGAACTTTTAGGAGGGGTAGGGTGCATTCCGAAGATTCGGAATCGTATAGGAATGCGGCGACTGAAATGTTCTCCTGGCGCGGTAGATGGCGCTGCTATCATAGCTTGATTTCTTTCCATTTAGGCATTATGAAGAAATCCAAGTTCTTCCAACGCCGATGAGCGAGCTAGTTGCATGAATCACACTGGCTGCCGGAAAATTCGAGATAAGCTTGGCATATTTCAGAATATTCGGAATTCCGTACGCCGTAGATACATGTGGCTGCAGCTCAGGATTATAGTCCTGGTGTGTATTCTATAGTCATGGCTGCAGCCAGTCCTCTCCAAATGTTCAATACGGAGACACTCTGTGTAAATATAATCCGAAAATCGCACTTACTGAGGGATGCCTTCGCTGTCCAGCTTATAAGTCAACGGCGAACCGTCCGTGGCGGCAATCCAAGACTGCCTGTCCAGTCCGATCCCAGCGGGATTGACCGAGACACTGTTCCATGCAAACACTGGCAGAACTTGGTCCGGGCCATGGGATTCTTTTAGACTGAAATCATAAAGCAAAAGACTGCATGAAGCACTGAAAAAAGTACGTTACAGAGCAGCATGCGATTGAGGGAGAATAATTTCACAATAAGAAAGATGATTCATGCCTCACACGTCGGTTATAAATTACTTTCCAACACAAACAGTCTTTTTTTTCCACCCTTGACAAATTTGCTGATCGATCGTCGTGAAACTATATCAGTTTGTGCGGATAAAATCATAAAAGCTAAGGTCAGCTGGAGGAAAGTGGGGCACATTAAAAAATACCTTTTATCACCATAAAAATTTAGATATTTTAATATGTTTCCCTATAGAGATATATTTTAAGAACATTACAAGTATTTCTAAAGAAGTTTTAGGATTTTCAACAACATTAATATGTGCAAACCTTCTTTTTGTTCTAAACAGACTGCCTGTTAATAAGTGATACTGAAAAACTTTCTTGTAGATACCGTATAATTAGATAAAGCATTTATATCTTGATGCATATTAGTAAAAAGACTTTCTGAGAGTTGTATTATATAAAAAAAGATAAGAATAAAATTAAAATTCCCATTTAATTTTTTTTTTCTGAGGTTGGATAAAATGATGGTATGGTTAGACTTTGCGAAGTGCTGTATGATACTGGCGTACATATTTCCCCTTCAGTAAATATTCCTGAAACAATAGTTATAGTTAACCAAATTGTCACGTTTATTTACTGTTTATTGTCAAAAATTAATTTAGTGGAACCAAGTAACGTTTGCCATATCCTGAATGAACCTGAATTAGATACTTGTGGATGTTAATTCCTAAGCTAACTATTTAAGGAAATAATCCTTTTCTGCGCATTATTTTTCTTTCAGTGCATTGAATTGAATGATTTTTATTTCATCCATATAATTAACTTAATTTTAAAAAATTGTATAAAGTTACATTTGTACTACCCCACTTTTCCTGCATGCTGGGGGAAAATGGTAGTATGTGGTATCAATACTTGCCTAATTAAAAATGACACATAAAAAAGTACTTTTATAACACTAAAAAATAAGGCTATATTTTTCAATCCATATAAATCAAACGTATGCAATATCACCAACAGTTTAATTAACATCAATTTAACCGCTTGATTTTAGGACCTTTTAAAAAAATGTACGATTTTCCCACCTGACCCTATGGATCACTATTACAGTACATTTCTGAGATCTTTAAGAAAACTTCAAATTTCCATCCTTTAAATAAAAAGTAAGCTGTAGTAAACGTTTATGTGCTTATTGTATTGTGCTTGTGATCGATGAACTTCTCTAAACGGCCATAGACCGTAACTGATTGAAATTCTTAAGAATGCTTCTTCAGAGGAATTGTGAATATACACTATTTTTTTTATGAAGAGAATTATTTTGTGATCCTTAGCAACATATATCAGTTTTGTTTTGTTGAGCAAGTGTTGGCAATTTTAGGGATTTTTCTTTAAATTTAACAACTTTTCACTGCTTTAGAATTTGAGGCTAAATTTAGTGTGTTCACACTGCATTCCGGATTTTGTCGCTGAATTTGTCACCGGATTTGTCGCTGAATCTTTTCACTACATTTTGGAACTTGTTGCTTAATATGGCGACTTTCTATTATATTCTGGACCTATATTACGTAACAAGATATATTAGCAACTTTTTCAGCTGAATTTAGCAACTAGTGCCGAGGAGTATCTGGTAACACTACCCCATAATCAACGTTCTAATTTAACTCCGGTAATAAGTGTAAATTCGTTTGTAAACTAATGCTCGCTTCCCCAGTAGCAATGACTGCTCGGTTTCTGTATGGGCGTTCATCAACTCATCGTTAACTCACCGACTCATCGAATTAAGATATCGGCAAGAGCACTTTTGAATTTCTGCAAAGATGAATTTTTATTCCAATGATCCCAGACTGCATTATAGATGATCCAGATGATCCCAGATGATCCAGACGAGCAATTTCGCCGATGGGAAACCGATAAACAAATTTTTATCCAAAACTGCAGCTCTATACTCAGCGGGCCTTGCAGGTCTCCTAGTGGTTTACATTTTACCAAAAATCCTATAAATATTTGCGTAATTTTTATAGGTTAATTAGATGTGCCATTGCATAATCTAAGAAAAATCTGAACAATTCTTGAATTAATCGCATAATGTACTTCAAAGTTCCTATATTGGGATCGGGACAGAGCAGGAGGGGGGGCTTCCCCCCCCCTTGCCCCCTACCACAAAATTTGAATTTGATTTACTAAAAAAACATGCAAGTGTTTATTATATAAAATCGTTTGTAATATTTAAATAATTAAAAAAATGTGTTTATCAAAAAAAGAAAAGAAAATCTATTTGAGTGTCAGCTGCATTATAAGAATAACGGAAATTTCATTAAAATGAGCAACTCTTTTGAAACCTCATTAATGTAAGCAGCGAGAAAAGAAATCGGCTAATTTTTAAAAGTTATCCAAGAAATATGAAAATTAAAATCACACTAAAATTCCTATACAATTTGCAATATTGTTTTTTAATTATTAATTTTGAATGTTGTTGCTACTTACAACATTGGTAAAAATTGTAGTCTATTTTGCGTTTTCCTTCCTTCTTTCTTTCTTTTTTATGTATCAAATATTTAAGTTAACTGTATTTACAGCAAAGTTTAGCAAAAATATTTTTTTCTGAAAATCAACAAATCAAGAAACAAATTAAGTAGTGTGGGGATATATTCAAGTAATTGAAAAAGAAGTGTTCATTTGATTACCCAGATTGGATCATCTTAAATAAATATGAATGTTTTATCGACGGTAAGTCTAAAAATAAATTCTAAAATAAGTCTAAAATAAAGTCTAAGCATTCTCTGAGTGTGTATGTATTTCTCTGAGTAAGCGCTAGTGTATCAATAGAGCAGATCCTCACTGTCTTAGAGTCACGTGACTTCAAATGTAGGCATGACCATCAGAGCCTGTCTATTTGGTTAGACACGGGGTAGAGCATCAGTCTGTGACTCAGTACGCTCAGGGTTCGGGCCTGGTGGATGAAGATTTTTTTTTTCAGAAAACGGAAAGTTAGCATCCAAAAAATGAAAAAATAATGAACACAACGGACATTTTTTGCTGCCAGTCGTTTATTTTTTATTAACGAATATATTTGAAACAGTTTATCAGTTTCTCATCGGTTTTTTTCTTTATTTCATCACAGTCATCGGAAAACGGTGATCGGCTTGATGGCCCCCGAGAGGACATTTTGTACCAGTTACCGATGAAGTTTCCCCATTTTGGAGTGAAAAGCCGAGATCGGCCATTGCTCGTTCTTCTCTGATTAAACTCACCCGCTTCTCATCGAATGATGGGGTGTTGCTACTAGGGTTAAGCAAGTTAGAATACTGTTGCAGAAAACTCTGCTTATTTTCGGGTTCATAGCTTAAAAGTCCAGCGTTGGTGGAATGTTCTAGTAAACAGTCCAATTGTGAGGAACGGTCCCGAATTTCTGCTCTGCCTCCTTAAGGACACATGGAACATAAAATGGCTCGAATTTTCAATTATCGGCCTAAAACATAGAACAGACTGAGAGAATTACATACACGTATAATTTGTGTCGGTTTAGAATATATAAACAGTCAAAGCATGGCTTTAAAAATGTAAACAAACGTGGTTTGGCTACAATAAAGCTTTAGGTTTTTTTGCCTTTTTCTTAAAATATGTTTCTTTGTTTATGCTTCGATGCACTTTTTTAAAAATCCGTTTCAAGTAAAAAGTTGAAACATTCTAAAATTGTTTAACTAACTTGTTTCTTTAAAATACCTAACATTAGAAATATGAGTGAAAAAAAATTGAAAATAATGACATGTTTTGTTTATTTAATTTTTAGAATTTTTAAAAATTTTTAGTAAAATATTTTTAATTTTATTTATTTTCAGTCGCAATGAAAATGACTTTTTATTATTTTCAGATAGTATCTTTCCTGATACCATACCAAATTCTAAGGAGATAAACTCAATAGTTTTTCGGAAAAAAGTACTAAACTGACATACTGTTCAAAAGTTTCCGTTCTTATTAATTAGTTCTTAACAACTAATTTGTTAATCAAATTATTATTTTTTAATTTTATATATGTGTATAAATACAGTGAAATAAAAAAAAATTCCTTTCTACCTCTCTTTTTAAATGAAATACACGATTTTAACCCTACAAGACTAATTTTTTTTTTTCTGTGACTGAAATAAACATATGCGATAATGTTAGTGAATATTATTTGGGGAAAAAGAGTTTTAAAATAATAATCTAATATTTTACTAGAGAATCCCTTTTTTATTTCCGTTTTGTGCGCGGTACACTGGACTGTAGCTATACTTTTTTGGTATTTATTTCGAAATTTTAGTATTCAAATGATTTCTCGATAGGACGAACTCTCAACACACAGTCACTTTTTCCGGGTCAAAACTCTTTGCTCACTATTTTTTGTTCATTTCTAAAATGAACAAAACCCCATTCGAAAGATGACTGTTTAAATTCCAGTCAGTTTTGGCAATAATAGGAACAGTAAGTACATCTACACGCAACAGCCTGAATTATATCGTTGCTATCAATGCATAATAAATACTCTTAAAAACCGACAGATGTCTACACTAGTATTTTATAGACGTAGAGGAATAATTAAAGTGGTTGTTCCCCACATATGGTACCAGGTGCCTTGTTGGCACCTGGTCTATCTAATAGGGATCGACCGATACCACATTTTCGCCGATGACCGATACCGATACTTTACCTATAAATTCATTTTCAGAAATAGCCGATACCGATACTTTTAAGTTATGGTATCGGCCGATACCGATACTTAACCGATACCGATACTTTACATAATTTAATGTCATTTAAGCCTACATCTGTATTCTGGGCAGTTTTTGTAACGAGAGTGTAGTTCTCGTTAAAATGAATAACAGCATGATGAAATTTGATCCCTGTAGAAAGCATTAAAAAGAAAAAGCAGTAGATACATTGAAGTGTGAATTTACAGTAGTTCTAGTCTTTCTTTTCTATTTAATCATGCCGACGAATGGCCGAATTTATAAAAAGCTGAGCACTAGGAAGCGTCTTAGTGTGCAGGTTTGGAATTCTTTCTCCTCGCGTGGCTGTCGATCTAGTGGTCTAGAGTTTTGGGCGATTTTCTCCAGATGTTACGTGAATATGCGTTAGACTCCCTTAAAAAGTCCTCCGCCCAAGCCCCCTTAATAGGTAGATGCCCTCATTTGGCTTGACAGAACACAAACACGGGGGGGGGGGGAGTTAAAGGGATATATTAATAAGAGAATCCATTTCCAGTGCCGACTGGTGCAAATATTTAAATCAATTTTTCTCAACCTCTATTTTGTCGCCTAATTGTTGCTATGAGCCAGATAAAAGGTATTTAGATATTGTTCATTAAATACGTATGTAAATTCTTCCCTTAAAATGCATAATAAGTTCACATTAATTAATGGTTTAATTTATCTGCTCCAATTATTTAACCACTAAGTGAATTATTAAATGTTTTAGCAAAATTTCTTTTTAATATGAATTCATGATCATTTTTAAGTTCTTTTTGAAAATCCGAATATTTGGATTCTCCGGACAGGGTTAAGTCAATTAATCCGGATGGTCCATGTATTTGATCTTTTCCGTACGAAGAACAGGCACACACCGATTATTCCTGTGTTTTCCTTATATATAAACCAAATACTATTTATTCACAAGAAATATGTTTTTTACTCCAAAATTTGAAATAAACTAAATAATAATTAGTATTACTATTTATACTAATACAGCTTCAACTTTTTAAAATAACAATATAAATAATTATCAGATATTGATAATTATTACACTTCTCAAAACAGAATAATACACAAATTCTACGTTCTCTCATTAATCTGATAGATTATAAAATCATTAAATGTTTGCTAATTCGTACTTTTGATAGTGTGTAATGTTTTAAAAACGAATCATTTAACTTCTGGACCAACATAATTAAAGTTCACGGGAGTCGCCAGTTTTCAAGTCACTGCCAAAAAGTTAACTTCTTCGCGACACAAAAAAGGAATAAATTGTTTTTACATATAGGTTTCGTTTATAATTTTAGTATCATTAATTTTGTCCTTGAAACAGCTACAATATGAAGAAAAATATTTTTGCTCGTTTTCAAGCTACGCCTTGGAGGGTCTAAATAAAAGATGCTTAAAAATGACGAGATTAAATGAAGGTTAAAGAGAAATCCAAAAATGATAAACTAAATTAAATTTTCAAGTCTTAAAAAAAGTTGCTACTTAAAGTATCCATATTTAATTAAATTGATCTTCAGTGTTTTTGTTTTTATGATCATTGTTAACATGTTCAGAGCTGCCAAGTCTCCGGCTTTTTCCGGGAGATTTCCCACCACAATTTTTAGACAGTTTTATTTTGCATTAAATATTTGGACTTATTTTAAGCATAAATTTGTAAGTAAAAATTAGTGGTGGGAAATCTCCCGAAAAAAGCCCGAGACTTGGCAGCTCTGCATGTTTTTCTGTGATTGATATGAACAAATTTTATCTGTTTTAATTCTAACCTCTGAGAGGGGGCGGCGTGGCACGGTAAGCAAGGTCTGGGTGCCATCGTCACAAGGGGGGGGGGGCATTTTCGAACTAAAACTGAGAAATTCTTGATGTAGAGCAGTGGTTCCCAAACTTTTTTGTCTTTCTCTTCAAAAAATCTTCAACGAGATTTTTTTTTTAGCGACCCAACATAACGATAACCAATATAGGATTTATAAAATAGTATAGTTTACTATATATATAAAACACTAAAGTTTAATTTTTCCCACCCATTTCGACCCACCGAAATTGCTCCCGTGACATAACAATGGGTCGCGGCCCATAGTTTGGGAACAGTACCGGTCCTAGATATATTTCAAAGTGGTGCGAAATACAAAAATTCGCCCCCCGCCACACACACACACACATACAAATTCAGCTAGAAAAGTTTTCAGAGGCGTTAAAACGAAAATTTCAAAAGCATATGGACACTCAAATATGCGTACACATATTACAAAGTAAGGTATTTTGGCGCCCCCATAAAGATGGCGCCCGGTGCTGTCGCACCGTTCGCTCCGCCCTAGGACCGGCACTGTTAGGGAACCACTGATCTAGAGCACAAAAGGGGAGCCTTTTTTACGTTTGCAGAGGGGCGCCATGAGGGGGGGGGTATGCCCAGCAAACTTCATTTGGTTAAAACCCTATCCCCGTTTGCATGCGCAGAAATACGATTCACTTCAGATAGCAGAATGCTACTTTCGGTTTCAAATATTTCCGGCTGACTAATAAAATGTCTGTATCTGAAGTTCTATAAGCTAAATAGAAACAAATTCCTCAAACGTATTTCGAAGACTGAAATATTACATTTTAACACACATATGGGCAACCGGGCTCGATGTGGCCCGCCATAGCTTTTGATCTGGCCCGCAGAACAGTATAAACCAGTCAATATCCCATATAAATCCCAATTATACGGCCCGCCACTACGCTAAAATCCGCAAGTTTGGCCCGCGACTTCGCTAACATCCTAAAAGTTTGGCCCACAACTTTTCAAACGTTGCCCATACCTGCTTTAACACTTTAAAGGTCGTCATCCCCTGAAATATCAAACGATGTTAAGGGTCGTCTCCCCCATCAATTTTGATATCTATATCATACCCAAGCCGAATCAGGTGTCCTTGCGCAATTTTCTTTAAAATAAAAATTTGAAGCATGTCTCTTAAGCGTGAAATCTATATCAAGAGATAGACTTTCTCCAACGATATCAAATGCCTATATATACAGTAGAAGTAGAATCTCCCTATAACGAAGTCTCCTTAGAACAAATTTCTCCCTTTAACGAAATTTTTCATGGAAACGTAACTTTAAGGCTTAAATAACACTATAAACATTCTCCATATAACGAAGAGCTTATCTTCCCATAGCGAATATTTCAGATTTACCTTTGATTTTTTTTTGTTAGTTTTGAAGAAAATTTTAATTTTTGAACAGACCACTTAGTGGAAGAATAACAGATGATAAAAATGGAGGCCAGGAAACTGAAACTCACTCCGATAATGAAGACACTTCACCAGCGCCCGATTATGACCAACAGGGGCACCGAGCATTGATAGATTTGGGAGCCCCCCAATCTATGAAATTTGTTATATTTTTCATAAAATTTTGATATAAAAAAGAATATTTCAGAAAAAAACATTTGAAATTGGGGGGTCCTGGGCAAAGTCCCGATTTGCACATAGAATAATAAGGTCCTGCGCTTCACGATCATAACCACATCAAACTTTAATGCTTCAACCTTTCAAAACCATTAAAAAGAGGTTTCCAAATGGAAGAAAATGAGCCTCACTCTATTTTCAGCGGACTTTTAAAATGTTATTTTTTTTAAATTTAAAATCACAGAATGCAAAACAATGTAAAATAACGGAATTTTGAAGTAAAATAAACGTAAATGCATTACAAATTTTATTCTCTAATTTCGTCGATTGTCTTTACTTTTGAACATTTCGTTTATACAATGAAAACAAAGAACCGCAAGTTTAACAAATTTATAATAAATACCAATTTATTTTTAATTGAAAGTCATAATTTAATACTTTTAAACATCAAATTAACTAAAAAGTTTGTAATATTTGATGAAATAACAGCAAAAATCTCTGTACAACGAAATCTTTTGTATAGCGAATTTTTTAACTGAAACCGAGCGAGTTCGTTATAGGGAGCAGGCGCCTAGCCATGAAAATTTTTCGCGGGGGGATATGCGCCTGGAATTTTTTTTTTTTGGGGGGGGATATGAACTTATATGTGTATAAATAGACGGAATTTCATCACTAATAAAAAAATTTCGGGGAGGGGGGGGATATATCCCGCTATCCGACGATTGTCCTGTTAAACTGTCATCTACCAGGACAATCGTCTATTCTTCTATTATGGGCGAAGAAAAGCTTCGCCCATAATTTTGACCACACTTGGTGATACGACATCCATTTAGCGATGGTTAGAATTTAAAAAAAAAAACACAGTTCGAAAACACTCGGGCAAACAAATGTGCCAATGAAACGGCGCATCTCATCTCATTACCAAAATAAAGGTTCTAGAATGGTGTTGCGCCTGCGTGGTTTCTTCTGAAAAGCGAAGTATCGGTTGAAAAGTATCGGTGAAAATGGATGAAAGCAACAGAAACCGATACTTTCCCGATACTTTTAGAATCGAAAGAACCGATACCGATACCTAAAAAAATTGGAGGTATCGGCGCCGATACTATCGGTCGATCCCTACTATCTAGCTAAAAGAGATGTTCCAAGTGCCCTTAAATACCTTAACCCTTTGAGGCGCAACCCTTTCCCAATGCTGAAAAAAAGGGCAGCCGTTGCCATCGCTCGACTGAACTACCAGCACGATGGCGGACGGTCGAGACGTTCATCGCGTACCACAGATCTAGAGATCCTTTTTTTGACGACAGCTGGCTGTGCCGGGCACAGCCAGCTGTCGTCAAAAAAGGTCTCTAGATCTGTGGCACGCGATGAACGTTTCGACCGTCCGCCATCTTGAAAGTAGTTCAGTCGAGCGATGGCAACAGCTGCCCCTTTTTTCAGCACTGGGCAATCTATCCAGCTGTTCTCGCGTTCTTCCATTTTTCAGCAGATGTCAGTGCTGTTAAAAAGAATCATGGCCATTTTTTTGCGGGAAATGACGTGTTAACAGTCAAAACGTCAGAGTTTGGTGTTCCCAGAGCGGGAACACTGCGCGTTAAAGGCTTAATGCCGACAGGTTTCAAGGAAAACATTAGGACTCACAGCAAAATGTCCTCGTCCACAAAAGACTGCAAAGTGACGGGAAAGTCCGGCCTCTGCAACGTGAAGGCGACGGGGTCGTAACCGATCCACATGACCTCCCAGGGAACGTATTTGTCCGGGACGGGAAACCTCTGGACCCGGGTTCCGGGATAGGGAGATCTTCTGGAGAGGACGTTCATGACCGGAGGCAAGGCCCGGTGGGTGGGGTCCGGGAGGTTCTCCCACGTGCTCACTGCGAAAATAAAACAAAATCATGTTACTACCGGGTTTTCGAGTCAAATATACAGGGTATCTCATCAACAGGATTCAAACAAAACTTCTAGGAAGATTACGGTACGTCTAGATGGCTTGGATCCACATAGAAATATGCATGTGCTAATGTCGTCTTCATGCATCTATTTATAATCAAAAGCAATTCCTTATTTCTTTTTTTTCCCTCACTGTTTTCTATTAGTTAGATATAAATCTATCAGATGACTTTCAGATTTCAAATAAAATTTTGAAAATATACATTCGCAGCTGAAACATGACCTTAAGTTCTACATAAACTTCAGTAAGCTATTTTAATGGTAAAGATGGGCACACGGAAGTTGAAACTTTCGGTATATTACGCTTTTTAAATTCAAGAAGCATGGAAGCGCAACTGAAATTAAAAATAAAATGTGTAGGGGTACTCAGTTGTTGTAACAGCTGGAAAGTTTTAAAAAAGCTATGACATTTTTTCTGGTCCATTTTTATTTGACGTGTCCTTATATTAAGCTGTACTATCAGCTTTTTCATTATATTAACGTTTATCTTAACCCTTTACTCCCAAAATTATTTAATGGGAGGAGTTTGAAACATTGAAATATTCTTTACTATATGTTTTTATGCATTAGAAACATCTCATAGTAAATGGTGGTTCTATGTTCTAGAAATAAGTCATATTAAATCAAACATTAAACTTCACGTATTTAAGGATCTCACTGGACTCTTATTGCAAAATCATACCCTATTGAGCAATTTTACTGTTGGGAATTTAAACTTCCGTCTAAAGGGTTAATTATCTTTTTTTTTCATGCCTAGTGGAACACGCTCTATCCTCAAAATACACTGACAATTAAGTCCTATTAGCATGTCTCCGACATCATAAAAACAAAAATGCTGTTACCTCCGCTGTCACGGTGAGTGAGGTGCCTTATGTTCTCCAAGTGCACGTGGGAGTAATTCATCAGCCTCTCCAATTCTCTCACTGATGTCTTCAAACTTTGAATCGTCTGCTTCTGGTACACGAAATCTTCCATCAGACTTCGGATCCTGAAGGTGGAACGAAAAAAGAATTTTTTTTTTAAATTATTATTTTTTTTTAAGCCGACCAGATTGAGAGAGATACATTTATGACAGAATCACATAAACAGAATCAGAAGATTACGTTGTGGTTTCAAAATTAGTTTACAACATTATCAGATATAAAATGTAGGTGGCCAGAATTTCAGTAGTTTTTGGCAAGCATCCATCGCTTGCTTTTTACAAGCACAGCTTTTAGCAAAGCAAAATAAATAAATAAATATAAATAAAATAAATGAAAAATAATAACATTAATAAATCAATTAATTAATTTTACAGACAACCCGTAGAAAGTGAAATAAAAATAATTTATAAACTGTTCAAAACAGCTTTTGACACTCAAAATCCAAACTTTTGACACAGCTTCATTCTTCGGTCAAATTTTAAGATTAAGAGCTCAAAGTTTTCAAAAATGACTTGCCAAAGAGAATGACTTCCATCCGAACTTGATAAAGAGTTTTGAATTCTAGATGGATGGTTCATATTTTAATGCTGAATATATTTATACAAAGAAAACTATTACAGCAACATTTAAATAAAGAATGAACTTTCTTAAATAATAGACATTGAAAAGCAGTCTACATAATCCTTGATTTTCAAGAATTTTCATCGTCAGGAAGTCTGGTAAAATATAAAATCAAAGGATGCATGATGTATTATTACTGAAGGATATTTATCATCTACAGAGCTAAAGCTCTTAAAGCTGATCCGGTTTTTCCGACGTTAGGTGTTGCTGCCTCTGCTAGGACGCTCAGATAATTTACGAAGAAAACAAAATGCAAAATAGCCAGAATAGCGCTAAAAATCCGAATATTTTAAACGCTCCCGTAATCTAGTATTTTATTCGATTCATACTTGTGTATCTTTATTTTCAGAGTTCCAAAACTCTGAAAATGATTCTTTTCAATAAACAGATAAATGTAGGAAGTCACGGGACATTAACGCATTATATTACATGTATTTATATTTTCCAATGGTAAGTACAAGCCGTTTATAGGCATTGACTGCTATAAGTCCGGAAATATACTGGTCACTTTATAATGCAGTCGCCTCATAGCTGGACCAGTTTTGCCTCTTATGAAGGGACGCACGAAATGACACTCAAGTCCACGCCGGCAATAGAACCTGGACCCAGGGTATAGAAGAATGATCTAACCACTACACAACACGGGTGGCATTATACGAAATATGAAAAATGAATTCTTTTTTCATTTTAAAAGAACAAAAATGCAATGCAATGAGTGTTTACTTCAAAAGAATTATTTTGCTGCCATAAGATTCTGCTTTTTACATTCACAGATCTTAAAAAACCCTACCAGAGAAAGCATCCTCTGACGTCGAATTATTTTAGACCATTTTTTATAACACCTATCCTTGCACATTTTGATCCATGTAGGAATCGTTTTATTGAAAACAGTTAGAAATCAAGTTACATTAAGATGACTGTTTTCCACTCACATGTCCATTTGGTTTTCAAGAATGTCTCTCTCTAGCTCTTTCGTCTGCTGTATGGTGTCGTACTCCTGTGCTAACTGATTCCAGTATGTATAGTCCTTGATGGAATGACGCCTATCTGGTACCATTCCTTCTTGGCTCTAATTGAAAAGAAAAAGAAAGAACAAGTGAAAACCAAGTAAAGTGAATCATGTCAAATGATCATATCAGTTCCAAGGTTTAAGGTTTGCGGTTAAGGCAAAGTTGCACGAGGGATATCTGCTTGATGGGGGTATACCTTTGTCGGAGGACTTTTTAAGGGGTTCCAACGTGTGTACACGTTACATCCGAAGAAAACCAGCCAATACTACAGACCATTAGATTGACAGCTGCTCGGTAGGCCAGAACCATGGATCATTCTTCACACTTCAAGCCAATGTTCAGTGTTTTATCCAATAGGCCAATAGTCAACTCATACGAACTGTAATACACTTACCAACATAATTGCCTTGTTTGAACATTTACAGTACGTTTCGTAGAGATTAAAAAAAACGCGTAGTAATTTTTTTTAATTACTTTTGATTAGGTTGATTTAAAATGGCCTAGAACAGTGGTTCCTAACCTATTTTCCTTCTGAACCCAATCCGAAATCATAAAGAAATCCGTGAATTCCTCTTGTAGCCGTCATGTACTATTCTGTTACTCTCGCGAATCCCCAAACGTTCGTGAACCACCGGTTCGAAACCAATAACCCAGAGCAGTGGTTCCCAAACTTTTCTCGCTGCGAACCCCTTCTAAAATCCGAACGAATTTGGCTTGTGTAATCGTTGTATGCTTATATATATTATTTTCGCGAACCTCCTTAGACAACGTGCGAACCCCTAGGGGTTCTCAAACCAACGGTCGAAACATTTAACGTAACAAACATTTCAGAATAAAGAATTTGATCTTTGGTCCCCTTGAGGTTCATTATATATCAGCACAGTCTCAGAGAAGTTTTGCTACCGTAATGGTACCTAAATCGCACTCAACAAATCCATTTCATGAACCTCAGAGTTCCCATGTAGCGCATAATGTTGATATCAATTCGATATTTCACGTTTTACCGATTTATAATCGCCTCATCGTACACCAATACTAAACAGGATATGTATCGGCCCAGTCTCAGAAGTAGTCACCGCAATTGTACCTGAATGGCACTTACTTTCTTGCACAACGAGCAGCACAAGCTGCAATATATCCATAACATGAACCTCTCAGTCACCATGCAGCTGATGATGTTTTGATCAATTCGATATTTCTAGCTTTACCGATTTGTAATCGCCTCATAATACATCGATACTAAACAGGATACGTATCGGCCTAGTGTCAAAGGCAGCCACCGTAATGGTACCTGAATGGCATTTACTTTCTTGCACAACGAGCAGCACAAGCTGCAACATATCCATTTCATGAACTTCTCAGTCACCATGCAGCTGATGATGTTATGATCAATTCGACATCTCACGTTTTACCGATTTGTAATTGCCTCATCGTACACCGATACTAAACAGGATATGTATCGGCCAAGTCTCAGAAGTAGCCACCGCAATGGTACTTGAACGGCCCTTGCCTTCTCTCTCAGAGAGCACCACAGACAGCAACATATACATTTCATGAACCTCAAAGTCATCATGTAACTAATGATGTTGTGATCAAATTGACATTTGACGTTTTACTGATTTGTAATCGCCTCATAATACACCGATACTTAACAGGATTATGTATCGGCCCAGTTTCAGAAGTAGCCACCGCAATGGTACCTGAATGGTACTTACCTTCTTGCACAACGAGCAGCACAGGCAGCAGCATATCCATTTCATGAACCGCAGAGTTATCATCATGTAGCTGATGATGTTTAGCGGAGCCGGGAGCCTCAAGCGGTTCGAAAAATCGACCACGAGGTGGTACCTCTGGTACTTCCAAATCGCATCGCTCTCGGCTGCCAGTTTAGAAGCCGTGGCACTGAAATAAAAAACAAGAAATATATAAAACAAAAATTTTATGTCAATTCCTACTTAGGACAACAAAGAAAATTTTTATTTTAGTTACATTTTATTAAATTTAATTAATTACAATTAATTAATGAATTAACATTTGAAAAAACTATTTGAATTTCAGTGGATGAATAAAAAGTATTTTATGAACGACTGAAAATTTGAATAAGATATATAAATATACTAGCTGAAGTACCCGTTCTTCGCACGGGAATGAATGGACTTTTTGATATTACGATTTGTGGTGATTACTATTTATTGTAATAAAGAGATATAGCAAAATGGATATCGCTTTATATTGTGTTCAATAACCATGCATACCGAATTTCAAGGCAATCGTTTGTACGGTGCAGAAGGTCATGCGGCGTAGCGCAATCTAGTGGAGAGTTTTAGCAAAACGGATACCGCTGAAATATTCTTCGCATTCAGATATCGATGAATACGAAATTTCAGGACGATCGGCTGGACAGCTCTGTGAAGTTCATGTGTTGACGCGACATCTAGTGGCAAATTATGTAGGAAAATGGATAGCGCCAAACTCTTCCCCGTGTTCAAAAATCTATGTATACCTATTTTCATAGCGATTAGTTGCACAGTCAAGAAGTGATGCACTGCAGCGCGATCTAGTGGTTAATTAAAGTAATGATTTGCTACAGTGCTGTCAAGTGGCGAGTTATAGCAAAATGGATAACGCCAAAATATTCTCATTGTTCAAATAGCTATGTATACTGATTTTCATAGCGACCGTTTGAATGGTCAAGAATTTGGCCTGCTGCAGCGTCATCTAGTAGTGAGTTAAAATAATAGTGCATTGCAGTGCCATCAAGTGGTGAGTAACATCAAAAGGAACACAGTTAGAATATATTCTTCGTGCTGAAATGTGGAAGTATAAGAAATTTTATGCTGGTTGGTCGAACGGTATAGAAGTTGATGCGTTGCAACGCCATTTAGCGGCAAGTTACAGCAAAATGGATAGTGAAAAATATTCTCCGTGTTCTAATATCCGCGTGTACCAAATTTCATCGAAATCGGTTGGACGATATTCGCATAGTAAACGGATAAACGGAATAGAATTCGACGTTCTGCTGCGCCACCTAGTGGCAAGCTAGAGGAAAACGGATAGCATAAAAAGCTTCTCAATGATAAAAGACTTAGGTGAACCAAATTTCATGGTGCAACTGTCTAGAGTTTTTCAACCTCATACCACATACCAACATTCATTTTTATCTATAACCATTGTCATTATATATCTCAGTCTCAAATAAAATCCAGTTTCAAATCTAAGCCTCGCTAAAGTGCCAACATACGCCATTGTGCAAGCGTTTTTTCAGGAAATCATTCGAAGCATTGACTTAGCAGCAATCAATATGGGAAATGGTTCGACCGCGAAAAAGTAAAGCAAGCCTTTATTTCAAAAGTGGAATCCCTTAATACAACCGAAATTTTTAAAATTATCAACTATAACGCGTTTTATTCATCGTTACTCCGATGTAGTAAATGAGAAGATTTCAATTTTCTGAAATTTGGTGAAATTTCCCCAACTTAAATCAATGTACTCATTTGGCGAGAATTCTGGAGATAGATCGCTTGAAATCCCTTAACAACTGCATTATTTCTTCACGGATCATTAAAATTTAACGCTGTATTCTAATAAAAAATTTACACTTGTTTTCAAAAATCTATTTCCTTAAGCTCTCAATAAATTGCGCCTAGCCGAAATCTGTGCAAACCGCTAGAACTCACTTTCTCAAAATCGGCATTTGAGCCATTTTATTTTTTCGCCAAACTAAAAAAAATTACCTATTAGCCTCGGAAATCTTCAATTTTTATTGTTTTGCGTATAAAACATTTCAATCCTGCTCCGATTTCCCATGCACACGATATTATAATTAAAAAAAAATAACCTTACGAATATAAATTAACAAAAACAAAAAAATCATTATTATTCTTTTATTTTTACTTTGAGAATTTAAAACATCTTATTCGGCAAAATCGCCAGACATGGCAACCACGATCCTTATTTCACACTTTTTTCACTACAGGGGTTACAATTACGGAAAGCTTTTTGCGTGGAGAACATAAAAAATCTCTTAAATTCCGGGAACGGGTGGACTTTCAAAGTTTTAAAGTGGACTATGATTTATTCTATATTATTTTACATATCTGTGCAAAATTTCAGGCTGATATGTCCATTTTTGTGGATTTGTATACAACTCAAATCCACAAACAAACAAACAAACAAACGAACAAACAAACAAACAAACAAACAGAATTTCATTTTTATTTATAAGATATAAGGAGCGTGTGAAGTAATTGTAGGAATTGAAAAAAAAAAGAAGAGAGATGCACAGTTAGATTTTACAATAGTTCTAAATACAAAATTTCAACATTCTACGGTTAAAAGTTTTAGAGTTATGCGAAATAATTTTTGGCGCCAAATTTGGTCATATTTCGGCAAAACTCGCCAAGGTCGACGACAAATGGCGAGGTTTTGGACCAAACAATGATTGACTATCGCCAAATTTGGTGCTATTTCCCCAAAACTCGCCAAGGACGAAGACAAATGGGCATATTTTGGGCATGGACCAAATATCTGACTCTCGCCAAATTTGGCGATATTTTGGCGAAACTCGCCAAATTCGATGGCAAATGAAGAGATTTCGGAGAGATTTTGGTCGCTAAGCTTGGCAACTTTTGGCGTACTTCTTGAGGGAGGCACGTAACCGTGGTCGGCCATTACCTAACTATAGGTAGGACGGTATTGTGCTTGAAATGGATGAATGTCCCTAAAACTGCCATTGACCGTAAAGTGTTGGAAATCTTTTGAGTGTTCCTGTAGCAGCACTATAAATGATAACGACACTTTCTTCGATGGAAAAATTCATTTTGTAACCCTTAACAGCCTACATCACTTCTGAGTCGTTTGAACTAGCCTAATACCTCTAAAATACGCTTTAATGAATTTTTGCCCATAGAGCGCAATCCATCCAAATCTTTTGGGCGGTTCTGTAGATAAATTATTCTGTCGAATGGAACCGAAAAGGCGGGTGCACGACTAGATGTTACAACAATTCTGATTATAAAGTTTCAACATTCTACGTCTAATAGTTTTTGAGATATGGAAGTTTAATGAATTTCGGTTTTCGGCGAATACTCGGTTTATGGTAACAAAATTTTGTACAAAGCTACATTATTATGCGAAAATGCGCATAACAATGTTGCTATGCAAAAAAAGGTAAATTGCTAGTTAATTTTCTCTCATTTTTTCTCTCTTGAAAGGTCCGCCAAATACAGTGTGTCATGGCGACCGTACACTGCTATACAAGCCTCACAAATCATCGTATAGTGTTAAAGGGAGCTGTATATTATGTAGAGTTGTCACCTTCATTAAATCGTTTTTGATATCACCTGTATATTAACTAACGACTCACTTTTTCTAATTGTTATGTTCTATATGCTCTCACCTACAAATAACACTATATTTCTGTGCCAAATTTGTTACAATATACCGAGTACTTCCTCAGTTATTTCAGCTTTCGAGTTCGTAGACTTAATTTTGGTCACCGGTGTATTTGAATTAGTAAAATATATGTATCTATCAACAATTAGTCTCTTTCAACAACCATTTTTATCGTTAGGCTGATGGAACGGCAGTTCACTTTATTATCCTTGGCAACGAAATTGCTAGGCTGATCCAGGCCCAGAGAAAACATAAAACTTGTTGGGGGAATGAATTTTTAGCATAAAATAAAAAGAAAACCATCATCAATGCTTACCTGAAAAGAGCATATAAAAGTGTGAGAAGTATCAATTTTAAAAGAACAAAATACTGGATGTTGAAGATATAGGGCCACCAGCCTACATTCGCACATTTAGCGTCCACATCTGCAGAGGGAGAAAAAATGTCAAAGCGTACATATGTCATTAAAGCGACAACTGCATATCAAAGACGTAAGTGCAAAGTCCTATGTTATCGCAAGGAAAAATTATTTTACTAACAGCACCCACATTTTTTGGTGTTCTGTTCTCTGTTTCTTCTTTTTAGCTACTGGCATGGGGCATAATTGTGCCTTTTCTTGAGTTTTTGGTATTTAGAAAGTTGTGAAGCCGGTTTTGCAAACATTTATTTAATATTTATAAACATGAGCCGAAAACAATATCGAAATTTCAGAAAAAACCACAAGATTCATCGTGTCAACAGCCAGACGGTAGAAGAACTGAGGCAGCATATTTAGAATTGAGGGTGCTGAGAGTAGTATAGTTTTTTTCAGTTGGATAATATGAGGCTTCGTAGCTTCATTTCGATGGACAGGTATCACCTCTTGTTAAATCATAAATGAATATTTCATAACGCGAAATAGTAACAAATACATCCAATTAATGGAACCATCACGGCCGGATTTGGCTCAGAGCGATTTTCACTAGTGTGTTTTGATGCACTAAATCAACATCTTGGAAGCAAACATTTTGCAGATGAAGGCAAGAATGAACACGAAGTCTTACTGTGTTATGAGGGAGCAAACCAAAGAATTTTCTTCAGATGGAATCGAGGCGCTGATAAAATGATGGAATAAGCCGCATTAACATTGCTGATGTGGCAACTCAGCTATGTTCATGTGGCTTATTCCATCACGGACATGGATATAGGACGATCATCGACGTATTCTAAAAGAGCTAATTGAAATTTGCGTTTAAGATGGCGCTGTGACTCGTAATTATTATATTGTGCTCATGCGTGCGTTAGAAGTACATTGTATCAGGATTGTTATGCATTGCTAGAGAGCGCTTGTGTAGCTGATCATTAAAAGGGGGCCGAGCATTTTCTTTTCAGAGGACGACGCGATTTCGCCCATCTGCCGATATTCGACGATCGTCCTATGTCCGAGTTAGTGATCACAGTGATACCCTGAAAAGGGATACTAGAGTGCATCTTCCCTATCCGATGGGTAATGAAGTCAAACTTTAATCGGATATGGTCAAGAAATCTTATTGGACACAGCCCAAATCTGGTGTGGCAATAGTTAATACCTAATTAACCCTCTCGTCACCGAATTATGAAAAAACAGAGAAAAAAAGTCTGCCTAACATTTAATGCATCTGAAATACTATTATAAATCTTGCAATTTTTTTTTCTAATTTCGATTAATATTAGATTTTTCTAATATTAATTTCTGCATTTTCGAAGCATTTTCTTATGCTAAAATTAATTTAAAAGGATGCACATATTAGGTAAAGGTTGGGGAATAAGAAAAAACTATACTTACCTTAAAAAGAAAAAAAAAACGGTAAAAAAGCAGCGTCCATATTTTCTTAATTTTTCTCCTGAAACAATGAAGCGAAAACTGTAAAAATGATCTAAATGGACTAGTACTGCAATCTAGGCACGATTTATGCATCTAGTTAAGAGCCTCCTATACTTTCTACATGAATTAATCATATTGATATTGCTGAAAGAAAAAATACTAAATTTAATTGTTTTTTCTCTAAATATTGCTATTTGAAGTAGGAGCCTCATATGAGGTTCAGGGTGACGAGAGGGTTAAATTAAAAAAATTATATGTCAAATTTCATGTAAGTTAATATTTGTAACCATTAAAAATTTTCCCCTGAAATAAAATGGATAAAAGTCAATATGGATTTTGGTATGTATTGAGATAAGAAAACTATACAACTGAAAATTAAGTTGATATTTTGAACTGTCTCTTGATGATTGTCATGGTAAATTACTTTTTTTTTCCCTTTGTGGACTAAAATGACTTTCTCTCAATTTCAACGCAATTTAATTATTGCAAAAAATAACACAACACATAATTGATGGCAAAATTGCAATTTTAAAGAACTATAATAACTTTTCTTTAATCAAGAAAACAACTACCTACTTACATTCGGCGGCTTTGCAAAATGTGCTGTTATACGTTTTGCCAGTCCATTTTGTACAATTTTTCTCTTCTGCACAAAAAGAAAATAAAACAGTTATAAGATAGTCTGTAATACTTTTTTACAAGTATAACTAAACTTGAGAACATTTAAAAATCATTCGTTCCGCAATTAAAGACTCACAAATGAAAATTTTTGAGCAATACCGGATGATAAGAATGGTGACTTCGCCAAATTTTCTCTCTGTTGGTGGTGCCCGAGAAGTCTCGAACAAATTCGGCAAGGCTTAAGGAATAATTCACTTGGTAGCGAGCTGAGCATGACAATATGCAAAAGGGGAAAATTCTAACATATAGTCCCTTGAGTGACGATCTATTTTAGCCACTTAAAGCCTGAAAAAGTCCTGATAAAATCAATGTTTGTTCTCTGGGATTTTGTAAGAGGCTCATTCTAAAGCAAGCAGTATTTATGTATGATAATACTTATGATTTTTTTAAATATGATTTTATAATTAGTAATGAATGCACATTTAAAAAAATACTAGTCTTTTAAAACTAGTCTTTATGATATACATCATATTTTTAGATGCTGTGGTTTAAAAAAATTAATATAAAAAAGGTAAATTTTTAGTGTTGTATAATTCAATTACTAGTCTTTTAAAACAAGAGGGTAAAAATGTTTAAAATTCCATATATGTGTATTGGTATACTATAATGGTACACATAATGGTACCATATATGTGTGTGTATGTCTCATTATATCGGGTGTCCAGAAAAGGACTCCCTGATTTCAAAATTAAATATCTCGAAAACAAAGATCGATAGAAGAATACAGTAAACGGTATGTTTATTGTGAAAGCTGTAAGAATTTTATTCAGCAGTTTGAAATAATAGTTACAAAAGCTGCTAACAGATGGCGCTGTACGCTGTACAGCTCATTATCAGCATACATAAATGAAATAATCGTATGAAAACATTCTTTGCAAAAAATCACATCACAATGTTTTCAAAATGTTCACCATTGGCACTACAGAGGTGGCGCAAACGAAGAATGAAATTTGCCATCACATTTGGTAGTGTCTCAACAGAAATGGATTCACATGCCACACAGATCGCCGATTCGAGCTCGTCCAGCGTGGCGGAATGCTTCGGGTAGGCAATGTCTTTCAATGTGCCCCCACAAAAAATAGTCACAGGGAGTCAAATCCGGCGAATATGGAGGCCAATCCATTCCTGCACCAGTAAATTTGGGATATTCTAAATCAATGACTCGATTCCCGAAGTATTCATCAAGAAAGCGAAACACTTGTTCGGTACGATGTGGTCGGGCTCGATCTTGCATAAACCATTCAGTACGTGGTCGATCCTCTAACACTTGCTGTGTGGCGACAAATTGTTCCAAAATTGAAACGTAACGTTCAGTAGTGACCGTTTCTAGAATGAAAAAAGGGCCAATAATGCCTCTGCTGCATACTGCAGCCCACACAGTAACTTTAGGAGAATACAGGGGTTTCGCTTCACACCAATATGGATTTTAGGAACCCCAAAATCGTCAGTTCCGTTTATTCATGAATCCATTCAGGTGGAAGTGTGCTTCATCTGTAAACCAAGATGCAGCCAACATCAAAACCTTCACTATCAATCATTGTGAGCATTTGGTCAGCAAAGTCAACCCTTTGTTGCACAGCTCGCATGGGTATGGCCTGGTGAGTTTGAATTTTGAATGGGAACATGTGTAGGCTCTTTCTCAGTATTTTATGCGTGCTGGAACGCTTCAAACCAGTCTCAGATGCAATTCTACGGACGGATGACATTGGATTTTGCTGAATAATTCCAAAAACTGTGGCGACATTTGCAGGCGTAACTGCTGTTTGCTTGCGGCCAACATTCCCCACTAGATCATCAGTTGCGCTGCCTGTTCGTTGAAATTTGGCGAAGAGCGTACGGGTGTTTTTCGCATCGGGTCCTTTTGGAACATTAAATCGTGCTTGAAAACTGCGCCTTGTTGCCGTAGGACTCTCTTTTAACCTGTGGTACTCTAGCACCAGAAAAACGCGTTGTTCAATGGAGTACATGGTTTTAATCTCTTCCTTCGTACGCTAACCTCCTTTCACGCTTCAATAGTGGAACTGATCGCTCTGGGCTTCGGATCACTATTTATACTAGGCATTACGTATGGCGATTACAGCACCATCTGTTAGCAGCTTTTGTAACTATTATTTCAAACTGCTGTATAAAATTCTTTCAGCTTTCACAATCAACATACCGTTTACTGCATTCCTCTATCGATCTTTGTTTTCGAGATATTTAATTTTGAAATCAGGGAGTCCTTTTCTGGACACCCGGTATGTGTATGTGTTTGTGTGTATAGTTAAAATACCTAATACTAAATTTACGCCTTATTAATCTTAATCTACCATGCCTTACACCCTGTTCGACAAATAGAAAAATATGCAGAGTCGAGGCTGGCATGGATGGGACAGTATATTCCACACATGACCTTCTTGTTTGTACTTTATACTTAAATATATTACATTTATAATTTTAAAAGAAAATAATAATAAGTTTTATCAACAAATTAAGATGTCAAGTCGGTTTTAAGACACCCTTTATTTGACAGAGAGTGGGAGAAAGTCGCTAACGGCATTATTAACCAAACTCTTGACATGCGAATTAAACCAAACTCGAGTGTTAAAGTCATCGGTAAGATATTTTACCGATGACTTTTTGTACCGATGATTTAAAGAGACAAGTGTGTTAGGATTACTCTGCGTGTCAAGTGTTTGGTGAATAAGGCCGTAAGTTATTTTTTTCACCTCCAAGGTCCCCGATGGGCGTCATGAAAAGTGAGAACCAAGCCTTGTGGAACGTTGCCCTGAAGAGTTCCCTGTTGAAAGGATGGTCCGGATACATGACCGCCTGTATGACGATGCCTCCGCTGATTATAACCAGAATGGCCATGCGCATGAAATTCATAAAGTCAACCAGAACCTGCGAGAGAAAAATCAAAAATACATTTTCTGTAGATCAAAATAGCACTTTGAACGCATTATCCATGGATTAAAATCGAATGATAGGTATCGTAATATTTTTTTTAGAAAAGATCTCAAATAAACCGGCATCACAAGTTTGCCTTTCTCTGTTAGGTTTTTTTTTTTTTTTTTTTTTTTTTTCGATTTGCACATGCAAAAAACAATCTTCTAAGGCACAAACATTCTTATTCCTATTAAAGAAAACTACGCTCTATTTCATTTTTGCCCCCTAAAAACAAATAATTAATTTCACATTATATTTTTAAATTAGTTACCCTAGTAACAGAGACCATTGTTGCTACTTAAGTAGTTTAGTTCGACATTCCAGCGGAAACCGAAGTAGTTACTTGAATTCTGAGACTTTAAAATGAAAATAACACGTATAAAACATACAGAACATTAACTTATTTTCGCTTTAAAAGCACTCGGATTCTTAATGCTGTTCTAGTTATTTTGCATTTTATATCCTTCGCATCCGTGGCAACATTTCCACGAAGCCCATTATTTGCAGATCACTTGGCGGCATCGCACATGCGCATAAGCGTTGCTTCTCCAGCACAGTCAGCGACTTCTAGTGCAGGAAAAATTGAAAGCGTTTTGAGAACTTTAGCCTCGTAGAAGGGCGGCCCGATACGATAAGCAAGGTAATCATCGCATTGGGGCGCCATCTTCGAAGGGGCGCCATTTCGAACTCCAAACCTAAGAAAAACTTGATCTGGAACATAAAAGTGGGCGCCTTTTTTACGTTTGCAGGGGGCGGCACGTACCCTGCGTACGCCTCTGGCTCCATAGATGATACCTGCCCACAATATTAATCCATGATTGTAATCGTCCATGCATATTTACGGCAGTTAGAGAGTAGACAGGCAAATTCGTGAAATGTTCTACCACGTATTGAAAACGTGCATTACTTACCATTAAACGGACTCTGTACAATAGAGGCCCTAGCGTCGGCGAAATAGGCAGATAAATGGCGATGATCCTGTAGTAAAAATAGAGCAGGCCGAGGCACAGTATGACCCTGATGGAGTAAGGGTCGATCAAGGGCGGTTGCACCAGCCGACCGAATACGTACAGTACCACGAAGCTGAACATGACGCAGATCTCCAGGATTTTCAGGACGAACTGCCTCGCTTTGTATTTCTGGAGGAATAGAAACTCGAATTCAGCAGGCTAGTTACTGACTTTCAGATAGACAATTCAATTTCTGGTTTTTTGGGGTTACTGGTTGTGTATATAGCGATAAAAAGGTGTGACTCTGAAAGCATGACATGAATTTAGTAAAATTTTATGCGAATCTTTACTATGGTGCTCTGAAAGTTAGAGCAGTTAGAGCGATTAATGTAAAGATAGTGATGGCCATGAATGAATGAAACTATTCAAATTAATCGATTACTATTTCGAATTAATCGAAATAATCGATTTTGATAAATCCATTCGAACGCTCAAAACATAGCGTTTGAATAGCATATGGCATTCGATAGATCGAATAAATATCGCGAATATTCGCTATTCGATTAATCGATAGCTGATTCTATCGGAATAATAGTAATCGATTAGAGAAATCATACGAATGATGCAATGTAAAGAATTTATTTTGGTGAATTTGGCTTTAGAGTTATTGTGAAGAAAAGCGAATAAGTGCGAATTAGGAAAACATTGCTTTAAATATAATATTTACGATTTCATGAAATGGTAAAATGTGACCGAGATAGATATTCTATACTGTATAATCAGTTCTAAAAATTTGTGTGTGTGTGGATATTATGTGCTGTTACATTACATAGTGGATTCAAAGTATTAAGTGGATCACACACGCGAGAAAATTGAGTGAGAGTGAAAAGAACATTGCATTGTAGTTTCGTGCATGCATTGCTGAATATGTTTCTATTTGTGATCATGCAGTATGACATAGATAGGGCATTGGTGAAATTTACCACACTGTGTAGAAGAAATTGATTTAATTTCTATTTTTAAGAACACTATTGTGACAAAGGTAGTTCGCTTGCCACTCGACAACCTACCTTTCTTAAACGTATAGCCGGATGGACGGATTCCAGAGCAATAAGAGACATCCAGATGCATACAACCAAGTCAAGTTGAGGATTTCCACAAGAAGGCCACATTACAGCGATGCTAAACAGAGCCAAGTACACCACATAGAACATCTGTTGAAATGAAAGCAGATTGAGTATTCTATTGAAGCCATCAGTTTACTTTATCAGCAAGTGAAATGTTCCAGAAAAGAGCGTTTGCTTAACCCATTCGTGCCTGGATATTTTTGCGACTTTCTTCGAGTTTTGCTAACACCAGAAGTAATTGATAAATTTCTGATGTCAACTTTTTGAACAAGGGATGATTTCATTTAAAATCGCTATGTATAAAAATTGAAATGTCAACATCCTACTTGCCATATTTAAATACTTTGTGGAATTGAGGTTCAATACTCGCGAATAAAGGCTAGGAAAAATAAATAACGTTTTCGAATGATAGCGATAATGCCGTCCCAAAAAAGGGACGCTAGGCATAAATGGGTTAAAAAAAAATGAAAGTCTGTGGGAAATTGTCGTTTGCTGTGCATTATGCTTCGATGCTTTGAAAAAGCTGGGAATTTTATGTCACTCTTTCTGAAAACTACTTATGAAGATCACTCACAGATAGCACTACTAAGTGGGAAAACAAATTTAATAATTTTAAAAAATGGTATGAACATGGAGTGAAAGCTGAAAATTGATGTTTTCAAAGTTAACCGTCAGTTGTAGTTTTGTATAGCAATATTAAGGGTGTCTGAAAGATTAGGTGAATTGATAAAGAAAAAAAAACAACAATTTAGAGAAGAAATGAAATAATATATTTCTGCTGCATACGCAAACACTGAATTTTGCAACTGAGTCCGATAATTTCGAGACCACACAAAAGTTAAGGCTTCAAATAGAGGCTATTTTGATAAGAAATGTCTGTTTAAAATTTTTTTAAAACAGTTCTTTAAACAATTTATTCAATAGGTTCATGCTTTGTTTTGCTTTCTTATCCAGCAGTGCCATTTGGAAAATTTTCTTGACATTTAGTGTCCATTTGGAACACATTATGTAAGTGGATTAAATGAAATTCCCTGTAATTAGAGAGTAATGCAGCAAACGGTATTTCTTGTTTATTTTTACTTATAATTTCATTTATTTTTCAAAAACAATTGATATTCATAACGTTCCAAATCGTTCCATAACGTCCAAACCAAGGAACTTTAAGAATACTTTTTCTTTCGGGTTAAAAATTTCTCATACATGTTTTTTCTTATTTATGTCGTTATTGTTCTTTCTAATGCCCTCTGCTAACTACAGAGCATTTCCAGATATATACATCGTTAATAAAAGTAGTTCAACACGTTTCACCATTTAACGGAGCTAAATTAGCTGCGCAAAAACGTTTCGCCATAAGTTAGTTTCATTGATCCGTTTAAACACCAAATCATGGTTCAATATTTCTCCATAGAAAGGATGGAGCTAATTCAGCACCATTGTATGGTGAAATGTATTAACTACTTTTATTAACACTGTATAGGACGGCTATGTGTGAAATGGATCGGCTTCAATGCTTGTAAGTTCCAGTAGTGGGAAGCTCGGGGGCCTTTTAATTTCAAACCAATTCAAGATAAGAGACCAGCGACAGGATTAGCGCCACAGAAATATGGTTTGAACATGGAAGACATCGGGGCCACAGCAAATTCTATGTGCACCAGCTCTCTTTAGCGTATACACGGTCCCACAGCAGTCCAGAAGTGAGAAAGATAGGTTGTCCCCCTCCCAAGCTCTGACCAAGGCTGGCGCTGCTTCACTTTCGGTGTTCAGGTGGGGACCGAGCTTAAACTGGCTGGACTAAACTCCACCATGGACGAGTGGATAAAGGCACTAAACATAGTACTTGGCTGAAATGTGTTCCGAGTTCAGGCCTATCGCCGGCGATCAATTTAACCCTTTAACGCGCAGTGTGTCCGCTCTGGGAACGCCAAACTCTGACGTTTTGACTGTTGCCAGTCACGAAGAATAGATTGGATTTTCATAAAAATAGTTGCGGGTGACCTAGCTCCACGAGAATCTTTTACTTTTTAGCACGTCCCTTCCCGCAAAAAAATGGTCACGATTATTTTGAACAGCACTGACATCTGCCGAAAAATGGAAGAACGCGAGAACAGCTGGATAGATTGCCCAATGCTGAAGAAAGGGCAGCCGTTGCGATCGCTCGACTTAACGACCAGCAAGATGGCGGACGATCGAAACGTTCATCGCGTGCCACAGATCTAGAGAGCACAGCCAGCTGCGTCAAAAAAAGGGTATCTAGATCTGTGGCACGCGATGAACGTTTCGATCGTCTACCATCTTGCTGGTCGTTAAGTCGAGCGATGGCTACGGCTGCCCTTTTTTCAGCATTGGGAAAGGGTTGCGCCTCAAAGGGTTAACAGTCTGAAGTTTTGCGTGGTTTTTCTCCAGATGTAACGTCAATACGCGTTACAAACGTTTACAAAGTCCACCGCCAAAGATTTTAGTATAAAGAAGTATTGTATTGTACCCTCACGTATTAAGGCAAAGCTAGCGAATAGCTTTGCCTTAAGACACAGTACAATGCAATACACAATAAACAGAATACAGACTGATTCACTGCGGAACACTTATTTATGTACACTCAAATACAACCAAAAATTAAAAGTATCAATTGCGCAAACCTGAAATGTCCAAAATTTCGTGATGGGCGCGCTCCACATTAGGTAGATCATCTTCCACAGGGGTGGATGATGGATAACATATCGTTTGATGTTAGAGGCACTCCACATGTTGCTTTTGAACTTGGCTTTCTGTACGGACAGCTTGTCAGGGTCCCTAAATTATGAACAAGAAAAAAAACACTGGTAGAACTTTTTAAATTATAATCGTGAGGTTTTTTTTCTTATTTTAGATTTACGATTCCTAAATAGTACTCAAGTAAACTTCTCGGAGTCCTAGGCAAATGTTCAGTCAGTCACAAGGCTGAATTTTTACATTCGGGATCTATTTTTGGCACCAAACTTGGCGATAAGTTGGCTATTTTGTCATCCCTGACGATTTTTGAGATTTCACTATCTTGCCGCTCTTTGGCAACCTTTGAAGAATGATCGCAATTGAAAAATGCGACGAAAATATGTCGACGCAAATAATGTAAATAAAAAAAAAAAAATGTCGACGGAAAAAAGCCGATGTGACAGAAATAGCACTTTAGTGCCTTAAAAAGAATAAAAAATAATATTTAAAAAAGCTCATGAAGCTTCGAAATAAAGTACTGTTAAGACACTTGATTCTTTGTGTCATGAATAAAAATGTTCTATATATGCTAAAACTAAGCAAAACTTTAAGTTTTTGTAATATTTTAAAATCTCAGTTTAAAGTGATTAATCAAACGATCTCATTTTGGCCTTTTTCACAAGCCGACATACTAAAATTTGTAAAACGAGTGAATTTTTAAACTGTTTGAAGACAAAAATCCTATCAGAAGTTTGATCCAAAAACTGAAACATCATTATCTTCTGAATGATAACAAGCTTTCCGGGTTCATTCTGAACTGTAAAGCGTTTTGATACCCCCTTGATATGAAAAATTCGATATAATTATCTTTCTGTAAACGATACCAAGCTCTCAAATTGAAATAGTAGAATGTGTGTGTTGATATGCCTGTTTAAATAATTATATTTTTAACTTGACTATTTTTATTTTTTTAACTTGACTATTATTATTATTTATTATAATTATTTTTTTAACTTAAATTTATTTATTTATTGGTGACGGTGAATTCTTAATGATTTTTATTATTGGCTGATTTAAAAGTGTTAAAGCATACGTACTATGCGTGTAACAATATAAATTGTATGAAAATCTTGCACTGTTCTATTCTTTCAGTGCACATGTTATTTTTGTCTTGCAATAGTTTTAATTTCTCGCACTGATTTTCGTACAAAAATCAGTGCGACCAGGTAAAACAATAACATGCTCACTGAATAAATAGAATATTACAAGTTTTCAAACTACAAAAGTCGTCCGGAAAGTAAATTTCACAAGAGCAAAAAAAGAAAAATTATTACATGGAAAAATAGATTGCAATAGATACAGCAATGTTTCAGTTACTTCTCAACATTAGGACCAATGGAATGGTAACACTTGTCATACCATGGGATAAGTTTTTGTAGTCCAGTGTCGTAGAAGTATGTCGCCTGAGAAAAGAGCCTGAGTGTCACAGTTGTTTGCAATTTTCACCAGTGGAATCAAGACCGGTAACCTATGGATAACCCATACTTCCAGTGGCTTGCACCTGCAGAAATTGTCCTGTCCGGGCATTACTTTTCCACTGACGAAGTCTGCAAGCAAGTGTCATAGTTGTTTGCAATCTTCATCAGTGGAAGCAAGACCGGTAACCTATGGGTATCCCATACTTCCAGTGACATGCACCTGAAGAAATTTTCCTGTCCGGGCATCACTTTTCCACTGACGAAGTCTGCAAGCAAGTGTCATAGTTGTTTGCAATCTTCATCAGTGGAAGCAAGACCGGTAACCTATGGGTATCCCATACTTCCAGTGACTTGCACCTGAAGAAATTTTCCTGTCCGGGCATCGCTTTTCCACTGACGAAGTCTGCAAGCAAGTGTCATAGTTGTTTGCAATCTTCATCAGTGGAAGCAAGACCGGTAACCTATGGGTATCCCATACTTCCAGTGATTTGCACCTGAAGAAATTTTCCTGTCCGGGCATTACTTTTCCACTGACGAAGTCTGCAAGCAAGTGTCATAGTTGTTTGCAATCTTCATCAGTGGAAGCAAGACCGGTAACCTATGGGTATCCCATACTTCCAGTGATTTGCACCTGAAGAAATTTTCCTGTCCGGGCATTACTTTTCCACTGACGAAGTCTGCAAGCAAGTGTCATAGTTGTTTGCAATCTTCATCAGTGGAAGCAAGACCGGTAACCTATGGGTATCCCATACTTCCAGTGATTTGCACCTGAAGAAATTTTCCTGTCCGGGCATCGCTTTTCTAGTGACGAAGTCTGCAAGGAAGTGTCATAGTTGTTTGCAATCTTCATCAGTGGAAGCAAGACCGGTAACCTATGGGTATCCCATACTTCCAGTGACTTGCACCTGCAGAAATTTTCCTGTCCGGGCATAACTTTTCCACTGACGAAGTCTGCAAGCAAGTGTCATAGACTCTCTGGCAGAAGATTTCTGACAGTTGACTACAAAACCTTATCCCACGTTATGATGAGTGTTACAGCTCTGGTTATTCTTACGTGCAAAGAGTAACTGAAATACTGCTGTATCTTTTGCAATACATTTTTTCCAAGTAACAATGTTTTGTTCCATTTTATTGGCCGAGGAAAACTTACTTTCCGAACGAACCTCGTATGTATGAGAAAAAGAGAGTTGAACAATGACGGCAAAGATGTCGGCAGGTAACACCCAAAAGCTCAGGGACTAAAATCAGTGTGATAATGTAGAAATCTATTACAAATCGAAAAGGTATAAAAATCATCGATTGAAAACATGCAAAGGTGCTATAAATAAAACCTAGCGATGCTGTTGCATTTCTCGAAATCTCCACTGCAAGAAATCCTTCTGAATCTTTCCATTCTCTTTCATTTAATCTACTTATATAATACATTAACGTATGCGGTACCAAAATCGATGGTATTTCCTCACTGCAAACGGCAAGAGCTAGATGTAAACATGAGCACAATAACAGCATTTTGTTGCTCACACTAGCTTCAACTAAATATTTTGATTGAATTAAGAAAAATTTGTAGCTACATTAACAAAATTCATTTTACCGTTTCTTTAACCAGCAAAATATTTTAGTGCAACAAAAGCTCTCATTAAAGAATCAAACTATTGAATCGGAATGATTTCGAACAAAATGCTTTGGGTTATTTTTTTTCTTCCGAAAGTACAGAACTGAGACATACTCACTTTGGCGAACTTATAGATGAATCCTTGATGAGAATCTTATCGTCACTCTCATTATCCGATTCATAGTCTAAAACATTGAACAAATAGTCACAAATCTTTTATTATCCATTATTTTATATTAACTGCAATGTACTAAAACAAAAGAGATAAATCGTACGAAGAACATCAATTATAAAACACTTTTCAATAAAAATACAGTGGAACCACTGTAATGTGACCACCCTCTGGAACAAAAAACTAATGACTTTACAAAAGTGGCGAAGTGGGATGGTCGTAAAGTGAAATTGTACACAAGTGCTCCCTACAGGCAGATGGTCCCTTTACCAAGGTTCCACTGCATTGTAAATAGCATCGTATAAAAGTATAAGAAACCAAATAGCGAAATGGGTTCAAAACAGACGCCGAGAGTGTGGGCCCAGCGACGCAAAGCGGGCCTCTGTTCAGTCTTAGATAGAATAAGTGGCCAGAGCGGGCTCTATAGCGGGCCTAGCGATCGCACATTCGCACCCCTTGGTCGCCTCGAGAAAGCAGCATCTACATCACTCACACTTGTGTTGCCATACTCACCAACTATATCCTTGTCTACCTCCGTGGAATATTCTTTCGTCTGGAATACCGTCCAGCCGTACATAGGGAAGATCAGAAAAGCACACATGAGAACCTAAAGTTTCAAAGCAAAGGCGATATATTAGTAACAGCGTGTTTTTGTTTAACATGTAATTTGTTTAACCCTTTGAGGAGCAACCCTTTCGCAATGCTGAAAAAGGGACAGCCGTTGCCATCGCTCGACTTAACTACCAGCAAGATGGCGGATGATCGAAACGTTCATCGCATGCTACAGATCTAGAGACCCTTTTTTGACGACAGCTGACTGTGGCCGCACAGCCAGCTGTCGTCAAAAAAGGGTCTCTAGGTCTATGGCATGCGACGAACGTTTCGATCGTCAGCCATCTTGCTGGTAGTTAAGTCGAGCGATGGCAACGGCTGCCCTTTTTTCAGCATTGGGAAAGAGTTGCGCCTCAAAGGCTTAACAGAAAAATACTTTGATGAAGCCAACGAATCTGCGACGTACTTTGATGCTGGTAGGAACTGAGAA
Organism: Cheiracanthium punctorium; assembly: GCA_038373885.1. Lineage (NCBI taxonomy): Eukaryota > Metazoa > Arthropoda > Arachnida > Araneae > Cheiracanthiidae > Cheiracanthium > Cheiracanthium punctorium. The sequence goes on from JAWZYV010012465.1 coordinate 107,661, forward strand.
AATTCCCCAAGTCAGATCTCGTATCTTGATCTCTCCGAAGAACTCGTTGGTGAGCCACTTCTGGCAGCAGATGTGGGCCAGGAACCTCTTGTTCTGGGCGTTGGCAGCGATGTCTACGGCCGTGCTGTAGGCCCACTCCGGGCTCTCCTCGTTCAGGACGTCAAAGGCCGTGCTGGGGGTGTCCATGTAGCATGCGTCCAGCATCGAAGTCGCAATGTCGGCGAATTCCCTGCGTAGAGAGAAAAACGTCAGGCGAAATGCATTCACTGTGAAACACTTTCCCAGCACGATTGTCTAGCTAAGTAGAGTCATGGCAGCCTGGCGGTCAATTCTCCACAAATCGGTTGTGAAAGTTAAGTCGATATCTATGTCCCGCCTTCAGGAGGAGCCTTAAGAAGGAGGGTTAAGAACTAAACGCGTTAAGAACTAGTTCAGACAGCAGTCGCCCACAAACGACTGAGTAAGGAAAGTTGAAAGCTAACTTCTGACTGGCACCTAATTATTCGGAGAGAATTGATCCCCTGTTTAGAAGGGTGCCGAAATTTATGTTAAAGAGCCCAGGTGATCTATCTACCCGAATTGACAGGCAGCATACGGTGGTTAGATTAGAGCTTTTCTTATTTGTTTGCCAGTTTATGACTGTCCTGGTGACATTTTAAACCTGTTTCAGTTCGTTCACCTAATTACAAGAACCTCTTAACGCTCCTGATCACAGCGAAGCAAAGTTAAAGTCTCAATTTTTCAACCGACACGGGGGAGAAGGTTCGACCAGGTTGACACGCCGTTTCGTATCCCGGCTGACCAAAGACCATCGTGCGCATGCGGCGAACATGCTTCTCAAATCTGTGGTGCCGTAAGTGTTTGAAGCATAAAAGTGTTTCAGATTTTTAGCATTCGGGTGCTATTTCTTTCAAGCACGGGATTTTTGTCTACGGGGAGTGCCGTGGTCACTTTTCCGTTTGATTCATGTTCTCTGCAGAGTGATTGGATATTGCTAACGGAAACATGGACTATCCCTTCAGATGATTTTCAAATACCAGGATTCACTTGGGTCGAACGGATAGACAGTGGTTTCCAAAACAGAGAGTCATCTGGAGTTATGATTTTTATAGAGGAAAAATTTATAAAAATCACTCTATAAAAAGAATATGAAACACTTTACCCGTGCCTACACGAGCCAGATCAAGGGTGTTCAAATGGTCATTGCGTATATTCAGGATAAAGTTAGATTTGCCGTTACATACGCTAGTCCCCGAATTTCTTATGACAGCGTTTCTCAACCTGTGGGGTGCGAGAAAAACCAAAGAGCAAGTAGTGATGCATGTTTTTGAAAAAATCATCTTATTTATTCTCAGTTTTACTCAAAAATGTATCCATTTTCGCTTAAAATGTTTTTTCAAACTTTACTGATAACATTAATTTGTAGAAAATTCGACTAAATGTTCATGGTTAAAGAATAAAAAACTGAATGTATGCTGAAAATATGAGGGGGGGGGTCACCACCGCAAGTAAGCCTTCATTGGGGGGGGGAGCACGACGTTAAAAGGTTGAGAACCGCTATCTTATGAAGATAGATTAGACGCTCTATTCGAAACGTTACTGAAGGAGGATGATGGTAAGACTGTTTTAGTAGGAGATTTTAACATAGAATTGAATTCCGATCCAGGATCCGATTTCATAACTGCAATGGATACTTTAGGCTTTCCAATATGCACTCATCCAAAACATTTCACCACTAGGGGCCAAACAATAATGGATGCCATTTCCAGCAACAAAATGATGCGAACAGGAGCACTTACAGTTATCATTTTCCTCTATATGGCAGAATTGATTGAATAGATTAATAAAAAACTGAAATTCTTCCAGCCGAGAGCGTATATAAAATCTGGAAGAATTTCAGATTTTTTTTTTTTTTTTCATTTTTAGGTTCTGTTTGGGAGTTTTGGAGATCACCGTTCACAAGTCCCGAAGACGCTAGATAGGATAACACTAGACAGGAGGATCGGTGGCATGAGTGACAAAGAACGACTAATAGTGTTTACCTACGTTGCACTATCAAGCACTTGCAATTAGATTCGAGACCTCTTGTGTGATCGAGGCTTCGATTACACTAGGCCTTAAAAAAGGAAAATAAATCAAACCCTTGCAGACGAGAATCGAAGATGAGAGAGGACCAAGCATTTTTACTGGAAGATAGTTTTTCTTTTCTTAGATATCTTCCTTTTTATTGCATTCTGTTGCATGTCTCTATATTGACATAAACGCGAAAACCTATTTCATCCCTGTGGATATCTAGAACTTCCCCACAAGATGTTATGGACATCGCACTGTGCCACGGGGACAAGTGATGGACTTATTATGGACAGGGTGTATAAACAAGTTCTGACCATACCTGCCAACATTTAATGAAGAAAATCCAGTAGATTTATGCGGTGTCATAATTACTTATCTGGGCCACAAAACACATTTAAATGTTTAACACATTAAATTTCACCATCTATTCTATGTTATTATTTTTTTAATACACATTGACATGACAGGCATAGTTTTCAAAATGAACAGTTTACTTTTAAATAAAATTTACATTTGAAATTTCAACATTAGGTAATGATGTTAAAAATAGAATTTGTAAAAGAGCTCAGAAATAAAAGAATTCCAATTCTTTTAACATGAAATAAATGAAACTTCAATGTTTCTTTGGGACAACTTTTTTTTCTTAAATGTTCAAAAATTTACAAAATATCTGCTTTTTAGACAAGAAAAAAAAAGTAAAATTATGGGCTTTGAACTCACAAAAGTTACAATTATAGGATTTGTCATTTAATTTTAAATTTCCAAGAATCCGTCACAAATGAGTAATCAACCTAAGCACAAATCTCTATGGAACAAAAAAAAAAAAAACAAAAAAAAAAAAAAAAAAAAAAAACATCGTGTACTGGTCCATATTGAATGAATATACCCTGATGGTAATCTTTCAGAACTGTGGGAAATAAATATGTCTGGCTATTAAATCTTCAAAATATCAGAAAACCAGGAGATTTTAATGTAAAATCAGGAGACCAGGAGAAACCATCAAAATCCAGTAGTCTGCTGGAAAATCCAGTAGAGTTGGCAGGTATGTCTGATCATGTCAATGTGTTCGTAACTTGTCCATAGATATCCATACGAGCTCTACCTGGGGCTCTACTACCATGGTGTAGTAGAATATCCGTGACGGATATTTCTCGCTCACGGATAGTCAGATACTTCGAATAAATAGCCGCGACTCTCCTTTCGGCGCTACCACGATGAGTGTCGAATAAAACAAGCGAGTATTTTTGTGCTTGCTAGAGGTTTATCCGACACTCAGAGCGATCAACCCATCAAAACACTAGGCTTTCCCCCTTTTCCTTAAACGAAGGCATTGTCTTCAGAATTTCCGAAGACTCCGGAGACATCCATCACGAGTGGAAGCCCGTTTTTGACAGACCCAACGTGCCAGGGAGAGGGGTTCCTTTTGTGGAAGTACTTGACACTCCACGATCCACACATTAAAAACCCATCCATCTCGTACTCCCCGATACCGGAATGCGAGTTTTCGCCTTCATCCAATGTGTCGGGAAAAAACAGCCTTCTTTCCGATACTCCATACGACAGTGAAACAATCACGATAGGATCGTAGTAGGGCATATCGGATATTTCTCGGATTGTGACGTCATGGGAAGAGAAGGCTCGATATATCCGCTAGCGAAAGCTTTCCGATAGTATGGTGGTAGAGCCCCTCGACAAGTTTGGGGGTAGACTCACCCGCTGGACTCCTCCATCTCCAGCTTGAGCGTGGTCTCCGTGGCGTAGATGGACAGCCTCTCGATCATCATGGAGAGGACCAGGGCTAGGTGGATGGGCTGGTCGGCGTGCTTCCAGAGGGTCTTGGCCAGCACCACCCGGTTCGTGAAGGTGGCCCAGAAGGTGAGCAGCACCTTCGCCTTGCGCTCGGCGGCCGAAGGGTCCAGGCTGTACATGCCCATGGCGTTGAGGGAGAGCTCCTGGGCGCTCACGAAGTTCTCGAACGTGGTTGTTTTCTCGATCAGCCAGTTCAGGTCGTTCTCGATGAAGTTCTTGCTGGGGGTGGACACCTGCATGGTGGAGGTAAAAAAAGGGGGGTGTCATCGTGCCGTTAAGGGGACTTGGTACCTTTATACGTCCAAAAAATCGATTTTTCAAAAATAATCTTAAAAAGTATTTCAGATTGTCAGGAATATTTTAAAACAAACCGCACCAAAATCGAACGAAAATTATGCCCGCAGCAATTAAAAGCAAAACAGCTTAACATGGAGATTCCCTTTAAAGGCACTATAAAGAAACTTGATTTTCTCAGTTCCTGATTTTTACACTTTACCACAAGATTTTATGAAAAATTAGGAATCGAAAGTTATGAAATTTTACGTATAGGTTGTACGTATAGATCTTTATTCACTGAACCTCAGATTTGCATACAACCTATATGTAAAATTTCATAACTTTCCATTCATAACTTTTTTAAAATCTTGTGGGGAAAGTGCAAAAATCAGAAACTGAGAAAATCAAGTTTCTTTTCAAGTTCGGCGTTTATAAGAAAAGTCCATGTTAGCTTTATTGCTTTTAATTGCTGGGGGCGTAATTTTTGTTCGATTTTGATGCGGTTTGTTTTAATATATTCCTAACTATCTGAATTATTTTTTAAAACTATTTTTGAAAAATTGATTTTTTAGACGTTTAAAGGTACTATGTTCTGTTAAGTTAAATATGGTTAAATATGATCTGTTACAAAAGACTTTCAAATGCACTGGACTTACTTTCATACAACCCAGCAAACACACGACTCACAGTTCGATAACTGAATTATATCTTACGCCAGATAGTGCAGCTATCATTTGGACACCAATAAACGTAACCGATCTGTGTCGAAAGTGTCCGCCAAAGTGAACACTCCACGGACACGGTAAAAGATGTCGATCGATTATAGGCAGCGGGTTACGATTTCGATTTGCCACGCATCAAAACCGAGAGGTCGGGCACAGAATCGGATCTTTGAAAGCATAATAATAATACAATATTATTGGTTTAAGAAATAATGCCATATTCCCTATGATATTGTTATGGTTTTCGTGCATATCATTTTTGAGGGGAGAACCGAAACCCATTCGATGCAGTTCTGATTTCGCTAATCAGGTCAGCAATGTGGCATCTTTCTGAATACAAGAAATAGCTAGAGATAGAAATGCATAATTTTTATCGTTCGATGCCTTGAAATGATATATCTTCGATCCTATACCTAAAAGAATTCCGATCGTTACTTGCGATTCGGCATGGATGACACAGCTGAGAAGTCGGATATCGGATCGTAAAGGTTTGCGATAGTTATGTGTTTGCTGGGAAATGTACTTCGAAAACACCGAACACAAAATTGAAAAAGAGAAGAAACCAATGCGAATCCGAATTACAGGGCAATGCAGGCACACTCCGAAAAGACAATATTTATCGTACACCATATAATAATCACTTTATGAAATGCGTCGAAGCATTGAACCTTCATATGTGTACTAAGCGACAACAACACGTTACACATGTCTTGAAACAAGTCGCAGGGCGACGCTTTTTTACATGCTCTGATATTTATTCTGGGTTGCCGCGATGCTTCTTCCTCCGTGCGCAACTAGCAACAAAATCGTGAAGTACGTTATCTCGCGACGAGTTTCAAGGTTTTTCCGCAACCGTCCTGGCACTTTTGCCGTCATCGACAAAGCAACGATAACAATAAAAAAAAATCTGGAGTGACTCCACTCGACTTTCCGAACACTTACGATTAAGATCATGACCAAGCACTTAAATAAATTTTAATCGATGAATAATTCAAACATATATACCAAATTGAAACTCAATCGAATGCACCGTTTAAACGCTCGCGCACTTTCAAGAATTTCTCCCCATATGCCATTATGCCATAACATAAAAGAAAGTTTTGTCGTAGCCCTTTAGGAGAACTATAAGTCCTATACACACCAAAATCAATACCGGTCTTCCAACGGTGGTTTATAACATGTATACCCAATTTGAGCTCAATCGAATCTACCGTTTAAACGCTAGCGCACTTTCAAGAAATTCCCCCCATAGGCCATAATGTAAAAGAAATCTTTGTCGTAGCCCTGTAGAAAAACTATAAGTCCTATACACACCAAAATCAATACCGGTCTTGCAACGGTGGTTTATAACATGTATACCCAATTGGAGCTCAATCGAATCTACCGTTTAAACGCTAGCGCACTTTCAAGAAATTCCCCCCATAGGCCATAATGTAAAAGAAATCTTTGTCGTAGCCCTGTAAAAAAACTATAAGTCCTATACACACCAAAATCAATACCGGTCTTGCGACGGTGGTTTATGACATATATATCCAATTTGAGCTCAATCGAATGCTCCGTTCAGGAGCTATCGTGTTCACTCACATACACACAAACACACATACACACACACACACACATACACACATACATACATACATCTCCTAAAAATAGCATAAATGGATTCAGAAGCCCTCAAAACGTGTCAATACACCAAAATCTCGAAGTCGAATTTTTTCATGATTACAATACTTTCCTTACATGGTACATGTTCGGAAAGTAAAAAGTGGCACTCAATGAAGTTACAAAGAAAAAAGGATCTTATTTTGCTCTCTAGTTAATGACTTTTCCGGGAATAGGCAATCGTATGCCTTGCCCGTTGCCTGGAGCCGGACTGTGTGCGAATATCGCAACATCGAAATGTCCCACAACATTGTTGCATGTTTTGATGAGGAACTTGAGATCGGTAATGTTTGGCAGCCCAAAAAAATGTCGAAAAATGTCGCGGAGCAACCTTGCAGCTTGTCGCGAAATCGAGCTATGGTATTCCCACGACCTTGTGGTTAGTTATGCACTGTGGAACAAATATCATGACTGTTCCAATACAATGTCGCGCGTCTTTATCGCATAGTGAGTGTACCAAGCCTTAAGTTAACTCGAAGGTATCAAACTCAAAAACTAGGGCTCTGATTTAAATTGATAAATCGTATATTAGTTTTTGCTATAACACCGACATTCCAATTTATGAACCTCTGTAACGTCGTAGTATCGTTCTTTGGAAAATCAATAATTCTTTGTTTTCAGATTTTAACATTTGCTTGGCAGTACACACATGCCAAGATGACTCGAGACAAAAACTGCCGAGGTGAAGCGCCCCAAGTGCGTTACACTACTCTCGTCACCAATTCAGAAAGAAACCTCGTGTCACACAACCTGTAAATAGAGAGTATCTGGTTTAGTTTTTTTTCCAGTTACTAATCTTAACCCATTTGTGCATAGCGTCCCTTTTTTGGGACGGCATTTTCGCTATTAGTCGAAAACGTTATTTATTTTTCCTAGCCTTTATTCATGAGTATTGAGCCTCAACTCCGCACAATATTTTAACATGACCAAGCAGGATGTTGATATTTCGATTTTTATGCAAAATGATTTTAAAATAAATCATTCCTTGTTCAAGAAGTTGACATCAGAAATTTATCTATTATTTCTGTTATCAGTAAAAATCGAAGAAAGTCGCTAAAATATCCAGGCACAAATGGGTTAAGGACTTCTTCTAAATGGGTAGCTATCGAAGTATTTTTTTCTTTCCTTCAATTCAAGTATTGGTTTTCTCTTTTTATTGCTCAAAAGATCCTATAGATAAGTTTCCTGTTGACAAAGAAACAGCTCAATTGCGATTAGCCACGAGAATTGGTGGGCAAAACATGCCAATCACACCGGATGGTTCTCCCACCAGCTGAGTTGGCACGCGAGTTCCTGACGAGACGGGAAACACTCTATATATGAGCCACATTTATTTATTTATTTATTTTGATACGGTTTAACTAGATCGTATGCTGCGGATTGTACTGGATACATTTCGGGAAATTCGAGAGAAAGTCTAAAATAATTTGAGAGTAGATATTTAGTATTCATGTTTTATCTCAATATAAATAAATTACCAATTACGCTATTTAAGGCAGCTCTTTCAAGAAAGCATACAACTGTTGATCGGCATTTTTAGAAATTTAAATGCAAAACAGTATATATTGCCGAAACGATAATTAATAAATCAGAACCGCGATTTCAGAAATCTTTACCAGATAGACATACCGAAATCATCATCACACTTTTCAACTTTGTTGAAGAGTGTTTTTTAAATAATACTCACAAAAAAAAGAGTGCAACTGACCGGTCCGTATCCGAGGGCTCCTTCCCAGCAGACCGTCTGGAAAAATTCCTGATACCTCATCTTCTTGAAGAGCATGATGAGCCTGCGCGGGGTCAGGTACTTGTGGACTTGGAAACCCTGACAGAGAAAAAGGTCCACGAAGCTTTCCCTCTGGGGTCTGAGCAGGGCCTCTTCGAAAACAGCCTTCTCTATCTGGAAAACGGTTAGAATGGCAGTCAGACCTACCTACATGCTCTAATAATACACTGACCTAAATGGGAAGTCACTGTGACGTCGCACGACTATCACGAAGAGAATGTCAAGTCACAAATGTGCAACCTTGACTGTCGAATGTTCTTCCGCGGCAACGTCACAACGTGGCATCATCGTGAAATCATACTGGGACTTATGTGTGACATTGTGACTCCAATGCGACGTTACAGTGTCGTCGATTTGTGACTTCTAATGCTCCTTAAGTATATCCCTCCTAAGGGATTCTATGAACTCGCTCTAGGAACTAACGGCAATACTTGAAGTTTCACTTGATAATTTTATTTTTTTACATTGTATTTAGGTATTCAATGTTAGTTGTACAATAAATAAATACATAAAGTAACATAAGTAACTGTAGTACATGTTGACCACGTTATCTTAGAGTACTAATAACAATGAGAATACAATGTATAAGTAAAAAACAGCATTTTTGAATGCATATTCCATAATCATAAAGTGCTAATTTGAATTTGAATAAAGTATAATAAAGAGAATAAGTCAGACCGGATGCCATCAGAAGTTGGATCTGAAAACTTCATCGAAATCATCAGGTGTCGCCCACAGAGTGTGTGGAGCTAATAATGTTAGCTTAAAAGTACCTGATGTGGACACCACATGATTTCCTTATTGATTAAATTGTGTAAATTTTTATCGCATGTCATTCACACTTATTTGATTTAAAATTTAGATACCATATACTTGATTAATATTAAGGTTTAGCGATTTTTCTCCAAAGATGTCGCCAAACTAGTGTCAGTTTTTGGAAAACAGTTTTGGACGATATTTAGACAAAAGTCGCTAAGATTAAGTGACAGTTGCAGAATTTTCATCAAAGCATTCTTCCAAACGCCCAAACTTTGCATCGATCTTTTATTGTATTGTAGATGACCATAATGTATTATTTATGATCATTCACCAAACTTTGCGAGAGTTGCAGAGATTTTGGGCAGGACATGGCCCAATCAATAATAAACCATAAACTTTAATGTGTTAAAAGTGTTTTAGTTGATAATGTCAATAAACTATCAGTAGATTGCAATCAAATAGGGAGGTGCACAACTAGATGTTACAGAAGGCCTCAATACAAAATTTCGAGCATTCAACGGGTTAAATGTTTTTGAGTTACTCCAGTTACATACGAATAGACGTCACGACAAATCTGGTCAAAACGGATTCACGGTCGATCGAAATAGATCGTACATGCATGTGTAAGTACGTCCATAAATGCAGACGTATGTTGAGACATCACGCGGAAGACCTTCAATATAAATTTAGGATTGCTCAAAATTGATTTTTCCAACTTTAAATATGAATACCAAAATTTATCGGTATTAAACTACAGAGTGAACAAATTTAAAGTGTACCCGATGGTTTATTCTTATTACCCTTAAATCTGGCGGATGTGGCAAACTATTCTAACACTGAAATATAATTGATTGAATTTTGTTCAAGTGTGGGAGAGAATTTCCAGCACTGTTGGACTGCTACAACTTTATTGGGGAGGTAAAACAAAAATGGAGTCGCACAATGCTATTTTATCCTTTTGATGATTTTACTTTTGAAAAACACAATTTGATTAATTTTTTTTTTTTTTTTTTTTTTTTTTTTGCATTATCATTCCTTGCAACAAATATTGAAAATGTTCGCCACCATTTCGAATGCAAACATGAACACGTCGATTCAAGTTTCCAGAAAAGTCCAAATAAAGTTAATATGCCAAAGTTAGCAACAAGACAAAATTTTTATCATATGGTTAACTGAAGTAGTACTGAAAAGGAATATTTTGTCCAAAATAAATAAATAAATTTATCCAAAAAAGAAGAATTGGATGATGCTGGGTTTCACCATCTAACTGTCAAACACCGGTATAATTTCGTAGACCAAGTTAAGAAGGTCATACATTATCAATAAACATGGAAACCTTAAAAACACGTGTTTTTTTTTAAGTAACACGTGAAAAAAAGGGGAAAAACCCATTACGTAATACGTTTACACAAAGCAACATTAAAAAAAACACATCCTAAAAAACAAAAAAATAAAACAATATATTTCCAGAAAATTGACGATATTAAACTCTGTTGGAAGTATCAACCAGCTAATCTTTTTCTCGCGTGTTCTATACTAACCTTGAATTTGTTCGAGGGATCTTTGAGAAACACTTCCGCCATGGCAACTTTAGGACTATTCCAGTCCAGAGTGAGGAACAAATCCTTGTGCATCTGGGCATGCCAGTTGGTGTTGTCGATCTTCTGCGCTAAAACAAAGAATAAAAAGAATCTCAGCAACTCATATCTGATGTTGTACACACGCTCTAGCGTAGCGTTGCCGTCAAACAAAATAATAAACTGATGTTGTACACATTGTCTGGTGTGGGAATTTTCGATCGATATTCAACCTCTTTCAACGTCAATGATTAAAAAACCAAGTCCAAGTAGTCTTTTCTGTTGAAACTACTTTTGGATTTATTGACGTAGGATTACTCACCGTTGCTACCTTTTTTTTTTACAAGAACTTCTACACTCTACCATCTTGGCAAAAAAAAAGCCACATTATTCTTTCGCAAAACTGATAAATTGCATAGATAGTATCAAAATAAATCCTTACTTTTCTACCAATTCACTTCCTCTCTGTTTTCGCATGCTGATGGTATTTTAATTAAGAATATCGATTCAAGATTTTCAGTTATTATTTTCGGATGGCATTCTTGCCCATTACTTACATTCAAGAACCTAAATCATTGTATGCGACCGAAAACCGCCAAGCATGGCATTCATGGCTTATTTTTTCAGTATTTTTTTAATAGCTTCCAAAGTAATCATTACTTACATCCAAGAACTTAAATCATTGTATGCGACCGAAAATCGCCAAACATGGCATTCATGGCTTATTTTTTCAGTATTTTTTTAATAGCTTCCAAAGTAATTCAAATTTCAAAATTTAAAACTACTAACTAACATCTCTGAACTTTTCCCGATTTTCTTTGTACTTATCACTGGTTAGCATGCCGTTAGCTTCCTAGGTAAAACACGCTAAAAAACGTTTGGAAATAACAGTACATTTTACAACATCATTGAAAAAAAAAAGGTATTTTCATAAGATTGTTATGAAGAAACGTAATCCTGCGTTTAAAACTTTCAGTTTCACACCGAACGTCTCAGAAAAGGTAAAAATGTACTATGTCATTTCCACTCTGCAATTAGAAGAGTGATTATCTCACCTGATCGGAACAGGTTTAAAAACCAAACCAATGATGTTAACTACTCGGAAAAATTAGTAATGCTTCTTCACCCAATGCGATATTTGAATACAATTATCGTTATTATTGTATTCAAATCAATTACGTCTGGTTAAAGGAGATCCGGCTGAACGGAGGCTGGTTAAAAGAGGGTGTACTGTATTAAAATGCAGGGATTTTGCGCATTACAATGCAGGGATTTTGCGCGACCAATTATTCGTCTCGCGTCCATTCTTAGTCGTCAGCTGAGCAGTTTTTCTGGCAGCCTCAAAATCTCATTTCTAGTACATACATACCTAAGCACAGACGTCACGTGTAAACGCGTCAAAGCTAATTCGGGAACACGGTTGAAATCGATTTTCCTGTCAAGTTATGAATTTTCGTTATTACAATTATCTTCTTTATTATGTTATATAATGTGAAAATAAAACTCTCTAATTACAGGTTACGTAATACGCAGGCGGTCAACATCAGAGTGCACTTACATTTGAACAGGGCCCGCAGCAAATGATTGCCGAGGTTTTCCAGATTGCAGCTGTGTTCGTAAATGTTGAGGACCGTTAAGTACACTTGCTCATTCTGGAAACATAAAAATGAGAAAACGTTAAGTTTTCGAAGATTTGTAGCTCAAAAATTTTTTTTATTATTAATATTATTATTATTATTAGTAGTAGTAGTATTAGGTGTACAACTATGCTGCAGCCGTTTTCCTACAAATGGCTTCGGCGGTAAGGAATGGTCGAAGTAACGTATGCCATCGACATCATAAGCCCGTAAAAACATGAGTCGATTTGTATATGTGTCGTAAGAGTTATTTTCGATTGAAAATGTCATTTTGCGAGCTGCATTCTCGTCATTTACGAGAGATTGCAATTTTCTTGCTTCAGTATGAAGAAATGTACAGCTCAGGCTCATCAAATGCTCTCAGATAGTTACAGCGTGTCTGCTATCAGTGAAAGAACGTGTTATGAAGGGTTTCGAAGCTCCAAGAACTGTGATTTTTCACGTTGAAGACCGACACAGAGGTGGAAGTTTTGGGAGAGGCAGCATTGGAGGTAAGACTACAACCATAGAAGAGAAATAGTGCAGAGCGCTATGGCCCCTTAACTTGAAACGCTTGTCTAATCACGTGACTTGTGGTGCATCATTCTTGCGCATCCAAAGCTCCTTAGTTTTCTATGTAGCATTTGTGGCCAGCGAGTTCATTTCCATTTTCATCGTTCTATTTTTAAGAAAAAATGGTAGGTACATAATTACTCTGCATATGAATGCAAATTTATGATTTGTGAGCGATGGAATAACATTTAACAGGATATCGAAGGTTTTAGTTTCTTATTTTAACATACTTTTTATAAATGATGAATATTTCAGTGTTTCCACACCCACTAAACCTTGCCGATATTTCTTTTTAAGCCAAGAGAGTTTGTAATGCGTACGTTTACCGTTAATTTCACTTGTAGTTTACACTTACCAATCGCCAGATGTGTCTATAAAGCACAACTCTAGCCTCTCTGTGCATTTCCTTTGTACAAGTCACAAAGTTCCTCTTTGCCTCCCATTTTACGAAAGGGTTTTGAATGGCGATGCATTCTCTCGCAGAGTTGGGCAAAAAAATAACGTTAAACAAACAACTAACAATTAAAACTGATTTAGTTAGTTGACGATTAAATGAGAACTGAACTAATAGTTGTTAGTTGTAAGGTTTAACTAACTCGGCTCAACTAAATTAGTTTTAGTTGAACAGAAAACTAAAACTAATTTAGTTAGGCCAAGTCAGTTGTAAAACTATCTGTTTTAGTTGTAAGGTCCAACTAACTCGGCTCAACTAAATTAGTTTTAGTTGAACAGAAAATTAAATCTAATTTAGCTGAGCCGAGTTAGTTGGACCTTCAACTTATTTAGTTGAACATTTAGTTGCGTTCAGTTAAAACTAACTTAGATTTTAGTTGAATATTTACTTCAACTAATATTTTAGTTAATGATGCCCAACTCTGCTCTCTAGCATATTTCTACTTTCTGGGTTAAGACTCGTGTCAAAGTCAAGAGTAAAAGGCGTGATCACTAAGAGTGACTCAGCAAGTAATTTCAACTTTAAATCATAAATGCATTACTAGCTTGTTTCTTTAAATAAAGCCTTGAATTTCAGGGTAGAGGGAAAACGGCGAAATCTAAGTTGTACGTCTAATAATCTATGCATTCAAGACAGAGTTAATAGCATCTGTACCTGCTTGGCAAAGCGAACGCAATCCAATATTCGATCTCGGAAGATGTTCCTCGCCAGGCTGTTGTCCCTGAGTTTCGGAAATTTCTCGGAAATTTTCCTCGATAGTTCTGGCTTTAAGTAGTTCTCTGTGAACTCTGCGTCTGCTATTCCCTGAGGCCTAAAACAAAAACAAACAAACAAACAAAAAATCTGAAACACTTTCATATATTAAATACGCAGTAAACTGCTGCCTATTAAAAGCGTATCATAATCAATGCGTTATTCCTATTTTCCTAACAAAAAATGCTACACCACTTTTACTATCTGAAAATTGCATTACACAAAATGTAGGGTTTTTTTTTCCTTGGAGAAAAGTAGTCAAGTTTTCCACAGAGGTTTTTTCTTTCTAAGTGTGGGCATTTGACCATTAGTTATTTGCGACTACTAAGGCCCGAAGTACTGGCCACTTTAGTATAAAGGCATTTAATAGGTGGACCAGCATTGCCTCCTATGAAGGGACAGGCAAAACAACATCCAAGCCCACGCTGGGAAATCGAGCACTGGCCCGTGACGTGATAGGATGGTTCTCTAGCCACTACACAACTCGGGCGGAGCTATCCAAAGAGTAGTTTTGAAAATTTCACCAATTGATTACTAAAAGATATATGAAGATGACGTTTCTCACCCTATTTAATTCTTGCATTTTTCTTTAATTCTAAAATTTAGTTTCCTCTAAAAACCTTTTACAACTGTGAAAGATACTTTTGAAGTACCCTGTACATCCTTGAAAATCTCGGTTGAAGGGGAAGTTCAAGCCCTAATCTTCTCCGCCTTCTGATAAGTGATCCCGCTGGACATTTGCTGTTTTATAAACTTCAAACTGGTACTTTCGACTAAATGTGCAAAAACGGTTGTGGGTTTTTCAGCTTTGTAATTAATTGCAGACCTTTTATTGCCCCATCTCTTCGAAATAATTATTTTGGGGAGCACCCTATATCTATTCAATAGGTTTCATTGACTACCTTTGGCTAATCTCTGTGTAGGCGAAACCCAGGACGTCCGCTAGTCCTCCGCTGCCTTTCATGACGACCAGAGGAAGATGGCGCTTCAGGTGGTCCAGGACTAGTCTGGCGCAGTCTGTTCCCCCTTGGAACAGCACTGCTATGACGGGAATTTCTTGGCTGCCCAGCGATAGATGTCCTGAAAGAAAAGCAATTTATATTTTTCAAAAAATTTAGAGAAGACAATTCTATTTAATTCAGACATTGCATCCTCAGTTGAGGATTTACAAAATAAATACCTATACACTACAATCTCTATAATTCGACATATATGGGACCAGGCAACCGCCCGATTATACAGAAATTCTGGATTATGAAGATCTTTTGTTTTTGGCACAAACTTAAAGTCACGTGCTTTCTGTGGGTCGACATTGTAGTGCAGTGACGAAAGAGGGAGGGAAGCACAAGAGCAGACATGCTTGTTGACATCCGCGGTGGTGGGCGAATCGGAAGACAGTTTGACGTACGTTTCCTAAGAGGGCCGGATTACTGAACTTGCAGGACTATCCGGTCGTCGGATTGTCAAGAGTGCACTGTACTACGCGTGGATATCCTAATTTGTGCACATTTAGAAAAAGCCAATTTTCCTCGAAATTTTAATAACTAGGATTTTTTATTTTATATTTTCAATGACGAATTCTATCACGTTTTAATCTGTATTATCAAAAAAAAAAAAAAATGTTAATTACGAATTTAATCTGTATCATAAAAAGAAATTTTTAATTACGAATTTAATCTCTTTTATCAAAAGAAAAATCATTTAATTCAAAGAGAAATTATTGAGTCATGTCTGAAAGGGTTCAAGCACACTCGTAAATTCGACATTCTCTCCAGTTATGCGATGTGCGATCCAAAGGATATCCACAAACGCAAAATTGGAGGGTAAGCGCATTCTGACCAATAGATTTTTTTCTCTGTACACCGTTCTGAAATAGGGGAAACTTCAATGAAGAACACCCTGAATATCGGAATATTCGTCACATAGAAGTTCGAATGTGTGTGTGCATGTGAACTTACGAAAGTTGCCCGCCGACTTTCTCGGGTGGTCTAAAGTAGTCGCCAGGTACTGCTGGAGTTTGAGCAGGAAATAGTTGATCCCCGTCTTGTTGATGGTCCCGTCTTTGACGATCAGGAAGTGGGAGTGGTCGGGATTCAGGTCGAACTTCTGGTCCTCCAGGCGGTTTCCTTCGTTCTCTATCTCCACTCTCTGGGACTGTAAAACAAGTGGAAAAGTTTTTTTTTTTTTAATGACCCTTCACGATAATTCAGATACACTACAGCAGTGAGTCACAGGCAGTGTTAGAGAAATCTGTGTATATACAGGGAGCGAGCATCCTCCTTTCAGCCAAAAAATCGGTCGTTAACCCTTTGAGGCGCAACCCTTTCCCAATGCTGCAAAAAGGCCAGCCGTTGCCATCGCTCGACTTAACGACCAGCAAGATGGCGGACGATCGGAACGTTCATCACGTGCCACAGATCTAGAGACCCTTTATTGACGACAGCTGGCTGTGCCGGTACAGCCAGCTGCTCAAAAAAGCTTCTCTAGATCTGTGGCACGCGATGAACGTTTCGATCGTCCGCCATCCTGCTGGTCGTTAAGTCGAGCGATGTCAACAGCTGCCCTTTTTTCAGCATTGGGCAATCTATCCAGCTGTTCTCGCATTCTTCCATTTTTCAGCAGATGTCAGTGCTGTTAAAAATAATCGTGACCATTTTTTACGGGAAATGACATGCTAAAAAGTAAAGGATTCTCGTGTAGCTAGGTCACCCGCAACTATTTTTATAGAAATCCAATCTATTCTTCGTGACTGGCAACAGTCAAAACGTCAGAGTTCGGTGTTCCCAGAGCGGGAACACTGCGCGTTAAAGGGTTAAGAGAGGTGGTCGCTCAAAGAAGTATAAACATTTGGTAACCAAGGGGAAAAATGCTAAAAAATATTGTTTTGTTACTTATGAAACTGCATACTAATAAATAAGTAATTATACAAACATTTTAAGTATTAAAATTTAATAAAATATTCAGAAATTTCGGATTGTTTCATTCTTTTCTCTCTTTTTGAGAGTCTTCTAGTCTATTTTTTATATCTGAACAAAGAACACTTATCCTGATGTACTTCATGCATTCTGAATTTGCCATAGTAAAATCTATTTGCTATAAAATTTGCTTTTAGGGTCTTCCCACAACCAAAAGTAACCCCCCCAATATCCTCTCAATTTCCTTTCTCGTGTGACTCGACCCCATCAGTGCGGTGCTCCTACACTAAAATCACCCGTTCCTTAGATATGTCTCTTCTCTATCCTACAAAATTTGTAAGTGATGTGCACGTCTACTTACGCCTGATGTCGCTTTATGTATAGATCGACTGGTTTGGAATGCAGTTTTTGTTTACTTTACTTCCGGAGATATGCAAGAAAATTGTCCGACAGGGAACCGAAACCGGTCGCTTGTAGAGGGTTGTGTGGTGTCTTCGAGAAGACTTTTTAACATTAAGTAGATAGGGAAAAAAAAAAACGCTGCCTTTACAAATTTGTTCGTTGGAGGAGGGGGTAGCTCATAGAAGTTTCACTGTACATGCAAGCAAATATTACACAAAATCCATACTTTACACAAGCACTTTCAGGTGTGAGTTGTTTGGATCGCATATCTTCCTGCAGCTGGCTGTGCCGGGCACAGCCAGCTGCGTCAAAAAAAGAGGGTCTCTTGATCTGTGGCACGCGATGAACGTTTCGATCGTCCGCCCTCTTGCTGGTAGTTAAGTCGAGCGATGGCAACGGCTGCCCTTTTTTTTCAGCATTGGGAAAGGGTTGCGCCTCAAAGGGTTAAACTTTGTTCGAACGTGTAATAAGCTATTATGTTATTGAGAGAGAGAATAAATATAAACATCTGATAAACCTCCAGATTTAACCATAATGCACAAGCAACAAAAATGTTTTATGAAAGCGAACAAGCCGCTGATTCCATTTCACTGCACTGTAACTCTTCAGGCAGAAAAAGTAGTTTTACAGGCAAAGTGGAAGGTAGCTTGTGAAACAATTTTACCAGTACGAGGTCGAATGAGTTATAAAAAACGCGATTCATGTTTATGTTTGTATTTTTAAAAATCTGATATGCACACTACATGACTATCTTGTAAGTCTTTCAAATTATAAACATTTCGTCATGTCTGAAAGGTTGAAACAAACACTTCTAAGCAAATGTCGATTCTTTACAGAAATAGGATGCGCTGTTTAGATCTATGTTTATGACTTAAATGTTTTTCCATATGAACCTTAATTTTTTTTCAGAAGTTATTTACGCATTTCTTTCAGCACACACGCTCCGTTATTTTTTACATGCTCAATCATTTCCTTGAGGAAATAATTGAGCTGTAATGAGATAAATGAGCGAGTTTTAGAACGGGGCGAATTTCGAATCCGTATTAAGTTCTGCTGCTAGAAATCTGACGAGGACAGCAGAACTTCAATATGCAGTGCCTTTAAATTCGTTTTTAAACTATATTAGACGATATTTCCGAATCAAAATTTATTTTCCAGTGCTTCCTTAAATATCTGATTCTGATGAAAACAAGGCTTTCAGAAATCAATCCGCGTGGCATGATTTGTATTTTCTATTTTAATTCGGAAAACATGTTACTTTTCTCTTCTATGCTCTTTTTTGTAAAAAAATATATATATTTATAAATATAACTCGGCTGTTCGAGCCTCGTCAGGGGGAGACCCTCCTGAACCCCCCTAATTTTTTAGTTTTATTATTGCCATATTAAAACGATATTCATTGGCTATGTCATTTTGTCTCTCATCTTACGTGTATTTCGCCTGGTAACCCTATGTTGAAATTTTTACAATTGTAACCTATTTCTCGAAAAATACGTCTGATGCATATTCTACAGCTTACGAAACAATAATGTAACAATAATTTAAAGCTGTTGTGAACGAATAGTATTTAAATATATGTAAAAAAAATACATGGGATGCCTATTCTACAGCTTACGAAATATTGTAATAATGGATTAAAGATGTTGTGAACTAATAGTATTCAGATATACGTAAAAAATACATGTGATGCATATTCTACAGCTTTCGAAATAGTGTAACAATAGATTAAAGCTGTTGTGCACTAATAGTCTTTAAATATATGTAAAATTATGTCGCATACCTTTATGTCGGATTTTTGGGACACATTTTTTTCGGACAATTTTCAATAAAGGGGGTGAGAGATAAAATGATATGGTCATTAATATTATAAGCCTGTTATCTGTCACTCTGCCAAAATTTAATCGTCCTTCACCTATAGATCAACAATTAAATCCTCACCATACACACACACACCGAATCCTTCATTCTGCTGCCAAATTGTCGTATCTTAAGAATAGAAAGCAATAAATCAATGCTGTCCAAAAAACCTAGCTCATTCACCTTCTGGTTATCGATTTTCTGGTGACTTGCTAACGAACTTTGAACTACAGAATGATTAACGGCGATTCTAGCGATGTCTTGTTTCAAGCAGAATGCAATTAGCAAAGGGTCATGCGATGATCATTTTTAGTGCATTTGTCGCTCGAACTAAAGAAATATGGATTTATGCTAAATATTTCTTTTTATGACATTAGTGGAAATAATTTATTATCGTCGAAAACACTTTTTTGATGTTGTTGAATTGTGCTTCGCATTCTCATAGAGTTTTACTTATTTTTCAAATGTTTTTTTTTTTTCTATATGCAGTCTTTTCGATAAGCTGTAGCATATTATTGCACGCAACATGCTATTGCACAGAACGCTAAACAAAATAAATTTAAGCTATATTTTTCGTTCTGTTTCACGTGCAGCGAAAAGAAAAGTTTCTAATAACTTTGATAAATGTTATTTATGACTATTATATAAAGCCCGTTTTGACGGCTATCGTAACCGATGCTAGGAATAGTTTACGCTGCAATATTTTTTATATATATGTATGATTATGTGAGGCATATCATACAAGGCATTTCTGTCTTGTTTTCGTGGATTATGGAGGCTTAGACACTTCTGCTTTTACAGCATTTAGTACCAACTCCAAATCCAGATTAGTTCAATAGCGGCAGTACCGGCCAAGGGTATTAATTTTTACCACAAACACACGAAGAGTTTATTTCTAACTCATTTGGAAGACGACAGATGGCAGCACTACCGATACCCATACACTCAATACTACATTAAACTATTTATCATCTATGTGCCATGTTTCCTTAAAATTACATTTATAAAAAGTGAATTATGGATCCTGAAAAAAATGTAAGATGCCCCATTTACATCTGTTAACTCTTATATATGGTTCACGTAGAAAATATAGAAGGGAACTACCCCACTTTACCGAAAACTAAGAATTTGTGGGGAATTATTTCTCTCGTGACGCGCCTCACCATGGCACAGTGGTTATATCACTGAAAATGGTAGACGGCCGAAGTGTGAAGGTCCCGGGTTCGGGTCCCATCGCGCGGTTGTCGATCTAACGGTCTGGAGTTTTGGTAGGTTTTCTCCAGATGTAACGTGAATACGCGTTAGAACCCCTTAGAAAGTCCTCCTACTAAGGCATCCCTCATCTTAGGCAGATACCCCTCGCGCAGGTTTGCCTTAATCACACACAATCTCTCGTGACGCAGATTTTAAGGCAAATGAAATATTCTCAAACTAATTGACTTTCTGATGCATTTTTAAAATAGTGACATCAAAATGACGTCAATATCAGTTTCGGCATGTAACTTGAATTAATAAAATTAAAAAAGAAAATGTTCTCACTTAGTAACACCTTTTTTACGTATCTGTATAAATTTTCAAGCTTACTGGTTCAATGTTTCTAATTTCATTATACTTTTAAAGTAAAACATTCCTATATATATAGCAAAAATTGCGAATCTGCAACCACTATTTAGACTTTACTAAAGTAATTAGAAATTATAGTAAAGTAATTAGAAATTATAGTAAAGTAATAGATTTTAGAATTTGTGACAGCTATTAACGGGTTTAAACTATTAGAACAATTTTCTGAATTTGAAATTTCAAAAACTCTCCAGAAATTAGAGAAAGAGTAGATTTTTTTTTTCAAATTTTTAAAGAGGCACCTTTTTAAATTTAATTTATACTTTTTACTTTTAGTGAAAATTTGCTAGCCAATCTATCCAGAAGTTAGAATTTCATTATTGCGTCTTTTGAACAATTATAGTTATTATTATTTTTGAGGAACGGCGGTAATTTTTTTTTATTTTGGAGTGGTACGAACAGAAAGTGTTCTAGAGTCACAGAGTCAAATAACCTAGGATAATCGTAACCATGTACAAGGTGGGCAAAAAGGTAGGCGTAAAAATTTTAAAAATTCATTAAACAAGAACAAATAATGATAGAAAATTGCAATTTGCACAAATAGGATTAGAGAGTGATACGATTTTTTTTAATGGCAAGAAAGGTTGTAGTTCCAAATGTTACTGCTAGGTGGCGCTGACATGCACAATGTGAAGTAAGTTTCCTTTAAAAAAAATCTGAAATCTGTCTAATCTTATTTATGCAAACCGAAATTTTGTATCGTTATTTGTTCGCTTTAATGAATTTTTAAACTTTCATGCACCCAGGATGCGACAAAAGCTCGTTAAAACTTCAAAGATTCCTTAAAAAAGAACAAATCATGATACAAAATTGCAGATTACATGGAAAGGATTAGAGAATTTTCGAATTTTTTTCTGCATGCTATTAGCAATCTGTGGTGACCTTTATTTCACTTAACATTTAAGTTTAACGTCGTAAAACAAAAAGTTTTCAACGTGATTTTAATGATTGCCGTAGGAGGGAAAAAAAATCACTTCGAATGTTGACAATGTACGCGATGCATGAATCAAGGCAGAGAAGTAAAGACAACTCATGCCGCTTCTATTGACATATAAAGATTTACCAAGACGAGGCAACCGACTTATTGCTTTGCGGTTTACTTAAGGCCTCTTCTCCAACTAGCCTGCGAAATTAAAGCCGTAAAGCCCGAACAAGCCGAACACAAGAGGAGACTAAATGTGATTATTGCATTACAGGATTAATTTTTTACATAATTAACAAAGAAACGACAAATAAATCAGAAACAGAAAAAAATAAAATAAAAAATTAAATTTGAGTACAGTGCTGGTGTATACAAAGTCCAATGTTACCAGTTCCTTTAAGTTACCAGCTCTTCTAAGGAGGCAAGAAGAATTTTGACTTCCAGAATTCCCCAGTTTGAGACAATTGTACCTCCGCTATTCGAAATAGCTCTTGGTTAAACAATCATTAATCCAATTTGAAACGCATCTTGGCTGGTGACAGAGATTCCCTTACTTATTTTATTTTCTTCTTCTGGACAATATAGTATCTTTTTCTTGATTAATATAAGAATACAGAACAGTGAATTTTGAAGGCCTTATTTTAAAAATTTTGTTATAGACCTTTCCGTCGAAGTGGTCGCTGTGTATGAGCAGGTCTTCCCTGGCGAGTCCTATGAGGACGATTTTGGAGTTGACGTCTGCCACCGCACCCAGGTGCTTCTGGAAGGCCCCTTTGGTGTTCCTGCGCTGCGTCTCCTCGTTCACGGCGTCCCCTATGATCTTGCTCACCCCGACGTTGGTGCCGTTGGTCAGGATCCACATTTCGGTGGTGTTGGTCGCCTGCAACACACGAAAGGGGTCCATTAAAAAATATATGTATGAGGAACTTTCATAATCCAAATACTCAGAGTGCCCCAAAAACACTGACCTAAGCCTTTATTCCTTAAATATCGAAGATATGACTGCCATCATTGATGGCCAAAATGATTAAGGTCAGTATAGTGCTGTCGGCAGTATGATATAAGTAAGTACTTGCTTTTCGAAGTGACTGACTCTCCTATAAATATAACGTTATTGACCTTGCGTTGCAATCTGGTTTCGAATTGTCTTGCTTCCCAATACCACCCTTTAGCAATGTGCGTAGTCATAGGGGGAGGGAAAATACATCTTCTGTTAATTCGAAGACCGGATCACCAATAGGTAGAAGACTGTCTTGGCTTCTTCGCCTACTGATTTTCGCTGGGTAAAATGGAATGGCATTTTCGCTGGGTAAAATGGAATGGCATTCACGCCTAGGGTTACCCTACCAGGAACGTACTTCTCCCGATCCACCCAAGATTAGTCAACCACGATTAGTCAACCGTAATAATGAGCCAACAGTGCCGCCAACAGTCTTTTTGAACTGGTCTGATTTCGTCAGACTTTGGAGGATTAGAAACAACACAATGTGCGAGATGTTTTTGGAAAACAATATTTTTTATTATGTGTGGATTAACAAATATACTTTTCATCTTAAAAATTTTGGAGGATGACGTGTTCGTTCAACTTCTTTTTTTGGAAATGATAAATGTATTAGATTGACCTGATAGCTTTCGTCGTAGTAAAGACGCAACAAATGAGGTTTAGTTGTGCATTGAGAGTGCCTGTAACTCCGTAGCAAAATACTTTTAGCCGCCATTCACGTCCATCTTCAGTCTGCTTGGCTCTCTTTGCTGGATCAAGTCAAGCCATCCAGCTTCAAAACATGCATGAACCATTATGTCATTCGCAGCTCCATCTGCTGCACAAACTTCCAAAGATTTTCGCACCGACAATGAATGGAAGGACCATGGACTTGGATATAGGACGATCGTCGACGTATCAACAGATCAACGAAATTTTCCTGTAAAAAAGCTCTGTGAGGCGATGAAAGTTAACGTTGTGAGCAAGCGTGCGTCAGTAGTAGATTGCATCATGATTCGTCACCATACACCGCTAGAGGACGCTTATGTACCTAATCATTAAAAAGGGATCGAGTATTTTCCTTTATGAGGCTGGCGCTCTTTCACCTGTCTGCCGCTAGTCGATTCCTATATCCATGTCCGTGGAAAGGATTTAAACAAGCGCAGGGAACCAGTTGAGTGAAGATGGCCGAAATGCATTTTGGAATGGAATTTCAGGTACTTCGAGTGTATAACTATGGATATTTATTCGTAAATTTAATGTTAATTTTATAGACTATTTTATAGTTATTCCGATAATGCTTACCTTCATCAAGCCTTTCTGGAAGTTTTTGATCTGCCGGGTGTTTGTCCACTGGCTGAGCGGAGCGACGTTTGACATCACCACGAGGACGATTCTGGGCGTGTCCAGTTTCCAGTCCTGGGTTAAGACGTGGCAAGTGTCTTCCATGTTGGAGTCGTGGCTGACTTTCAAGAACGGGCGGCCCTGGAAGAATTGAATAAACGCAACAAAACAAAAATTCAGTATTGGGGTATATTATATAATATAATATAACGCTTTCCAACTTATTTACGCTTTCTAAATTTTTCATCCGAGTTCATTTTCATTCTGACTTTGGTTTTTGGAATTCCTTCCGCGCCTTAAAATTTTCTTGTAGTCTTTGGTAATAACTTCTCTAGCATTCCCATTTTGTTTAGAGGGAGAGCAATGGGATGAAATATCAGGTACAGTAAATCAACCTTTACTGTATCTGAACTGAAGAAATTAATAACTTTTTTTCAACGTACAATTTTAGATGGATGTTTTAAGAATGAGAGGAAAAAGAATGATTGAAAACTATTCAAAAGGCCGTTCTAAAACTGAATTGATAAGGGCAGTTTTCTCCTAAGAGCATTTTGACAAGCCTACCCTGTCTGCAACAGGTCCCCTTGTACGTGACAGCTTTCGGTTCTCATCACGTATTTCAATGGGAAAAACACCATTTCTAACATTCAAAAAAGTATTAAATTTTAGTTTATGGATGATTGTAATGAACTGAATGGGTTAAGGAAACCTTCGACATTGGTTTTCAAGCAACATGTTTATGTCTCTGAAGGGATTAATTAAAACTCATGTTTTTAATAGCCTTTTTCTGAGTTGAATACAGTAGGAAGACAAAAGGAAAATCTGCGCACATACGATGCGCAGTCAGCTGTCACTCAGATGTCGTCATTGAAACGTCACGCCGAATGCTCTATTGGCCTTACGGTGATCGTTTCCCGGTAGAGAGTAGAGAAGGCCCACTTAAGGGTGCTTCACCTGAAGAAAGATCATCGTAAGGGAGCTTTTGAGCAGCTTTATAAACAAACCAATGATTGATATTAAACGCTCGCAAAAATTAATAATGTACCTGTTAATAATTGTTAATAAAAATTGTTAATGTTAATAATTAATAATGTAAAGTTGTATGTGTCATACAACTGTCAGCAAAAATTGTCTTCAAAAATGGGCCGAGAAGGTTACCCGTTCTTGGTAATATCGCGAAATTCCGTATGTCTAGCATTTTTTCTTGGA
The DNA here is from genome assembly GCA_038373885.1 of Cheiracanthium punctorium. Lineage (NCBI taxonomy): Eukaryota > Metazoa > Arthropoda > Arachnida > Araneae > Cheiracanthiidae > Cheiracanthium > Cheiracanthium punctorium. The sequence goes on from JAWZYV010012465.1 coordinate 132,972, forward strand.
TGTTTCGTAACTCCTGCAGGTTTATTGTTTGTGACAGTTCACAGGCCAGTTTGTAAAGAGACATTCTAAAATTTCTCCGAGCCTCCAGCTCAATTACAGTTTTTAACCCTTAAAGACATTCGGTACCAAATGTGGAACAACCATTTTAATTATTCCTCTACGTCTACGAAATACGTTTATGCACTACGTCTATGAATATGTTATAGTAGCCTCAGTATAGCCATCTGTCGGTTTTGAAGAGTATTTTTAATCATAGAGAGCAACGATATAACTCAGGCTGTTGAGTGGGTATGTACTTACTGTTCACATTATTGCCAAAAATGATTGAAATTGAAACAGTCATCTTTCGAATGTGGTTTTTTTATTTTATAAAATGAACAAAAAATAGTTTGCAAAGTGTTTTCACCCGGAAAAAATGACTGTGCGTTGGAGTTCGTCCTATCCAGAAATGATTTGAATACTCAAATTTCAAAAGAAATGACAAAAAAAGTATAGCCAATGCCCAGTGCACCGCATACAAAGTTGAAATAAAAAAGGGATTTTCTAGTACGATATTACGTTATTATATTTTAAACTATTTTTCCCCCAAATAATAATCACTAACATTATACCGGTCAACAAAAAAAATTGGGGGGGGGTCCTGTTTTCATGCTTAAATCCTGATTCTAGACATTGAAAAACACTTAAATTTTCATTTTTAGTTCTTAAAGTTTGCTTTTGTCTGATTTACGTGGATAAGTATATTTTAATTTATTTCATAAACGAAAGATGGCAGCACTTTGATTCACCCGAAAGTAAACTGTATTATTATTTGTAACTCTGTAGTAGTGCTTTTAGTATTATTTGTAGTATTATTTGTAATATTATAATTTGTTTGTATTATTATTTGCTCATACGAACATAAAAGAAATACGAAAATATTCACTTTTAGACATTCATTTCTTATTAGTATTTTACATTTATATGTTATTGTTTATCACAAATCTTGAATAAAAAAGACATTTATATCCAGCAAAAACTTTTCTGATCATAATTTAGTGTGGAATTATTAAAAAAAATATATAAAAATCCGTGATTTTTGCCAAAAAATTGAAAAATGGCGTTAATTTCTACAAAAGCAAACTTTCATTAAAAAAAAAAATTATTTTCCTTAGTTTTGGCGTAGGAGAAACTAAAATTTAACATGTAGAAGTCAGACCCAAAAATTGTGTTGACCGGTGTTATCACCTATATTTATTGCAGACACAGCAAAAAAAAAAAATTGAGCCTTGCACTGTTAAGAAGCTGTTTAAAAGTTGCATGATTTTCTAGTGGAACAGCCTTAAGCACTGCAATCGGCCCTGTTTGGAAGTTTTAAAAGGCATGGAGTCAAAATGAAAACAAGTTACCTGTTGGTCGTAGCTGAAATTCCTCCAGAAATGCACTTCTCCCTTGTTGTAGGTTACCTGAGCCTCCTCTTCTTCTTCCTCATCTAAGGTTTTGGAAGAAGCGGAGAAAGCTATGCTGTTGGTCCGGGTGGGGGCCTTGGAACCCCCCACCACTTCTCCATTTGACTTCTTGGGCGACACCTGGCGCTGCTTGCTCTGGCCCGTCAGGCCTCTTATTAGATTGGAGATCACCGATTGCTGAGGAAGAATGGTGGAAATGTGACAAACATTTAAAACTTAATTACAACGAGGGTCGTTTTTTTACGAATGAAATACTTCCGTTAACCCTTTGAGGCGCAACCCTCTCCCAATGCTGAAAAAAGGGCAGCCGTTGCCATCGCTCGACTTAACTACCAGTAAGATGGCGGACGATCGAAACGTTCATCGCGTGCCACAGATCTAGAGACCTTTTTTTGACGCAGCTGTAAGAAAGAAAGGTCTCTAGATCTGTGGCACGCGATGAACGTTTCGATCGTTCGCCATCTTGCTGGTAGTTAAGTCGAGCGATGGCAACGGCTGCCCTTTTTTCAGCATGGGGAAAGGGTTGCGCCTCAAAGGGTTAAATTACACCGCATTTTTTTTCCTTCACTTTTTTCACTGCGCTTGTTCCTAAGTGATGTAGGTGTTTTTTAAACAATTACCGCGATTTTTTTAAAATTTAATATGTAATATCTATGTCGGATCTGAAGTGATTATCATCCTTAACCCTTTCACGCGCAGTGTTCCCGCTCTGGGAACACCAAACTCTGACGTTTTGACTGTTGCCAGTCACGAAGAACAGATTTGATTTCTATAAAAATAGTTGCGGGTGACATAGCTCCACGAGGATATTTTACTTTTTAGCACGTCATTTCCCGTAAAAAAATGGTCACGATTACTTTTTAACAGCACTGACATCTGCTGAAAAATGGAAGAAAGCGAGAACAGCTGGAGAGATCGCCCAAAGCTAAAAAAAGGTCAGCCGTTGCCATCGCTCGACTTAAATACCAGCAGACCCTTACCTGTCGTCAAAAAAGAGTCTCTAGATCTGTGGCACGCGATGAACGTTTCGATATTCCGCCATCTTACTGGTCGTTAAGTCGAGCGATGGCAACGGCTGCCCTTTTTTCAGCATTGGGCAGTCTATCCGGCTGTTCTCGCGTTCTTCCATTTTTCAGCAAATGTCAGTGCTGTTAAAAATAATCGTGACCATTTTCTTTACGGGAAATGACGTGCTAAAAAATAAAGGATTCTCGTGGCGCTATGTCACCCGCAACTATTTTTATAGAAATCCAATCTATTCTTCGTGACTGGCAACAGTCAAAAACGTCAGAGTTTGGTGTTCCCAGAGCGGGAACACTGCGCGTTAAAGGGTTAAAAGAAAGCACACATAGTAAAAGGCAGATTACATTGAATTTCAAAGAACGGAAGATCAAAATCGTAAATCTGTAAATTTCGTTGTCGCTGAATTTGTACATCAAAATCTTGCTATAACAAACTTGTTCGGAGAATTTTTTTGATTAACGAATCGAAGTTCGGAAGAATATATTTCAGACTAACGAATAAAGTATTTCTATGTTTAAAAAAACGCATGAGTACAAATTCAGTCATAATGAAATTTCCTTTTAAAGAAAGTGGCAAAATTTCAAATTGGATCTTTGGCTCGCTGATATAGGCGTAGGCGTAACTTAATACGGGCAAGAGGGGGCGATTCCCCCCCCCTAAAATTCAAGAAAATTCAGATATAACCTATTTGAAAATGATATTTTCTACAATAGGAAACATTTCGCCCCCTCAATGTTATATGCCAGTTTACGTCAATAGATATATGTATTTTATAACGACAATATTCTACTGTAAGGAGGTTTCCATAAATTACATAACGCGTTTTCTGTCAGTTTTGAACTTCTCCCCTTCCCCTATGCCAGACTTTGTTACAAAACCTGATCCCCCCCCCCTTCACACACACACACGCATACACATGCATATATCTTCGTAACGTAGCAACTTCAAATATCATTTTTATAAGAACTTATTCAGTTTTAACTTACAGCGTAATGAATGTATTTCTTAGTTTAATTAACCCATTTGTGACTGGATATTTTTGCAACTTTCTTCGATTTTTACTGATAACCGAAATAATAGGTAAATTTCTGATGTCAACTTCTTGAACAAGGAATGATTTATTTTAAAATCATTTTGCATAAAAATCGAAATATCAACATCCTACTTGGTCATGTTAAAATATTGTGCGGAGTTGAGGCTCAATACTCATGAATAAAGGCCAGGAAAAATAAATAACGTTTTCGACTAATAGCGAAAATGCCGTCCCAAAAAAGGGACGCTAGGCATAAATGGGTTAACTACGCGGAGACTATCACTATAGCTATGGCAATGTTAAAAACCATTAATAGTAGTCCACGTTCAGTTTTTGCTAATTTCGCTTTAATTATTGTGCGAGTTTTGGATTTAGTTTTTTGTGTTGTCTTGTCTGAGTTATTAACTCTTTATAGCAGTTAAATATTGCTACTAAACTGGCAAGTCGATTTCTTGTTACACGGGGCTTATCGTGGAGAAATTAGTTTTACAGACAGGAAGAAAGCATTCTTCGGCGCTTGTACACAGTAAGTTTACTTGACGGAGGAGGAATTACACTGCTGGCCATCGTAAATGCAACACCCTGAAGGAAGCATGCAAATAATATGAAATTTACAACATGCATTAGCTGAGGTGAGATATGCAAATGATTAGAATTTCAGCGCAGACGCACATCAAGCGCGCCTGTGGCGCCACCTCAAAGCGCTATTTAAGGCTTGGAGATTTCGACGGTTTCAAGTACAGCAATTGTGTTTTTCTTGCTTTTTTTTCAAAAAAACGATAAATTATGCCTCGTAGGAAACAACGATCATCTTTTGATCAAGTATCCGAGTTTGACAGAGGAAGGATAGTGGCATACCGAGATTGTGGGTTATCTTTCAGGGAAATCGGTCGTCGTATTGGACGAAACCAAACAACTGTGATGCGGATATGTGATCGTTGGGTGCAGGAGGGTACGACGGACAGACGTGATCGACCGCATCGACCTCAGTGCACCACGTCACGTGATGACAGGCAGATTGTACGCATGGCAGTGACGGACCGCTCAGTCACATCACGAACCATATCACAGCAGATTCAGTCTGTAACGCATCATCCAGTGTCTGCGCGTACCATTCGACGTCGTTTACAGCAGAATGGTCTGTCCGCAAGACGTCCGTTGCTTTGTCTACCTCTGACGCGGAACCACAGACGTCTCCGCCGCCAATGGTGCGATGAAAGAAGGATGTGGACGACAGAATGGAATGAAATTCTCTTTACTGACGAGTCACGCTTCTGTATGCAACACCACGACGGTCGGATTCGAGTCTGGAGACACCGTGGAGAGAGGATGCTGAACAGCTGCATTATGCACCGTCACACTGGTCCTGCACCGGGTATTATGGTATGGGGCGGTATCGGATATCTCTCTCGCACTCCTCTAGTACGCATTGCCGGTACTTTAACCAGCCAGCGCTACATCTCCGAGGTGTTGGAGCCAGTTGTCCTTTCTTACCTTCAGGGCTTGCCAACAGCCATATTTCAGCAGGATAATGCACGGCCACACGTGGCACGCATTGTCCAAAGGTTCTTCGTCAATCACCAGATTGAATTGCTTCCCTGGCCGGCGCGCTCTCCGGATCTTTCGCCGATAGAAAACATGTGGTCCATGGTTGCTCAACGACTGACCCAGAGTTCATCCCCAGCTGTCACACCAGATCAACTTTGGCAACGTGTGGAAGCTGCTTGGTCTGCTGTACCCCAAGAACACATTCAAAGTCTCTTTGAATCAATGCCGAGGCGTGTGGCAGCTGTGATCTCCAACAACGGCGGCTACTCTGGGTACAGATTTTGGCAGGAACCACGCTTCATAGAATGCTGTAAATTTAATCATTTGTTACTTGGTCAACATGTTATCTACACAATAAATTTTGTTGTGATATCTCTTGTTTTTCTTGGTGTTGCAATTTGGGTGGCCAGCAGTGTATGAACCGTTGTCTGATGCAAAGATTGAGACAGACAACACGGAAGCGGTGTTGCAGATCTTGCGACTTTTCGCGAATCTTGCTACTTTTGAAAACATCATGCTACTAAATTTTAGGATTTGAGATTTTTTACAACATCACGACCAATGGCTGTGACGTCCCTTTTTGGGACATTTTACTACTTTTCTAGCAAGTTCTTGCGATTTTAGTTCAAAACTTTCTGGAAAAACTGCACGGAAGTATCTAGATGTTCAAATGATGATTTCGAATGGAGAAAACGTTAAACGTTTACCATGGAATACTGACATTTATAAGCTTACTGTTTAAAAATGGTGTTATATGCATGCACATACAAAACTTTCTCTCTTATTCTTATTTTTTTCATTTTAATTTTTAATTGATAATTGAGAAGTTTTAAATAGTTAATTTTGGCAATCACTGTTTTCAAACATGATATGAAAAAAACTGCGAAATAAAATTCGAGAAATATTGTTAACTTTGCAAACTGCAATGCTGCATACAGGATGTCCCAAAAGCATTGACCTCGGCTTTTACTGCTTCAATATTGGTCGGAGACATGCATAATAATTTACAAAGTTCCATAAAACGAATGTACACAATTTCATGACACATAAAACTTTTCGCCAGCGGCACCGCTCAAAAAAAAAAAAAAAAAAAAAAATCCTGATTGGTAAAATGTGCCACACACACACTAATAAGATAATCTGCAAAATTTCAGCATTTTATCATATAAAGTATCAAAGGTATAAAAATAAATGTATGCTGACTTGAACTACTTTTGAACAGCTCTTGATAAGGGGAAAAAAATTATTCCAAATGATCACGTTCCACAGCTCGTATGCAAAGCGAAAAAAAACAATGATTGTATGAACACATAATAGTATTACTGTTCATTGGTACAAAAATATTCGTGTACAGCCCCTCACCATCTTTGTTTAAACATATCTGCGACATTTTATGGTGAAAGGCTGAAACTTTTCACGTCACCTAATTAATTCATAAGATACATTTCATGAATTGGAAGTCTTTCAAACGGGTGCCGTATGCAATTAATTATTTTATGAATTCAAATTTATTCCGGTGAAAGTTTTAATCGATTTCCTAAATATCTGTACTTTTTTTTTTCATGTTTATAATTTGTTGTATACGTCTATGGTTAATATTCATAGAAAAGCCGAGATCAATGTTTTTAGGGCACACTGTCCATACAGAGCATTGCCATATAGTTTCTACGTTCAGCCCCATATAGTTGAACGTTACCGGAGCAAATACGCCGGACAGGTAAACTATTCATGACACAATTTTTACCACCCTCTTTTGCCGGTAGTAAAACTCTGATTGTATTACCCACCGGTTTCTTTTAGATCCCGTAACTAATGCATTTCGTGCTTAAGAATAATTCAACGCGTTGTGCAGCACAGTGTTCGCTAAACTCGCTTCTGCATTCTGTTTGCGTGATGTTTTGCTTCCAAGCAACGAAGTTTTTGTTAGCCAGTGAACTTTGTCAAGACATGAATTAGTAGTAATGAATGCACATAGCTTGTGAACTTGTCAGTGAACCCAAGATTCCGGAGCACTGAACTATTATTTTCTTTAAAAAGGGATCAGTTGTTTTTTCCACTCTCGTGGTGTTAGTTTCTTTTATCTCACGTGATTGCTTAGAATAGACGGGGTCGGAGGCCTGTTATATATGCTACTCAAATGATGGAATTGCCGATTTAACCGATGTACCACCCTATTAAAGATAATGGGGAAATTTATTTCCCCCTTTCAACGTATATAAGGTGTCTCGGTTAATTTCTATTTTTCACACATAGATGGCGTTACGTACAAATACAATGAATATTGTATTCTTTGCTTTTTACTTTCCGAACATTGTACCATGTAAGGAAAGTATTATAATCATGAAAAAATTCGAACTTCGGGATTTTGGTGTATTGACACGTTTTGAGATCTTCTGAATTCATTGATGCTATTTTTACGAGATGTATGTATGTATGTGTATGTGTGTATGTTTGTGTGCATGTGAGTGAACACGATAGCTCCTAAACGGTGGATTCGATTGAGCTCAAATTGGGTACATATGTTATAAAGCACCGTCGCAAGACCGGCATTGATTTTGGTGTGTATAGTACTTACAGTTTTTCTACAGGGTACGACAAAGGTTTCTTTTACATTATGGCCTATGGGGGGAAATTCTTGAAAGTGCGCTAGCGTTTAAACGGTACATTCGATTGAGCTCATATTGGGTATATATATGCTATAAACCACCATCGTAAGACCGGTATTGATTTTGATGTGTATAGAACTTATAGTTTTTATACAGGGCTAAGACAAGCATTTCTTTTACATTATGGCATATGGGGAGAAATTCTTGAAAGTGCGCTAGCGTTTATTTAAATGCTTGGTCATGATCTTAATCGTAAGTGTTCGGAAAATCGAGTGGAGTCACTCCAGATTCTTTTTGATTAAAAATCCACTCCTCAAACTATGGAATTGTTGTTTTAACCCTCGACCCGCCAAATTGAAGGTACCAATTACAAATAATTAAAATACGCTGTACGGCAAATTACGTATAAGGCGTGCTGAATAATTTCTTCTTTTAACACAGTGTTGCGTGGATATGCAATGAATAAAGATGGCTGAATTTTTCTTTTTCTTTTTTCCCTTAAAATAGCCATCCCTCGAACAATGAAATGATAATGATAACTTTTTGAGCAACTCACTACGACATAAATTCACGTTTTATTTTTGCGTGGAGGTACTCTCCTGACATGAAAAATAATTTTTTATTAAAACACATTCGGGCTATGAATCAAATCAGCGGCTTACCTTTCGTCCTTTGCTCGGCGTTGGGTGAACCTTCGATGACATCATCAAATGATTTTCAGCAGTTTTTTGTCGAAAAGCATATGTAGAAAGATAGTTTTCTTTTTCAAGAACTTTTCTGCATCTTTTTTACGTATGGGTTTCTTCCAGAAGGTCCCCATCTTTCTTCTTTGGAACATAGGCCATCTGCAAAAGAAGCAAAAATTAGTACACTGAAAAGTACCTAACGGTTTATCTGCACTGTTTTGAATTTCTTGCAGCAATTCAACAGAACATGGTACTAGAAAATTTGACGTTATAAGATTATTCCGACGTGAGGTGCTCACCATGACTTATCTATAATCAAACTATCACGTGGAAGAAAGTTAATTGAAAGCGAAAGGAGAATCGTTGTTAAAATAGAGAAACTTTAAATGGCAAATAAGTTAAAAATGGCAGTGGCTATGCAATGTAAAACAATTTCCCAGATCCGGGTTAAGCTCAATGGGGGGGGGGGTGACGTTGTCCGGGTAATTACGAACAATTAGTACATACAGATAACATTTGTGATGCTCCCTTTTTCTTACCCCTCTCGCTCCGATAACCTTTGATCTGGGCGGTATCGTAAAGCCTTCGACAAGAAGCTATAGATCTTTGATAATATGCAGTTCTGACGTTATAGAACGCATAAATCCCTGAGTGTTTCAAGGGCTCTTCAGAATTTGATGCTATAGCGACATGAGAATCTCATAACTTACAAACACTTACTTCAAGCATCCCACGGGATCGAAATCCAAGCCCAGAGTCGAGATCAGAAGCTCAAGGCAGAGAAGAAATGAGTTTCATACGGTGACCCGTGCACAGGTGACTTTCCTCTGGTGTTAGGCCTGTGAAGGCTGTTTTGCGAACCCAGCCATCTAACATATTCTATTTCCAATTTATAATTTATGTTTGTATGTGCCGTCTAATAAAGTGCTTTGTGTGAGCAAAAAGTCTCCATCTCTTTATTTATGACACCACAGGGGCCTTTGGAGTATGCAATTTCTGAGGCCGCTCTACAAAAACTGTCTTGGCTTCAAGGTCCCATGAGAATTTTTTTCTAAGGCCTGGATTTTTCAACGAATTTCTAACCAATAGGTATTACACATGTTGCTGTTATGCTATGAAATACGGTGTCTAGCTTAGGGCACACTGATTTCAAAACTATACATATCGAAAACAGAGGACAATAAAGGAATAAGAGAAACTGTATATTTATTACGAAAGCTGTAAAAATTTTATACAGAAATTTTGAAATAGTAGTTCCAAAAACCGCTAACAGTTGCCGCTGTAATCACTGGCCTCTATAATGGATTGGCCTCCATATTTTCCAGATCCGACACCTTCTGACTCTTTTCTGGAGAGCATATTGGAAGAAACTGTCTACCAAAACCATTCGAAGATGCTGGACCAGCTGGAATCGTCGATTTGTGTGACAGGTGAATCTATTTCCGTTGAGACTCAGATGACAAATCTCATTATTGGTTTGCTGCACGTCTGTATGTCGTAAGAAGTGGGCATTTAAAAAAAAGTTGTGCTGTGACTGCTTGCAAAGAATGAATTTATACATGATGATCGTCAATAGATTTCGACGTGCAGTGTCATATGTTAGCAGTGTCGTTACTCAAGGTAATGTCTGGGGACTCTAATCCCCGTTATCTAAGATTTTCCTACCATAAAATCCATAAAATTTTAATTTGCAACATACAGATTATGCCTTTAAACATTAAGACTACGTCCGTAATCCCCCCCCCATTCTCTTAAAGGAAGTCTTTATACGCCACTGTATGTCAGTAGCCAATGTAGCTACTATTTCAAAGCTTCTGTACAAAATTTCTAAAGATTGCATAATAAATATACCGTTATTTTATTGATCTTTCTTTTTGAATTTTTTGAATTTTGAAATCAGTATTGCTGCAGAATACTGTGCCTGTTTCCTGGGTTCGTCGTTCTAAAGTCCAGTTGGTGTAGAAAGTAGTAGAAAAGCGTCCGCTTGTCAGGATGAAACACAAATTTTATTGCTTCTAGAACTTCGTCGAACAATCAGCTGCACAAAATTCACAGGCACTAACGGCCAGTAGCTCGTTTATAATAGTCCGCTGAGTACCGAAGCTTTCACAAATGCTGTTATTCTCACACAAAATAAAACGCATCCACAGGCGAAAGTCAGTGAAAATATAAGAGGGATAACACTAACAGTCCCTCAAGACATAGCAATGAAGAATTTACACGTGGTACTTAAAAATCAGCTTCGAAAAGCAAGCGAAAATACCGCTTCTATAGCACAATGCAATTCACAGAGCAAAGCAGAGTACTCATCGGAAGCTCGATCCACACTGGCTGGGGTTGTCTGTCATACCTGTATTTATAGGTATCGCAGAAGCTACAAGGAGCTTCTAGAAGAATCTATTTATCGAAGATTCCACATAAAGTGGGAATTTCGATTACGCCATAGAAGAGAAATATTAAGCTATTATGTATGTTAATGCAGAAAAACTGACTTTACAAGCCCCATCGGGAAAATCGCGCCAAATGACCAAAATGTCGCCAAGCTTGTCGGCTTTTAGCGAAATATCGCCAAAAATAAGTCCCCAAAAGTGAAGTTACCGAAGGCCTAGGACCCATATTTATCGAGATTTCTAGAAATCGCTATAGAAATCAAAATCACTACGGAAATCCAATCAATCGCTACGGAAACCCAAAACTCCATACCTGGCGCTCTAGTTGACCGATTTTGATGCAACAAAAAGCAAAATTTAACTATTTAACGCGTATAATACGAATTTTAAAGTATTTGGAACCCCAGAACAGTGGGTAGGTCCGAAAATTCATAACAGTATGTCATTTGCTGGACACCCTGTACAAATGCACTTTATTTTGTTAAAATGCATTTGTTTGAAACCATCACAAAAATACGCACAATTCTAAAAATGGGTCATTTTTTAAAAATAAAATAAATATCAATGTGTTATCATTCAGGGGCGTAGCCAGAAATTTTTCATGGGGGGGGGTTACGACTACTGCAACTCACATATATGCATACATGTGTGTGATAAGGAAGTGAAGAATATACATTTTGTATGGCAACAAATTCCTCATGGGGGTGTTATGACCCCCCAAACCCCCCCTTGGCTACGCCCCTGATCATGAAGAATCTCCAAATAAATAATTTGGAATCTGTGCGTCAGCTAACATGTTACACAGTTCATTTAGAAACAGTCAAATTTATTAGAAAGAGAGATTTCACAAATATTTATCAACAGTATAATTTTAGAACACATTTGGTGAATAGTGTAATACTCAGAGTTATTTTCTCCCCTTTTCTCTATTTTGAAACAACCAGTGCTGTTTTTAAATTTAGTAAATAACTGTTCCGCAGTGTCTTAGTCACTAAACTCCGCTCCTGTAAGAGCACGGAATGTGAAGCAGCAGCGGCATGGCCAGAGCTTGGGAGGGTGAAATGAACGCCTTTCTCGACTGGACTGCTGTGGGACCATATAGGCTAATGGGAGAGGGAGCACATAAAATCTTTTCGTGCGAATTTCCAGGTACTAGGTCTCTCATCTGGAATCGGCATGGAGACTCTACCCAAGTAGCATAGCAATATCGGTCAGTATCAGTAAAAGCTGGACTGGCAAATGTACGGCAAACATTTTTTTCCAATAAGGTACAGTCGCCAAATTCCGTCCCCCGAGCTTAATTTCGTCCCCGTCGGTATATCTTTTTCTAAATAACGCCATCTAGTTTTAATACGTCAAATCTAAAGTTAGTTATCTCAGTCGGCCATTGTAAAAGTTGGACGGTGAAACGTAGCTCCTTGAGCAAGATATTTAAAAAAAAGAAAAAACTGTCCAAGGTGAGTTTTTAATTAAAATACTATGAGTACTGCTTAAATACGGATGTGTTTGAGTTATTGTAATGAAATGTTTGGCAAAATTTGTTGAAATTTTATTTAGGTTATGACATGTGCTTTTGGTTTAATGGATGATAACCACAAACTTGACAAATTCTTAATATCGTCCCCTCACATGAGCCTAATATCGCCAACGGAACGGTATTTAGGTCACTTCATCTGAACCAAGAACACCAACGGCATCACCTAGGTTAAGCAACCCTTCCTCCCCGTTTGTAGTTCCAGCTGACATACAACCTGTTCCAGTTGTTCAGACACCTTCAACGTAGCAACGTAATATGCGAGACAAAGCCATGGTAGTTACGGCTTCACCGCATAAGCAAGAAATAATAGACGCGGAAAAGAAAGAAAAATGAAAGAAAAACAGGAAAAAAAGAGTTAGAAATTTAAAGAAAAATACGGCAGGAAGCAACAAAAATTAAACCAAAAAGCGACGTAAGAATAAATCTTCTGGCGAATACACGTCCAATTTTAGTTCCTACTGACGAAGAAGATAGTGACAACGATGACGCTGAATGCCCAGTATGTCAGAAAAGGTTTTCTCAAGATACAAAGGGAGAGAAATGGATAAGATGCACAAAATGTTTCCAACGGATGCTTGAGGATTGTGTTGAAAATGCAAGAGTAAATTTTATTTGTGCAATCTGTTTTGAGAATTAAAATTACTTAAACTATACCAATGATTAATAAAAGTCTGATTAGATATAATAATTATGATTATTAATAATCACTTTTAAAAATAAAATTTAAGTTTACGTACTGATTATTGTGATCTCAATATCGACCCCGGGACGTAATTAGGCGTCTAAAAAATATTCTCAGAATTTCTAGTTTTTTGTTAAAGCTATTTTTGTAGAAAAAGTAACAGAGTTAAGAAGTTTTTGACTGTTCAAAATAATAAAGAAATGTTTCAATTTAACTCTGATGTTTTATTTATTACTTCACTTAGTATATTATTTTAAAAATTTGTTTTTTTTTAAAGGGGACGTTATTTGGCGACTGTACCTTATTGGGCGATATTGGATATCTGTGTCTGCCAAGTCCTTGCCGGCCAATGTCGGTGAATTTCAAATAATAACTTACAATTAAAAAAAACACTCAAAAATACTAGAATAAAGGAAATAAATAAACAATAAACTGTCTTATTACTCACATAACCTTTAAAAAAGGTGTTTTGGGAGCAACAAAAAGGGTTACCCCTTATGGAATTCAAAAGAATGTTTTTAAACTTTCACTCGGGGAAAAAAATCAATTATCAACTCAAAACAATAAATATAAAAGCATCCACTGTCGTAAAGAATGTAATAATGGGCAAAAATATTTATATATAAAACGATCGATCAGCGAAGCATACGTGCCTGTTTTTAATGTCGTTCTATCTCGAAAAAGCGCGGTACTGTCCGATGTCGATGATTCTGAAAATTGCACTAGAAATATTGGTCAGTACTGGCCGAATTGGGGACAAAACGACCGATATGGGCCGATGTATGCCGTAGTTGGCCGATATTGAGGCGATACCATCCAATATTGTTATTAAACAATGTAATTCCAATTAAAAAATTATTAAAATCAGGATTGCATAGTCATTTATGAAAAAAAAAATTCATTTTACTTGCTAAATATTATAACACTTAACATAACCATAACAGTTATTGCCTCTCAATTTTTTTCCGCTGTGATACTATCAAGTTTTTTTTATTCTAATAAATTATTAAATTGCATTTAAATATATAAACCTTACTATGGATATTTGAATAATTTGAAATCGCTCTATCAGCTGTCCTGTGCGATCTCAAATAGTCAAAATTATTTAGGATAATTTCCCAGGCATTTATTTGGCATTGAATTTTAGTATCTACGTACTTGATAAGTAATGATTTTATGTAATGACCACGAAAGTAGGTGATTCTGCAATACAATCAATATGTTTCCTGATTAAATAAACATTACCACGGAAATGGAATTAAATTGGAACCACTGTGTCAGCTGACGTGTTACATAGTCCTAGAAGTTTCGACTAAAATTAGAAGAGTGATGCCCGATATTTACTTATATTCGAACTTTGGCATCTACTTACTAGATAATATTAAACATGAAAGTTGTGATATATTTTTAAATTCAAATACAGAATAGTTACCATAGAGACTTCGATTAATTTGGAATCACTGTGTCAGCTGACACTTCACGTAGTCCAAAGTGTCACACTGATTAGGAATAGAATAACGGCGCAAACATTTACGGAAATTTGAACTTCATCATATAATTGCTAAATTTAACTTATGAATGATGAAAATTGTTATTCAGTCAGTCTTTTTAAATTCAATAAATATCCAAGAGTTACCACAGAGACCTAGATTCATTTGGAATCACAGTGTCAGCTGACACTTCACTTATTCCAAACTGTCCCAGTGACTAGAATTAGAAGAGCAGCTGAAATATTTACGAAAATTTAAACTTCAGCATCTACTTTCTAAACGTTAATTATTAACCTTGAAAATTATGACAGAATCAATAGGTTTGTCAATTCAATAAATATCCATGATTTTTTAGAGAGGCCTCGATTAATTTGGAATCACTGTGTCAGCCGACATGTCATGTAGTCTAAACTGTCATAGAACAGCGCAAACATTCACAAAAATTTGAACTTCATCATGTAATTGCTAAATTTAATTTCTGAATGATGAAAATTGTTATTCAGTCAGTATTTTTATCTTCAATAAATATCCAAGAGTTACCACAGAGACCTCGATTCATTTGGAATCACAGTGTCAGCTGACATTTCACTTAGTCCAAACTGTCCAAGTGACTAGAATTAGAAGACCTGCTCAAATATTTACGAAAATTTAAACTTCAGCATCTAGTTTCTAAATGTTAATTATTAACCTTGAAAATTATGACACAATCAATAGGTTTTTCAATTCAATAAATATCCAAAATTTACCCGAGAGGCCTCGATTCATTTGGAATCACTGTGTCAGCTGACATGTCATGTAGTCTAAACTGTCGAAGAACAGCGCAAACATTCCCGAAAATTTGAACCTCGGCATCTACTTTCTAAAGTGTTATTTATTAACCACCAAAAATTAGGACACAATCAATATGTTTTTAAATTCAATAAATACGCCAAATGTTGCCATAGCAAGTTCCATTAATTTGGAATCATTCGTGCCAGCTGACATGTGACGTACCACACACGATCCAACGTACAAAAATTATTAAAAATTGGACTGCTCGCCTTTCTAAATGCCCCTTCTGGTGATGAGTATTGACGAAAAAGAACTGATAAATCACAAAATTAGTGCTCTTTCCGTGATAGCAACCGACTGAAAAGTATCGAGAAAGAGGATCGATACTCACCAAGCTGGTCGCGTTCACGCAAACACACGATAAGTTATAATTCCTCTTTTGTCTGAAAATGGATTTCATTTTCTGGGAAAAAAACGTAACGGAAATGTCACAAAGCGAATTGATTTTTCGGCCTTCGGTTATTAAGGCATCGGTTCCACTGTCACCCTCAACTAGGCAACTGAGTTTTCGAGTCCGGGTCAAAAAATAAAAACAAGGTACAAGGTCATTCAAAAGAATGTTTTTTTTTTTTCCCGTGAATGCACATTGTAGCTCTCATATTAGTCCGTGACGTCGCCTGTTTTCTAGGGCGACTGTTATATAACAGCTCGGCCAAAAAAACGCTAGTTTTGAAAGTACCCAGATGCTTTCATCACGAGAATTTATCTACATTAAGAGGCTCAATGAACTTTTTTTTTTATATTGTTTTAGTCAATTTTTGAAAGTTTAAAATATAATATTTTTAATTAATTAATTACCTTTTTGGGGGAGAAGGGGGCTTGTTCGTTTGTATTCTTATGGCGAGGGGCATCTGCCTGGGGGGGTGCCTTTGAGTGCAGGACTTTTCAAGAGGTTTTAACACGTACTTACGCTACATCTGGAGAAAACCATCTAAAACTCCACATCGTTAGATCGACGACTGCGCGATAGGCCCGAACCCGGGACCTTCACACTTCAGTCGCCTTATCCACTCGGCCCTTGGTGGAACGTTGTTGCTGGGGGAGGTGGAATTACCATAATGCATCGTTGTAAGTTAAAGGGTTTCTTAAAATTAAGCTTTCACACGATTGACTCAGGAGCCAAAACTCGTGATAGATATTTAACCCTTTGAGGCGCAACCCTTTCCCAATGCTGAAAAAAGGCAGCCGTTGCCATCGCTCGACTTAACTACCAACAAGATGGCGGACGATCGAAACGTTCATCGCGTGCCACAGATCTAGAGACCCTTTTTTGACGACAGCTAGCTGTGCTGCCCTTTTTTCAGCATTGGACAATCTATCCAGCTGTTCTCGCATTCTTCCATTTTTCAGCAGATGTCAGTGCTGTTAAAAATCTGTTGCCAGTTCTTCTAAGTTCAGAGAAGCGGCAAGAAGAATTTTGACTTCCAGAATAGCCCAGTTTAAGATAATTGCACCTCCGCTATTTTAAATATCTTTTGGTTAAACAATCATTAATCCGATTTGAAACGCATCTTGGCTGGTGACAGGGATTCCCTTACTTATTTTATTTTCTTTTCCTGGACAATATAGTATCTTTCTCTTGTTCAATATACGAATACAGAACAGTGAATTGCGAAGGCCTTATTTTAACCGTTTGAGGCGCAACCCTTTCCCAATGCTGAAAAAAGGGCAGCCGTTGCCATCGCTCCACTTAACTACCAGCAAGATGGCGGACGATCGAAACATTCATCGCGTGCCGCAGATCGAGAGACCCTTCGACAGCTGGCTGTGCCGGCACAGCCATCTGTCGTCAAAAAAGGGTCACTCGATTTGTGGCACGCGATGAACGTTTCGATCGTCCGCCATCTTGCTGGTAGTTAAGTCGAGCGATGGCAACGGCTGCCCTTTTTTCAGCATGGGGCAATCTATCCAGCTGTTCTCGCATTCTTCCATTTTTCAGCAGATGTCAGTGCTGTTAAAAATAATCGTGACAATTTTTTGACGGGAAATGACGTGCTAAAAAGTAAAAGATTTTCGTAGAGTTATGTCACCCGCAACTATTTTTATAGAAATCCAATCTATTCTTCGTGACTGGCAACAGTCAAAACGTCAGAGTTTGGTGTTCCCGGAGCGGGAACACTGCGCGTTAAAGGGTTAAGAACCCTTCTATTACGTCTTGGGTCCTTGTTCGAATCCCAGCTTGTGCATGGATGTTAACTTGTCCGTCCCTTCATGGGGGTCAATCTGGCCACCCACTGGGTGGTCCCATAATAGAATGGCCACAATACCTTCGGTCAGTTGTAGTGAGCAATACCTATTACCTATTCGGCAAGTGCCCGCCCGTTGAAAAAAAAGCTTAACTAATATATTTTGCAGCGTATTTATCTAGTGTACTACAATGTCGACGAATCGAAAGCACATTACTTTAATTAAGTATGTGTCAAATACTAGAGATCTTGATAATCCATAATTTTTCGGTAATCCGGCAGTTTTCTGGTCTCATGTATGTCGGATTATCGAGAGTGTACTGTACTCGGTAAAATGCATCATGGTTGTCCTACTTGGCGATTTTCAGCTGCATAAAATGAGTTGAATCTAACTTGTAGACAGAAATGCTGTTAATAATCGCCAAAATTAATCGAACGATCTTAAATCATCATTTTTAGTCAAAATTTTGTCAGCATAGGATAGCAGAATCGAATGTTTTAGGCGGAATGTTAAGCATTTGTTTTACCAAAATATACTTAATTTTCGAGTTTTGAGAAAGTTGCCGGTTTGACGAATTGAACGATTTTGATCAGGTAATTTGTAGAGGTTGTTAAAAAATCTAGCTAAATAGCGATAAGTAATCTTACGTTAGTACATCAAGCGGTAGTTTCAACAGAAGAGACTACCTGTACGTTATTTTTCTTCTTTAACTCAGCTGTATTTTCGATATTGTTCTTCAGTCGAATTTTTTTAAGTAAAACCTTAATACAGGGTACCTGAGAAATGGACACTTTACAATATTAAATTTAAAAAAAAAAAACTACAAGTATTAACCGGGTATTTGAATGATGGCCGACTTACAAAAGTGCTAGATTTTCATTTCCTGTAATTTCGTACCAAAAATGCTTATAAATGCATCTGAGTGTCAAGAACTTCGGTAAGAGATTCAGAAGAGCGTAGTGGACACGGGTACAACGGCAAAGATTAGGCAATGTGATTTTTCAGCAGGATGGCTCACCCCCCCCATGGTCGACGCCTGTGCGCTATTGCCTCAATCAACATTTCGCAAACAGATGGATAGGTTGCCGTGGTCCCAATTAGAGTCCTCCTCAATTGCCAGATTGAACCACCTTGCATTTTTTTCATGTGGGGTTAGGTCAAAGACATTGTTTACAAAACTACATGTCCTAATGTACGGGAACTTAAGCAGCAAATCGCAGCTGCTGTTCATTCCATAACTCCTCAGATGCTTTCAAATACTTGGAATAAAATCAGATATCGTTTAGATGTACGAACTGCCAAAGAATCTCGTATTGAAATCGCCATTACATGCTAATGCGACTGTGTTCAGAAATGTTTAATTATTTAATTTTATAAAGTGTACAACAATTCTTGGGCACCCTGTATTTTCAATGTGCAGTCTCTTTTTCTGCGAGTACACATTATTGTATAGATTAATAGATTGAAATTCGAAAGCAAAAAACCCGCCGTTCCATTTATGAGAGAAAACTGTTTTAGTCACCTTGAAGCTTCCGCTCAATGCAGACTAAAAAAAGGGAAATATCGGTGCAGTTATTTCTTCCGCATCGTTGAAACGTGACTGCAATAATGATGATTAGAGTTGCGGTAACGATATTATAGGGTGCATTAAATGTTGATGTCGATGCATTTAAAAAAAATTATCAGTGCGACAAAAAATATAACAAATTAAAAAGGGGGCAAATGTTTTATTAGGCTGAACGAAAACAAATTACACTCATGTCCATAAATTAAGGATAATGAAGTTCAGGCAAAGAAAGAGAAAGAAGCAAAACAAATTTGACTTATTTGTAAAGTCTATTTATTAAACAAAAAGTAAAGAGCAAAAAAGATGCTATATGTTTGACATAATTAATAAAAATTGCAAGTTTTACTCCCTTGACCAAATTTCAAAAAAGAACCTATTTACAAAAAACAGTATAACATGGTTAGTAGGATGGTTAATACGGAGTATGTCTCCCGGACGATGCAATACAGGCCTGACAACGCCTAGGCATGCTGAGTATCAAATGATCAATCTGATCTTGGGGAATATTACACCACTCATCAAGCAATGCACTCCGAAGTTCCGGTAGGCAGGTGGGAGGGGGTTGACGGGCTGCAATTCGTCGGCCAAGCATATCCCACACATGCTCTATTGGATTCAAGTCCGGTGAGTATGCTGGCCAATGCATACGGGTGATATCCTCCGATTGAAGGCATTCGTCTACAATGTTTGCACGGTGAGGACGGGCGTTGTCATCCATAAACACAAATTCAGCACCCATGGCGCCCCGAAACAAACGTACATGTTGTTCCAGAATGACATCCTGATAGATATGGCCTGTCATCGTTACACTCTGAACATGCAGGTCAGTTCTGGAACCAAGAATAACTCCTCCCCAAACGAGCCATCCTGCACCACCGTAACGGTGTCTTTCAATGGTGTTCTCTTGGTGGTAACGGGTACCTGGCGCTCTCCAGATGAATGTCCGGCGAGAATCAGACTCCAAACTAAACCTGGACTCGTCGGAAAACATCACACAAGACCACTGTTGCGGTGTCCACAATGCATGCTCTCTACTCCAGGTTAATCGCAGGCGACAGTGAGTTGCGGTAAGTGGAACACATCTGACAGGCCTACGAGCATATAGACCAATGTGCCCTAAGCGTCTGTACACGGTCTGCCTTGAAACTGTCGTACCGGTAGCTGAAGAGAGCTGACGAGACAGGTCTGATGCTGTACTCCGTCTGTTTCTTTTGGCAGTAACTGCCAAATAGCGGTCCTCATTCGGCGTTGTAACTCGGGGGCGACCTGTGCTGTTACGTCTACTCACATTACCATCATCTTGGAATCGTTGCCAAAGCCTGGAGATGACACTCTGGGCGATTCCAAGTTCCTCGGATACTTCCAGCTGGGTACGTCCACATTCCAGTCGTCCGATAATTCTGCCACGTAAAACATCATCCAAATGCCTCCTTTGTGCCATAACTATGCGGTTTTTGCACTGAAAGGCTTTCACAGCGCTTGTGAACAATTTTACTTCTTTGCCACCATTCCTTATATACCCCTCTCTTACACTCTCGTCATTGTGACGTACCATCCACGCCATCTGGAGGTTTCCTGTAATTTGCATATTCTTCTTCAAGATGTGTGTGATCATTCCACAGGTGAAATTTTTATTTTAGAGATCAATTTCTGCGTGATTCTGAATTATCCTTAATTTATGGACATGAGTGTAATATTTTAAGGGGTTTTTTTTGTGTGTGTGTACAGGCCTACCTTCAAAGCAATATTTCAGGAATTATCGTAAGCTGGTTGCATGTACTACAGCAAAATGTCT
Source organism: Cheiracanthium punctorium (assembly GCA_038373885.1). Classification (NCBI taxonomy): domain Eukaryota; kingdom Metazoa; phylum Arthropoda; class Arachnida; order Araneae; family Cheiracanthiidae; genus Cheiracanthium; species Cheiracanthium punctorium. The sequence goes on from JAWZYV010012465.1 coordinate 153,795, forward strand.
TTACAACGAATTTCACTTTTAATCTTCAGATCAAGTGTACGTGCACGTTAAATCCGTGGTTCCGAAAGTCCTCTCGGAGGTCGCTAGCAGTTTCCGAGGGTTGCCAATATGCAGAAGTCCCCCCACCTTCTGATGAGGTTCCAAATTGTGGCAGGAAATTCCGGGAAGGACGTATATGTAGCTCTAAGCGACACATTCAGTGACGCGAGCTGTCCTCTCCTGGCAAATAAATATACATATAATAGATACAAATCATCTGCCCTTGATCTATCCCTGAGCCCAACCTCGACCAGAAGTTGAGAGAGAGTTGCCAGAGAATTCGAACCGGTTTTAACACGCTGGCAACCTCCTCCTGTCGCAGTCGTCCCCAAAGCACGTGGTGCATAGCGAGTTGCATATCCACCAAAGCGAGGTATTATCTGCCGATAGTAGGAGTCGTTCTTGTGAATAAGTTAGAAAGAGACCCGTGGACAATTCACGGATTGTCCTCCAGTGCAGATTGAAGGATCCACGAGTAGTCTGCGGAAAAACTCGCTCTCGTGAATACGGACGTTAATCTTCAGATCAATGAATTCTACCTTTAATCTTCAGATAAGCGAATTTCACCTGTAATCTTCAGATAAGCGAATTTCACCTGTAATCTTCAGATTAACGAATAAAATATTTTTAATAAAAGAAAAGAAATCATATGGTACCGCTATTTCAGTGTACGTGATAAAACACAACGAAATTTTTCAGACAGGTGAATAACACATTTCTAATTAAAGAAAATCGTATTTAACCCATTAAGCGCCAAAGCTCCCGTTACGGGAACATTTATTATGTATTAATTTTCTTAAAATATTTTAACGCAATTTACGAAATACACATTTTATAAAAACATTTACACTATAGGGTGTGTTAAATAGTGTAAATGCTTATATAAAATGTGTATTTCGTAAATTGCATTAAAATATTTTAAGAAAAAAAAATACAATAGATGTTCCCGTAATGGGAGCTTTGGCGCTTAATGGATTAAATAGTATTGTCTTCGCGATAATAAAATTTCAGTTTAAAGAATTTTTCAGATTTACGATTTAGATCTTCGAACCCCTTGAAGTTTGCTATACCGAGATTAAGCACTGATGCAAGAAGACACGAGATAGCGATTGGCAGTTGCTTAGCGAGAGACAGGCTCATTTCTCGTCACTGTATCGGGATTTTGGGTAGCAAGACAAACCTTTGCAGCTGTTTTGCGATAAAAAAGTACTTTTTTCCGTCTCGTTCCTATCCTTACCCAGATTTTACTGTATACCATTTTGTGCGTGTGTATGTGATTCTCGATCACTTAAAGTTCGTTATATTGAAATTAAGGATGGATATGAAAGTACCCCGGCAAAGGCAACCCCTTCCCCATCTCGTAAGCAGATGCGACCTAGTGTTGGCTTGCCACAAGAATGCACAAAGCATGGATACAAAACGATGCTGAAATGTGCAGCTGCTACGCGGACGAGAAAGGCATATTCCTAATACCACAGCTAGTTCAAAAAACGTTCAAAACTCGATTGTCGAACGTAAACAAAAACGTGTTTTGAACGTCTCTTGAACTAATTGTTCAATCTAGAGATTTATCTTATTAATACATGGGGATATGAGGCGAGACAAAGCAACTTTGCTGATGTTTTACGAAACAAGAAAGCCCTATTTTTCGTCTCGCATCCATCCTAACCCATCCCATTCCATGTTGATATTTCGTTCCTTTAAATTCTGTTCCCTAAAATTAGGGATGGATATGAAAATAGACAGTAGTTGCTCTGCTGTTCGTCACCAGCCTATTTCTCATTACTACATAGGGATTTTGTGAGACGAGACAAAACTTTGCAGCTGTTTTACGAAACAAGAAAGCCCTATTTTTCGTCTCGCATCCATCCCTAACCGAGATTTTACTGTATTCCATGCCATGTTCATTTTTCGTTCCTTGAAATCTTAAATTAGGGATGGACGAGACAAAACTGTTTGCGAGGGGACACAACCGTATTTCGAATTACTAGGGATTTTGTGAGACAAAGCTTTGCAGCTGTTTTGCGAAACAAGAAAGCCCTATTTTTTGTCTTGCCTCCATCTTGTCTCCGAGATTTTACTGGATGCCATTTTGATCTTCTTCCCCTTAAAATTCTATATACTGAAATTAGGGAAGGCTATGAAACGAGATAGCCTCGTATATTTTGCAATATTACCATTTTACTGCATTTTAAGTACAACTGTGAGTCTCTGTCATGGGAACAGAAGGGAATCTTGGTCTTTGAATATTTGCAACACAATGAGAGCAGAGTGGTTAAACTCGAGTTTCAAGATTAAAGAAAGAAAATAGCCCTGCTTTTTTTGTAAATCTTGAGCTTCCTACCAATTTACTCAGTTCAGAGAGTTTAAATAAACATAAGACAATAATTTTACTTAGAAAAACTCCATTCAAGAAGAAATCGGTTTAAAAATTCCAAACTTTTAATTTCCCAAGAATAATTCTTATACATCAGCTGAAAATTGTTTTCTGCAAATTATGCCCTAGCACTAGTGATGGGCATAAAACAATGAAACTATTCGAATTATCGATTATTAAGTTCATCCGAGAAATCGATTTTGAAAAATCCATTCGACCGCCCAGCACATAGCATTGAAACAGCTTATGGCTTTCGAAATCTCGAGTACTATTCGAATACTGAAATCACAATTACTGGTCGAATAGTGTAATCGCGAGTACTATTCGATAAAAGAAATCGCTAATATTATTCGGATAATGAAAATCGAAAATATTCACTATTCCATTAATCGATTCGAACAATAGTAATCTATTAATCGGTACTACTGCCATCTATCGGCTCCAAAATGAGGTAGAAATGAACTCTTTGGAGTTTGTGGTAGAAATTAACACCTTGGGCATATACTGCCGCTATCGATCTAATCTGGATTCGGGGTTTATACAAAATGCTGTAAAAGCAGAAGTGCCTAAGCCCCCATAATCTATGAAAACAAGAGAGACAGAATCGATTATATAAATTATTCGATTATGATAAGCGTACCTTAAACTATTAAAAAACTTAGGTTAGGTGTGTTGCAGTGTAAATTTCCTGCCAGTGAGCGAAAATTTACGTCTTGGTCGCTCAGACAGATAATAAAGGTAATTTTTGCTGTAATCTATTAACAGTTAATTTCGTTCAGCGTTACATCATCACCCTCATAATTCGCAGACGTTTCTGGATTTCGCAAACCTAGTGACATTATTTTCTGCACGCGATGTTTTCGGGAGCGATGTTCCGAGGGAAAAAAAAAAAAATCAATGTGTCAAGCGACAAGGTCTTTGTCTTTTTCAACCTTAGAAAATGTGAACTGGAAACGTAACTGATTTTCCCCCCTTCCCCTCTTATCTTTAGAAATCATTAGTTTTTCTTCTTCTCTTTTTTTTCTTTCGGAGAACATCTAATAAATAAGATGTGGCTTTTGATGGCATAGGAAAAATGACGAAAAAGAAAAAAAAAAGAAAAAAAAAGAAAAAAAATTGCGTGATTTTTGGATGTGTGTGTTTTATTTTATTCTTTATTTCTCGTCTTTTAAAAGATATGAATTACCAAGTGAATTATCTTAAACGATTACAGTATTGTTATGCGAATTTGCCGGACGATCTGCTATGATAAGCTATAATTTAGGCTGAAACTCATGCATGTTGTACTTGTGAAATTGGACTGAATTTTGCATTTAGTTCCATAGCACCTCTAGACCATTCTATGTACAGGTACATAGTACAGCCTGAAAGGAGACATTTTTCTTTCTTTTTTTCTGGGTTGTTGACGTAGTTGGTTCTAGGGATGGACGCGAGACGAAAAATAAGCGTCTCGCAAAATAGCCTAAAAGCTTGTCTCGTCTCGCAAAAATCCCTATATCGTAATGTTAAAAATGTGTGTCTCGTCTCGCAAAAAAGCAGTAAATCTCTGTCTCGTCTCTCAAAAAAGTCGTCTCGCGTCCATCCCTAGTTGGTTCCTTTAGAAGTTATTCAGAAGTTGCATCATACCTTAAAAGTTTTTACCATTTTAATGTATTATTGATATTAAAATTTTAACTCAAATTACCAGTTTACAGCAATTAATAATTTGTTTTCAGAGCTATTCGCTTGACATCAATTAAATAACTGAGCAATGAGACTATTCAAATTAAATTTTGGTGTCAACCTGAATTTAGCTCCTTTTTCATAAAATGTTCTATTCCTTCTACAGCAGCTGAAATCAGTTCGAAGATGGTAACTGCGTTGATAGGTAATTAAGGTAAGTGCTTACCTTCGGGGCACTCTCTTTCAAAAAAGTAAAATTTTAATGAAACATTCATGTTTTTCATTAAAGTGGGGTGTAAAACTAAGGATTTGAATGCAGTTTCCAGTAAATCAAATTAAATTTTTGATATATTGGCATTAATTTAAGGGAAATTTTGGTAAAAAATTGCAGTTACACAAATCCTCCTACAGCAAATTCTAATAAATATATCTTAATAAGATTAGTACAGTACATTTCTAATATATTGATCTGTGCTGTGAACTAAAAGATTTGCAGTACTTCTAATATATATGGATATATTTCAATTTTCGTGTGAAATCTCATTATATTTTCAAAAAATTACATTTTTGTAAGTAATAAATGGTCATAAAATAAATAAATACCTACATAAAGCTTATATTCTAGTTCACAGCACAGCTAATTATGATAAAAATATCCTGTAAAAATTTCAAGTCATTATATTGAATGCATTTTGAGAATTTACGACATTTGTCGTGCAGAAAATTGACGAAAAACACATTTTCTCAGAAAACTCATTTAACGATTTTAATACCGAATAAAATTTTTTTTATTCAATTCGTTGTCTTAAAACTCGCTGTATTTATAATTCAAACTCTCCGTATCTTCCATATAAACTGATTTTCACTTCCCTATAAAGTCAAGCTGTTTATAGTGTAATTTTATAGTAAACCCTAAATGAGAATTCTCGATGCCTGAATTTGCCTTTGATCAACTTCAGGGCATTTTAAAAAAAATAAATGGAATTTTAGTTGAATTTACATGTTTTTGGTTGAAGTTGGACATAAAAGTATAAAATTAAATATAATATGAATAGAATTATCATTAAATTTTACATTTTAAGCAATTTGAAGTGAAAAATTGATGAAAATGTCATGCATACAAAACCTCCTATAATGAAATCCTAATAATAATATCTCACTATTATTTATACAGTACATAACTAACATATATATCTCTTTTATGAACTAAAAGTTTTGTAGTATTGTTGAAAGTTTCTAAAATATGCCCAACTTAGTGCTAAAATTCAATCAAAACGGAAAAAAAAAAAAAAAAAAAAATTTGCTATAAAATAAATAAATAAATAAATACATATATGTTATACAGTAGAATCTCGCTACAACGATATCCTCTATAACGATAATTCTCTCTATTACGATATTTTTTCATAGTCCTGGCTGAATTCCCTTTAGATTAATGTAAAACAGTTCTCTGTATTACGATACCCTTTAAAACGATAATTCTCTCTACAACGATGGTAATAATTATCCCTTACATTACAATAATTCTCTCTACTACGCTATATATTTTTTTTCTACGATGCATCAGAAGCCCAACTCATGCACAGACATTGAAAGCTACACAAAGAAAGTTGAGGTAAAATGTGGTTGGAACGGGTTGGACCACGCCTCTGCCAAAGAACATCTTCTAAGTTTCGTTTTGCTGATGTAACACTATGGTAATGAGAAAGTGCGTTTCTCGTAAGGTGGAAGGGCAGTTGGATGACACAGACACATCTTTGATTCCTATCCCCCTCTTTAAAAAATGGTCAAGGATTCCTTTCACCGGAACTGATATAGAAAACGATACGTTCTTTTGTTAGAACTTGAGTAAGAATTTTAACCTCCGATAAATCCTATCGAGGTCGATTATTACACGAGGATATTTTAAATCATTTATGAGTTTTGTTTACTTTGAAGTTTGTTCAGTGAAAATCGAAAGCAAATGGCTAAAAGAAAACAAATATCTATCGAAGTGAAATTCAACATCATAAAAGATTTTGATAAAGGCATGAAGCAAAATAAATAAGGATAAATTAATGGGTATGTATTTTCAATTAATATCTAATACATTTTAAAAAACGCTTTTGCGGCATTCAGGTATTATTTATTTAGACATTATATATTTGTTATTCAAATATGCTATAAATATTTATAAGCTATATCTCCGCTAGAATCCCTGGCGAGGCGGCAAGGGTATTTAACTAAAATTTGTTAGTGTTGTGAAAATTACTGAAAACTATAAACATGTTTTTCTCCTTTTATTTATTATATATTACTTGCGAGGGTGTGCTGAATGAAAAAAGAACACTTTCTAGTGATACCGCAGGATATGGGATATATGAAGAACAAAAATCAAAAATCTTTTCGTTGCAATATCGATTCTCTCTATAACGATAATTCTCTTTACAACGATATATTATTTTGACCCCCCAAATATCGTTATAGAGGGATTTCACTGTATTTTAGTTGAAAACACAGCTAGAAATGATTATAATCTTCTGACAAAATTCAAGACAATATCTTGAAAACAGTTTGTGAAACGACATTTATCGTATATACTGAACCATAAATACTGTTGCCAAATCTAAGTAAAACAATATAAAATAAATAAACTGAACTTTAGCGGATATTTAAAAAAGAAAACAGTATTTTATAAGCTTTATGAGTATGTAAACAGCAGCGTAAACTGTTTGTTTACATTGTAAGAGTGCTAGTGCACACCTCCGGTAGCTGAAATTTCACTTCCGGTTTATTATTTTCGCTATAACTTCACTTCTACTAATCGTACAAACAAAAATTAAACATTTTCGGAAACCTAAATGTACAAGCTATAAAATAAGCAAATAAAATTTTTTTCGAAAATTTTCTCGAAAAATGTCGATTTTTGGGTAGGCACTTAGTAACTGAGAATTTGCGTTCAGATGGATATTCAGATTGAGTTTTATGGTAAAATTTATTTAGCACCTGCTTGAGGTACTTCAAAAATTTTGAAAATAGCTCAAATTTGAGTAGAAAAAAAGGTCAATCTTCAAAGTAGGAGGAAATATAGAGTAGGAAAAAGAAATATCTATAAAAAAAAAAAAAAAAAATGAGATTTTGAAATGCTTGAAAAACTTTAAGAGAAATTATTTAAAAGAAATTACAAGGAAATTCAAGGTAAATTTTTTAAAGAACTAAGAAAAATTAAAACTAATATTCTTCTGCAGTAAGCCACTTTAAAATGATTTTTGGGAAACTTAATTTTTATCTATTTTATTGCAAAAAGGGTTCTATCTCCAAAAGTTAAGGTAGCACCTTAGCTTGTTTTCATTTATATGCATATGATGCTATCGTCAAACTGAGTTCAGTTTCGAAACTTATGCAATGTTCCCTGCCCAAACAGCTTACTTAACACTTTGAGACGCAACCCTTTCCCAATGCTGAAAAAAAGGCAGCCGTTGCCATCGCTCGGCATAACTACCAGCATGATGGCGGACGATCGAAAAGTTCATCGCGTGCCACAGATCTAGAGACCCTTTTTTGACGACAGCTGGCTGTGCTGCACAGCTAGCTGTCGTCAAAAAAGGGTCTTTAGATCTGTGTCACGCGATGAACGTTTCGATCGTCACCCATCGGCACAGCCAGCTGTCGTCAAAAAAGGGTCTCTAGATCTGTGGTACGCGATGAACGTTTCGATCGTCCGCCATCTTGCTGGTCGTTAAGTCGAGCGATGGCAACGGCTGCCCTTTTTACAGCATTGGGCAATCTATTCAGCTGTTCTCGCATTCCTCCATTTTTCAGCAGATGTCAGTGCTGTTAAAAATAATCGTGACCATTTTTTTTATGGGAAATGACGTGCTAAAAAGTAAAGGATTCTCGTGGAGCTCTGTCACCCACAACTATTTTTATAGAAATCAAATCTGTTCTTCTTGCCTGGCAACAGTCAAAACGTCAGAGTTGGGTGTTCCCAGAGCGGGAACACTGCGCGTTAAAGGGTTAAATCTACTACTGTACCCTTGCTTAACCAGTTAGATATCATCATAGAAAAGAAAAGGCACGACGGAGAAGAATGCACTTTTTCGGCCAACGTCTTTTCTAACCATGGATCTTTTAGAGCTCTGCCGGGACCAGAGGTTTCGAAAGAGCGGCGCTAGTACCCTAGTAGAGCATTCGAAAATTCATGATGAGAAGAAACACTGGTCAAGCAAGGGTAGTCTTCCAAGCATGGGTTTTGAATGCTTGCGGGTACGGAGCATTCAAAGCCAAGCTGGGAAGCAATGCTGTGAAGGTCCTGTGATTTTCGCTGATTTGTTCAATAATGTACGGGCACTTGCCGATTAGATATTCGCACCTACAACTGGCAGAATTCCATTATAAGGGCATCCCAATTGGCGGCCAACACTAACTCCCAGTGAAGGGATGTACGTGTTTACACCCAAGCCGGCAAACGAACCCGGACCCAAGTTCTTTTCAATGATCAGAGAGTGAGCAGGTCATACATATGATCAAGTTTTAAAAAACACGGATATACTTAGATTTAAAAACCAACAAGAAAAAGCTTAAGGGGTCAGTTACCTTTGAGCGTTTAAGATCTCCTCGAAAATTGACCATAACTGCATTTGCCATATCTCTAGAAGTAACAATTCTGTACACTTGCAATTTTTACCAGTTATTTAGAAAGCTTTTATGAACCTTTTTCAGCTCTTGAAATAGTTCTACATATTAAATTAAATTTTGTATAACTAAAAGTATTCGAAGAAGAAAAGAGCTTGAAAAGAGCTCATTGAAAAGAGCTTATTTTTTGCTTATTTACAGTCTTGCGCGCAGCATTTCTTAAAATATATGTATCACAGTAACTTAAAAAATGTTATAGACTTAGAAAAATAGCTTATTATTAAAATGAGGAAAAATAATTTTGCTGGGACTTCTTCTTTCCTTTAAAAAAAAAAGAATAATTGCAATTTTTATAACAATCATTAGCATATGTATGCAAATAAATGCAAAAATTATAACGTTAGGTGCATCTCAACAAAATTATTTTTCGTCATTTTAATTTACGGATATTTTTCTTTATGTATTGAAATTTTTAAGTAACTGTGCTATTTATATTTTATGAAATGCTGCGCGCAAGACTGTAACTAAGCAAAAAAATGAGCTGGAATACTTTTAGATATACAAAATTTAATTTAATATATAGAACTATTTCAAGAGCTGTAAAAGGTTCATAAAAGCTTTATAAATAACGGTTAAAATTTTCAAGTTTACAGTATTGTTACTTGTAGAGCTATTGCAGTTATGGTCAATTTTCGTGGAGATTTTCAAAGCTCAAAGGTACCTGACCCCTTAACATATAGAATCGGTTTACACAAAATGATGCTGCGTTCCCAACAGAATAATACGTAATTTCATGCCATCTGGTGCTCACATCAGATTTTTAACGTGAATACGTCTTTAAATTTGGTGGGAGGCAATTCAGAAAACGGATGATAACAAAATCAGGGGGGATACAGCTGGACGTCACAGCTTCATATCTATCATCTACATCCAAAATTTATAAGGACACTAGGGATGGACGCGAGACGAAAAATAGGCGTCTCGCGTCTCGCAAAACAGGCGAAAAACTTTGTCTCGTCTCGCAAAATCCCTATATCATAATGTTAAAAATGTTTGTCTCGTCTCGCAAAAAAGCTGTAAATCTCTGTCTCGTCTCGCAAAAAGTCGTCTCGCGTCCATCCCTAAAGGACACCTCACCATAGCTCCAAGTATCCAAGAATTCGTTACGTTGAGCGAAGACTGTGACATATCGCTTGCAGCAGAATGGCAGTACTAGATAAAATGTAAAACTGTCAGCGAACTCGAATAATTTCTTTAAAAAATTCTGAAAAAAAAAAAAAGGCTGTGTGCTTCCCGCGTCCTATATCGCTGCATCAGCTAAACATATTATTTTAAAATGGAATGCTTTAAAACTAAAGTTCGTATTGATATTGATTATTTTGTAAAATCAAACGTAATAAATTTGATGTATTTACTATTTTTTCATTGTCATGTTATAATATTTTCATTATTTTATTTGCATGATTTAAAAAAATTTTTAACGATAAAGAAATTTGTAAAAAAAAAACGGCGGAAGGGGAAGTCCCGCCATTTTGAGGTCGTTTCGCTGCTTTCCATAATGACTATTTAGTATAAATTTTGACTCGGAGAACCTAGAAAGCTCGTTTGTGTTTCAATTGTCCGATCGCGTCAAGATCTCTCAATTGCGTCTATAAAACATTAGAGTGAAATATAGTTATAGTGAATATATGTATGTATATATATATATATATATATACTAGCTGAAGTACCCGTCGTTGACGGGTTAGTACTGAATGCAAATTTCCAAAAAGCAAGAACTTTCGTCAGCATTGTAGGAGTACACAGAATGGATGTAGTATGCTGCCAAAGTAAAGAAAGCGAAGTTATAATTTTTATGTATTGTTAAAATATTACAGGTTAGACAGTAACTAAGTAATACCATTTCATACGCTTTAGTCGTAATTATGGGATGCGCGAACGAATACTTACGCAAATTGAAATAACTTTCGCATAATCTCAAAATCTAACCAATATTTTTGAAAAATTGGAAGCCTAGAATTTAAGTTGAGTGACAACCTATCATGTCACCCAATTTCGTTTCATTCCCTGCAGTCTTTATTTCGTGATGGTGGAACAAAATTTCAGCATTTTAAAACAATTTTCGCAAAATCTCAAAATGTAATCAAAATATTTTTAAAATTCAACGCCTATAAATTAAGATTAGCAACTACCTATCATATCACCACCTTTCGTATCATTCGTATTAGTCGTTATTACGTGATGCTCAAACACAAATATACGCAGTATGAAAGGATTTTCGCAAAATCTCAAAATCCAATCAAGATTTTTTTTAAAAATTCGACGCCTATGTTTTAAGTTGAGTGACCACCTATCATGACACCAAATTTCATATCATTCACTTCAGTCGTTTTTACGTGATGCTTGAACAAAGATTCACTCAGTTTTAAACGATTTTCGCAAAATCTCGAAATCTGATAGATTTTTTTTTTAATTAGATGCTTATAGTTTAAGGTGAGTGACCACCTATCCTTTCACCAAATATCATTTTTTCACCTTTGCAGTTATTACGTGATGTGCGAACACAAATTTACGTAGTTTGAAACGATTTTCGCAAAATCTCAAAATCTAATCCAGATTGTTTAAAAGTTTGACACCTATGTTTTAATTTGAGTGACCACCAATCATGATACCAAATTTCATTTCAATCGTTTCAGTCGTTTTTACTTGACTGTCAAACACAAATTTACGCAGTTTGAAACGATTTTCGCAAAATCTCAAAATCCAATCAATATTTTTTTTTAATTCGACGCCTATGTTTTAAGTTGAGTGACCACCTATCATGACACCCAATTTCATATTATTCGCTTGAGTCGTTTTTACGTGATGCTTGAACACAAATTTACGCAGTTTGAAACGATTTTCGCAAAACCTGAAAATCTAATCAAGATTTTTTTTTAATTCGACGCCTGTGTTTTAAGTTGAGTGACCACCTATCATGACACCCAATTTCATATCATTCGCTTCAGTCGTTTTTACGTGATGCTTAAACATAAAAAGCGTCACGGACAGAATGACAGAATGACAGAACGACAGAACGACAGAATGACAGACAGACAAACTTTTTTTTGAGGGTCGCACCGGATTCCCAGGGGCTTGAAACGGATAGAAATCGCAAAATTTTTAAATTCCAAGAAATGTACAGACAAAAGTCTAATTTTATATATATATATATATATATATATATATATATATATACGTAGATATATATAAATTAAAAATATAAAATAAATAATGTCTTGTCGGTCTATACTCATCGAAAAGCCAAATCAAGTTTACCCAATTATACCAATCGTTACCCGACTTCATGCTCAGCGAGTTTAATTTGTCTTACATCGAAGCTTCCCCAACAACGCTAGGTAATGCCTATATTGATTGAACGTTTACAAGAAATCTCTAAGCATACTGTATGGCATTTTTTTGTACTTTTCTTATCACAGACCTATCATTAATAAGTCATAACACAATCATTATTTGTTTACTTGTTTCATTTCCTAAACCCGATGAAACTCCAAGAAATTATTATTTAATACGCACACGACAAACGGACGGCCGTATTCACTGCACAGCCACATCTCGTTTTGTATATTTTTTAGGTTTACTGACACAAACCAGAGTTTTTTTTTTCTTTTTTTTTTTTTAAATACCCGTTCAACCTCAAACCGTATAAAATTGCTTCGCAAACTAACTTTCACTATGCCTGTAAAACTACTTTTCCTGCCTGAAGAGTTATAGTGCAGTGAAATGTAACCACTGGCTGATCTGAAACAAATGATACTCAGGTTGAGTAGTATTTAGGATTTTCTGTCTGTCCGTCCGTACTCTAACAGCCCTACATATGCATTGATTACTACGAATTTTATGTATATTATTCCTGTTGACTGTACACTGTACTTCAATGAAAAAGGTACATGTAGCATCTATAGGAGGATTCCACGGTAACTAATGCCACATTTTTTTTTTAATCGCATTTTCAAATACGGTGTAATAATAAAAAATACATTTATTTTCTTTCAACAAAATTAATGCTGGTTATAAATTGTTTTTTTTTTTTTTTTCCAATACTAGGGGCCAAGGCCCCTAGACTCGCTACGCTCGCTTTTCATATGAGGCATTCGGCTCCTAATGAGGCTTATTCGTAAAAGAAGGCATGATTTCAACAAGCAAAACCCAAAGATTGGATCAGATAGAATGTTACCGAGCTACGCATTGCTTGGTTCTTGCATGTTCCATGGAACATAAAAATTTCGTACTATTTTTAATTATGTGAAACCCATGGAACACTTTGCGTATTAGCCAACTGTGGCGATTTTTCATAATTTGGCGACTTGTGTATATGTATAGTTAATAATTAGCTCTCAGAAAACAGTACTCCATATATTTTCTTTGGTAAAAACTACGGAACAGCTAGGATAGCTTGCCACCCATGGCGACTTTTCATTATTGGGTGATTTACATATACTCACAACCTATAATGACTGCTCATGTAAGGTTCCCGGAAAACCGTTATCCATATTTTCATATACATAATCCTTTTCAGATTGGCATATTTAGCACCACGAATTATATCATCTCGCCGCGCTGGCAGATATCCAAAGTGTACTATAACTGCTATATTGGCATAGTTAACACCACCTAATATTTCTACAGGTAGCCAATACTCCAGCTGGACCGAACCGGCTTTAAAATAATCTGTATTTTAATTATTTTTCATTTTCAAGATACTGGGTTCTAACATGTCAGAACTCGCGGTTTAGATCCACCCTGCTTGGAAAGATACCATTTTGTCAGATCGTACCTAATGCCAAGATGGCGCTTTTAAAATCAGTTACAATGAGTTATTCTGTTTTGGAAAAACGAATAATCGCTCATTCTAAACTCCTGTTGTCTAAGCGAACTTACTATTAGAAGTTGTCAACTTTGTGTAACATACTTTGAGTTATATATTTCATATACTTTTTAATTTGGCGTAAAATGGGTGTCATTCTACTTCATGTTTGTCAATTTCACGTGATTCTACATACTTATAATTGCTTTGCTGCAAAGGAATGAATGATTTTATGCCAAATCTGGCAACCATTATGTTTATTTTTTCAGTTTTTTATTAATGTCTTCTAAAATAATTCGATTTTCGAAATTTAAGTCAGCTTATCAAGTTCCTCGGAATTTTTCGAATCTGTAGACACCTAAGTCGAAACTCATACCCCATGGTTTAGGAGGAGATAGCCCAACAAGCTTTGACAGCGGCAATAGCGGCCGTTACTTTTTTTTAGAATAGAGAGAAACCATTTAAAATCTTAAAACTAATTAATTTTTTTAAATATTAATTAAAATTGTTTGGTAACTCATGCTACTAAAAAAAAGACATTAAATTATGGGTAGAAAAGTTAAAGCTATATTTCTGCTAAAATTCTACTTCTTAAATACTATAATCTTTATGAGTAGTTTGTATGCATCTCTCTTATTACAAAATATCATTTAGTTTTGCATGGAATATTCTATGAAATTGGTTTTGAATTAAAATATATTAAGTGCGTGGTAATTCATGCTACACAACTGCGTAACTCAAGCCACAAACTACAACCACAATCTTCTGATGTCTGACTTTGAGGTGTTGTCATTTTGATAAAAAGTAACTTTTATTCAAAATAACTGTTCAAAATAAACATCTACAACAATTCAAAATAATTTCTCACACAATTTATAAAAAAATAAAAAATAAAGACAGCTGGTCGTAGGACTGCACGTGAGAAGTGAAAAGTTCTTGTCAAGCTTTCGAAAATTTATATTTATGCATTTAAACAGGTTTTCAGACATCATTGTACTTTTATTAACAAAAAATGAGCATTTATGAACGTTTATTCACATTTTTATACATTTGAATTTTTTTTTAATTTAAATGTTTTTTATGGCTGTATATAATTATTAATACTCTCCACATTATCAGATTAACTTAACTGCACAATAACTGTATAGTTATCCTAACTCAGTATAGTTTTTTAAATAAATAATCGAAAATTACAGCACCCACCCAGCCAGAAAAAGTCTGCAATTTTTTTGCAAAAACATTTAGATTGTACACAATTTGTACATAAAAAGTGGCTATTTTTTAATATTTTGAAAGTATACACTTTTTATGCACTTTATATGCTGATTTATGCATACTAAAACTAAAATTTACGCAGTTTGAAACGATTTTCAGAAAAATCTCTAAATCGAATCAAAAAGGCGACGTCTATAGCTTAAGTTGAGTGATCACCTATCATGTCACGAAATTTCCTTTCTTTCGCTTTAGTTGTTATTACGTGATGTGCGAACAACAATTTACGCACTTTGAAAGAATTTTTGGAAAATCTCAAAATTTAAAGGATTTTTAAAAATTCACGCCAGTAGTTTAAGTTGAGTGGACACCCATCATATCACCAATTTTATTTCATTCGTTTTAGTCAGTTTTATGTGATGTGCGCATAAAAAGAACGTCGCTGACAGAACGACAGACAAACTTTTTTTACAGGTCGTAATGGAGCTCCAAATGCTTAAAACGGAAAGAAATAGCATTTTTTTAAATACTAAGCGGTGTACAAGCAAAACATTTTATTTAGATACATAAAAGTTCCCATTCCGATATTGAAACAACAATCACTTCAAACTTCAGTCATTCCTTCCCGAGTCGAACCCGTCTGGTGCTTAGAACGCTCGTCTACCACGTCTTGGGTCCACAGTTCGATACCACTCGCTGAAGCTAGAAGGACGCAGTTAAAAAGTGAATTGAGGTTCCCACGCGCGATAACAGATGGCAGCAGTAAAATTCAAAGAAAGGAGGAAGGAATCTTAGTTCGCAAGAGACGGTGTAGCTATGACGTCGCAATCCACTTTTTCCCCATATATATCTGATCGTGACGGCAACGCGATTTCAGTGCTTTTTCCTCATCCCAAAAATGCAGTATTAAAGAAGTTTTCACTTCAAAAATAAAAAATTTTAATGGTCATGTCCATGTTCATATGGCTGTATAGTTCTTTTAGAGGATTGGAAACCAAATTATTCCAATGCATAGTAGATGCTCTTTGGGCAGTCATTGTTTTAAGAGTATTTTAGGGATATTGGTCTATTTCAAGGGAAACAAAATTGATTTATGTTGTTAAGGATTACAAAATAATGACATTTGTTGTAAATAGTGAAAATATAATTCCTCTTGAGGACTACTCAAAATATTTCCAATACATTACGGTTTATGACATTTTAAAGATGTTCGTCCATTTCAAGCACAATACTATAAATGCATAAATGTTTTTATAACAGGTAACTCTTTATTTAGAACTGTGCAGTTATTTATAGGAGCATTTAAAAACTTTTACAGAGAATTTCAAAATTACGCTAATAGTAATACGTAGCTTTTTTGAGGTTATGTCCTAGATGTCCGCAAATTTTTAACCATTATACATCCCTAAATATAGATTTAAAAAACAGTTCTGTTGGAAAGTGTTCAATAATAGATGTGTTAGAAGTTCCTAAGCTATCTCTTTCAGTGCTTGTAAAACTACTTTTTCTGCGTGCCACTGAAATGTACATGAGTTGTTGGCTTTACTGCTCTGGCTTGATTTAGAAGTAGAACAAATATTGGAGGCTGACAATAACACTTGTAAACCCTCTGATAGGGTCGACAGTCAGCTCCCCGTGAACCAGAACGTGTTACCAGGGACTAATTTGAGGGCAGGCATACCCAATCTTTCGTCTAGTTGGACATCGATACGCATCCACACACCGTACCATGCATTAATCAACTGAATTGAAAAGTGTTCTATAATCGATTCTTCTGACACGATTCATATTTCGGGTTCGCCTTTTTAATACATTTCTTTTTTTTTAAATTTAAAACACATTCAATGAAAATCAAGTTACTCACCACATGTTCCTACACTCGTGTATCCAGCTGCACATTCTCTTCGTAGTTCTGGAACTGGAGACGATGAACTCCCGCGTGTGTAAAACGAACTGCCGGCACGCAGAACAATGTGTGTTCTACGCATAAATTGCGGCCCATTCTGTCGGGTCTTTTTTTTTTACCAAGTCGAGTTACCATGACAGCGTCCCCGTCAACAACATTACAATCTGGTGGGCTCGATTTCGGGGGATTTCGATACTCATTGGTCGACTATTGCATTAGGTGAAGTGCTATTTCCATTGTACGGATCGGGAGGGGGTAGGGAGAAAAAAATATAAGTGTACACGTCCAACCATTTTGTGTCTCTGATGAATGAGCCCTTTTGAGGCGCAACCATTTAACCAATGCCGAAAAAAAAAAAGGGAAGCCGTTACCATCGTTCGATTTAACTACCAAACAAGATGGCTGTCGATCGAATCGTATATCGCGGGCCACAGATCTAGCTATCCTTTTTGACACAGACTGGCTTTGCGAGCGGACAAGAAACTTTTATCAGTACCGGCATCTCCTACAAAAAGAGATAAAGACTGCCCAATGCCGAAAATAGTGCAGTCACTGCCATCGCTCGATTTAACGACCAGCAAGATGGCGATCGATAGAATCGTGCATCGCGGGCCACGGATCGAGAGATCATTTTTGACACAGACTGGCTTTGCGCGCGGACAAGAAACATTTATCAGTACCGGCATCTCCTACAAAAAGAGATACAGACTGCCCAATGCCGAAAACAGTGCAGTCACTGCCATCGCTCGATTTAACTACCAGCAAGATGGCGATCGATAGAATCGTGCATCGCGTGCCACGGATCGAGAGATCCTTTTTGACACACACTGGCTTTGCGCGCGCACAACAATTAGTTTGATCAGTGCCGGCATCTGCTACAAAAAGATAGACAGACTGCCCATTGCCGAAAATAGTGCAGCCGCTGCCATTGCTCGATTTAACTACCGGCAAGATGGCGATCAATAGAATCGTGCATCGCGTTCCACGGATCTAGAGATCATTTCTGATATCTACTGGCTTTGCACGCACAAGAATTACTTTTAGCAGTACCGACATCTGCTACAAAAAACTAGACAGACTGCCCAATGCTGAAAAAGTGCAGCCGTTGCCATGTTTCATTTTAACTACCAGCAATACACTCATAGCGAGCCACAGAGCTAAAGGACATTCTTGACACAGCTGTCTGTACGTTGTCGCACAGACAGCTGTGTCAAAAATGTCCGATTTGATGGTAGTTAAATCGAGCGATGGCAACGGCTGTGCTTCTATCGGCATTGGGAATTGGGTGCGCTTCGAAAGGTTAACGAGGTAAAACAAATGTACTGCGCTCTGCATGGGAGGAACTAGTTGAATGTTCATCTTGAATGTCAATACATTGATTGATAGACACAGTTTTTCGAAATCTATAGCTTTCATCTCAGTTGTTCCTATGTACAAGTTCATATTTGTCGCAAAGTACAATTTACAGCACAAGGACGGATAATTTTTACATCCACACCCTAAACCGGGAGTCGAACCCGGGCCCAAAGGATGGTAGAAGGGCGCGCTAGCCACTTCACCGCCTGGGCGGAATCTCGGTAGCTAATTCTAACATTAATTGTGTATAGTCAACATTTTACAGGCTAGTGTTCCCAACTGGGAACATCAATTTAAAAATTTATTCAAAAATTAAATTTTATCAATATTGATTTGAAAATATTAGCAGATAAAGTTAAAAGATGACTTGATTCTTTGAAATAGAAGTAGCGTTTCTATCATGAATAGAAAACTCGATAAAAAATTTTGAAAATAGCCATTTTCAAAAATTTTTTACGGAGCTATCTTGATACATCCCCATCCCCCTTCGAACTTAATTCATATCTTTACTTAAATGTAAAAGTAAATCTTTCATTTTTTCTCTATATTTGGCTTATTATTTAAACTACCCATAAAAGTATAGTCAAAGTATAGCCTCTAAAGGTATGGTCAGAAATGACCCATGTTCCTAATTGCGAACACAGTGAAAATTATGAGGTTACAATGTTTTTCCCCATTTAAATGACTAATATTTAACTAACGCATTAGAAGGCAAAATCTGCACAAAAAAAACTAATTTAAATTAAAGAGCCAGGCAAGCGACCAATGCCTGGATCTGAATGCGGTCGCTAAAAAGGCTAACCAAGTAAATTTATCAATTAGATAAACGCATTCTTTTACAGTAGGAACACATAGTTTCTCTGTATTTTTTGCGTCGTTTCGAAATAAATAAAAATCTGGAGTGACTCCACTCGACTTTCCGAACACTTACGATTAAGATCATGACCAAGCATTTAAATAAATTTTAATCGATGAATAATTCAAACATATATACCAAATTGAAGCTCGATCGAATGTACCGTTTAAACGCTAGCGCACTTTCAAGAATTTCTCCCCATAGGCCATAATGTAAAAGAAATCTTTGTCGTAGCCCTGTAGAAAAACTATAAGTCCTATAAACATCAAAATGAATACCGGTCTTACAATGGTGGTTTATAACATGTATACCCAATTTGAGCTCAATCGAATGTACCGTTTAAACGCTAGCGCACTTTCCAAAATTTTCATCCATAGGCCATAATGTAAAAGAAATCTTTGTCGTAGCCCTGTAGAAAAACTGTAAGTCCTACACACATCAAAATCAATACCGGTATTGCGAAGGTGGTTTATAACATGTATACCCAATTTGAGCTCAATCGAATGTACCGTTGAAACGCTAGCGCACTTTCAAGAATTTCTCCCTATAGGCCATAATGTAAAAGAAATCTTTATTTTATCCCTGTAGAAAAACTGTAAGTCCTATACACATAAAAATCAATACAGATCTTGCGACGGTGGTTTATAACATGTATACCCAATTTGAGCTCAATCGCATGCCCTGTTCAGGAGCTATCGAGTTCACTCACATACACACAAACACACACACACACACACACACACACACACACACACACACACACACACACACACACACACACACACACACACACACACACATACATACATATATACATACATGCATCTCGTTAAAATAGCATCAATGAATTCAGAAGACCTCAAAACGTGTCAATACACCAAAATCTCGAAGTCGAATTTTTTCATGATTACAATACTTTCCTTACATGGTACATGTTCGGAAAGTAAAAATGCCAGTTCAAAATAAATAAAAATGCCAGTATAAACTTTTAAAATCATTAGAATCGTGATGATCTGTAATATTGCAGTATAGTCGATTTTTTTTTAATGCAGCTTAAAAAAGGCATATCATATGTGTTACTCTCAAGGAGATATACTACACTGCTGGCCATCGTAAATGCAACACCCTGAAGGAAGCATGCAAATAATATGAAATTTACAACATGCATTAGCTGAGGTGAGATATGCAAATGATTAGAATTTCAGCGCAGACGCACATCAAGCGCGCCTGTGGCGCCACCTCAAAGCGCTATTTAAGGCTTGGAGATTTCGACGGTTTCAAGTACAGCAATTGTGTTTTTCTTGCTTTTTTTTCAAAAAAACGATAAATTATGCCTCGTAGGAAACAACGATCATCTTTTGATCAAGTATCCGAGTTTGACAGAGGAAGGATAGTGGCATACCGAGATTGTGGGTTATCTTTCAGGGAAATCGGTCGTCGTATTGGACGAAACCAAACAACTGTGATGCGGATATGTGATCGTTGGGTGCAGGAGGGTACGACGGACAGACGTGATCGACCGCATCGACCTCAGTGCACCACGTCACGTGATGACAGGCAGATTGTACGCATGGCAGTGACGGACCGCTCAGTCACATCACGAACCATATCACAGCAGATTCAGTCTGTAACGCATCATCCAGTGTCTGCGCGTACCATTCGACGTCGTTTACAGCAGAATGGTCTGTCCGCAAGACGTCCGTTGCTTTGTCTACCTCTGACGCGGAACCACAGACGTCTCCGCCGCCAATGGTGCGATGAAAGAAGGATGTGGACGACAGAATGGAATGAAATTCTCTTTACTGACGAGTCACGCTTCTGTATGCAACACCACGACGGTCGGATTCGAGTCTGGAGACACCGTGGAGAGAGGATGCTGAACAGCTGCATTATGCACCGTCACACTGGTCCTGCACCGGGTATTATGGTATGGGGCGGTATCGGATATCTCTCTCGCACTCCTCTAGTACGCATTGCCGGTACTTTAACCAGCCAGCGCTACATCTCCGAGGTGTTGGAGCCAGTTGTCCTTTCTTACCTTCAGGGCTTGCCAACAGCCATATTTCAGCAGGATAATGCACGGCCACACGTGGCACGCATTGTCCAAGGGTTCTTCGTCAATCACCAGATTGAATTGCTTCCCTGGCCGGCGCGCTCTCCGGATCTTTCGCCGATAGAAAACATGTGGTCCATGGTTGCTCAACGACTGACCCAGAGTTCATCCCCAGCTGTCACACCAGATCAACTTTGGCAACGTGTGGAAGCTGCTTGGTCTGCTGTACCCCAAGAACACATTCAAAGTCTCTTTGAATCAATGCCGAGGCGTGTGGCAGCTGTGATCTCCAACACCGGCGGCTACTCTGGGTACTGATTTTGGCAGGAACCACGCTTCATAGAATGCTGTAAATTTAATCATTTGTTACTTGGTCAACATGTTATCTACACAATAAATTTTGTTGTGATATCTCTTGTTTTTCTTGGTGTTGCAATTTGGGTGTCCAGCAGTGTACATAGAGTGTTCACCTCATCGGTTTTCTGATGCCGAAAGCGAAGCAGTCGTGTCAGCATCAGAGATTGAGACTGGCTCAGCCGGAGCTCGGGCTCGGGCTCGAGCTCTGTCATTCCCGATAGTGTTCGAGCTCGGGTGGGCTCGATTTCATGAGGAATTCCTCATTTCTTGGCCCTACTTCTTGTAAACAGATTTCAGAAAATGATTCATTGAAGGAATAAACAATTAGAAAGTGTATTAAGAGATTGCTGCTACATTTGTCTTTAATTTGCATAAAGCAGCATACATGATATTCTATCAATGAAGTCATTGACTTTTGTTTATTAATTAGCTGAAATTTCGGGCTCGGGAGCCGACTTGAATAATAACTCAGGCGGGCTGGGATTGAAAGTCTTCGGGCTCGGGCTTTAAAAAAATTGATCTCTAGTTGGTATGGCAGAAAGCGCGAAAGTTGAATGTGCATGTGTCGATTTAGAAATATTTTTTACTGAAATTAATATTCTTAAATAATTTTAATTGAAAAGTTTTATGCATATATCACTGAAGGAATTCTTTTCGAAATTAATTACCGAGGATTTGAAAAAAAAAAAAAAAAAAAAAAATCTTAATCTATTTTTTTTACTATCCACCTGTTAATAATTCTTAAAAACAAATTTTATTTAAAAAACCCTTCTCACATTTAAAAAAAAAAATCAAAACCTGTATCTTTTCACCTGGATCTCGGATTAATAAATGCTTTTCTTTTAAATGGCAGGCAAAATTTCGGGCATAGGACAAACAAGGATTAATAATGATGAAATATTTTTGTATTCAAGATGCCCGTAGACCTTACTATATTATTAAAAGTATTTTGAGTGACCCTGTCGATGAAAATTATTTAGCGCATAGAGATTAAATTTTAGACCAAATTGAACCGTACAAGAGCAGATCATCTCTAAATTTCGTAATATTATCTTTATAGTCCATGTGTTTGGCGCGATTTATGTTTCTTGTTGAAAACAAACGCAGGCATATATGACCTAATTTTCCCGTTAGTAGAGCAAAACGGATGTTTCGCCATTCGGTAATGAAATCACTATAGGTGGGGTAATCAGTTAGTTATACTACGTAAAAAAACTTTTTTTTTTTTCAAGTAAAAAAATACCTACCTACTGTTCTCAAATCAATCTCCATGGTTATGCACACGTCATATGGCATACACAATGAAGACTTCCAATAGTAAAAACTGGACGGTGAGGGAGACAAGCGCCGGCATTTTGTTTCTCGGTGGATGTAGAAGCGCAGCATTCTTAAGAACACCTGTGTAAAACGATCTGACTTACGACTTCATGATACGTCTGTCCAATTGTACGCATCCATTGAAATTTTCTCCATTTTTACTTTCCGAACATGTACCATGTAAGGAAAGTATTGTAATCATGAAAAAATTCGAATTCGAGATTTTGGTGTATTGACACGTTTTGAGGTCTTCTGAATTCATTTATGCTATTTTTACGAGATGTATGTATGTATGTGTGTATGTGTGTGTGTGTGTGTGTGTGTGTGTGTGTGTGTGTATGTGAGTGAACACGATAGCTCCTGAACGGGGCATGCGATTGAGCTCAAATTGGGTATATATGTTATAAACCACCGTCGCAAGACCGGTATTGATTTTGGTGTGTATAGGACTTATAGTTTATCTACAGGGCTACGACAAAGATTTCTTTTACATTATGGCCTATGGGGGGAAAATTCTGGAAAGTGCGCTAGCGTTTCAACGGTACATTCGATGGAGCTCAAATTGGGTATACATGTTATAAACCACCGTCGCAAGACCGGTATTGATTTTGATGTGTATAGGACTTATAGTTTTTCTACAGGGCTACGACAAAGATTTCTTTTACATTATGGCCTATGGGGGAAAATTCTGGAAAGTGCGCTAGCGTTTAAACGGTACATTCGATTGAGCTCCAATTGGGTATACATGTTATTAACCACCATCGTAAGACCGGTATTGATTCTGATGTGTATAGGACTTATAGTTTTTCTACAGGGCTACGACAAAGATTTCTTTTACATTATGGCCTATGGGGAGAAATTCTTGAAGGTGCACTAGCGTTTAAACGGTACATTCGATTGAGCTTCAATTTGGTATATATGTTTGAATTATTCATCGATTAAAATTTATTTAAATGCTTGGTAATGATCTTAATCGTAAGTGTTCGGAAAGTCGAGTGGAGTCACTCCAGATTTTTTTGTTTGTTTGCCAAGAGAGGACAGCTCAATTCACTGGATGTATCGTTTAGAGCTACATACGCCCTTTCTCGGAGTTTCCCGCCACCATTTGGATCTTCATCAGAAGGTGCGGGAACTTCTGAATATTGGCAATCCTCTGAAACTGCTACCAATCGCCGAGAGGGCTGTCGGAGCCACGTATTCAACGTGCACGTGCACTGCATGTACACGGTGATCTTTAGTGGTACGCCCACCAAAAAGAAGTATTCGAGTAAGAGATAAATTTCATATTTTAGATTTGCGAATAATAATTGAGTTTTCGAAAAACGCACAACTTGACAGAAATATGGAAAGTCTTCATTTACAGATAGCCTAATTTATATATATTCCATGATAAATAATTTTAATATACGAAACCAACGTAGGAAATTTCTCTCTTACTCGAAAACTTCTTTTTGGAGGGTGCACGTTTGAATCAAACCCTCAATCTCCCGGTTAGGAGCCCAACGCCTTGACCACTGGGCTAACCACGGCCCAACTTATATCATTTGTCAGAGGTGCCGACTTGGCCTCACCGTGGCACAGTGGTTATGTCACTGGAAATGGCAGACGGGCGAAGGGTGAAAGGTCCCCGGTTCGGGTCCCATCGCGCGTCCGTCGACCTAACCGTTCGGAGTTTTCCGTGGTTTCTCCGAAACTTGGCGTAAATGCGGATTAGGACCCCTTAGAAAAAAACCCCACGGAGGGCATCCCCCTTGCGTTGTCTTACTGACGAGGATTTATAAGCGGGCTTCGAGCCAAGCACACAAATCCGATATACGTGTTCGCAATAACAAAATGCCGACTTAGCAAAACACCAATGTGTAGCACAGTAGTTAAAGGCACTGACATTGTGACATTGGTAGATGGCTCAAGTGGAGGAACAGGGTTCTGTCCTCTCGCCTGGGCCGTCGGTCTAGCGGTCTGGAGTTTTGGGTGGTTTTCTCTCCAGATGTAACGTGAATACGCGTTAGATACCCAGAAAAGTCCTCCCCCAAGGCATTTCCCCCCCCCTTATGTTTGTCCTTTCTTTGACGTGGATTTACAAGCGGTTCCTCATGAGCAAGAACACAAATCTGAATTTTTTCTAATGGGCAGGCACTGGCCACAAGCCTTTTCCTATCAACGGCCCTAGTTACTGTCCATTTTATTATGGGGGCACCCAGTGGGCGGACAACACTACCCCCTATGAAGGGACGGACAAGTTAACATCCATGCCCAAGCCGGGATTCGAACCCGGACCCACGGCGTGATAGAATGGTTCTCTAGCCACTACACCACCTGGGCGGCACACAAATCTGAATTCATGTTCCAATAACAACAACCACTTAGCAAAACTTTCAGGGGTGTTCCGGAAAGGATCATTTTTGAGCTTTTCAACGCTCGGTGCCGTGAGGACACACCTCTGATACAGTGTGGCTGTTTTGATCCACGGATTATAAATTGGATTTCAACAAAATAATGAAGGGGGACATAGTCGCACGAGAATCCTTTTCTATAGTGAGCACGTAAACTCTCCGTAAAAATGATCGATTATTTAACCCTTCGAGGCGCAACCCTTTCCCAATGCTGAAAAAAGGGCAGCCGTTGCCATCGCTCGACTTAACTACCAGCAATATGGCGGATGATCGAAACGTTCATCGCGTGCCACCAGGGGCGTAGCCAGAAATTTTTCATGGGGGGGGGGTTACGACTAGTGCAACTCACATATAAGTATACATGTGTGTGATAAAGGAGTGAAGACTATACATTTTGTATGGCAAAAAATTCCTCATGGGGGGGTTATGACCCCCCTAACCCCCCCCCCGTGGCTACGCCCCTGCGTGCCACAGATAAGGCCCATAAAGTTTTGGCCCCTTTTTTCAGACTCACCCTGTATATCTAACCCCTCGTTTACACTCAGCAGACTTTCACGGCAGTGAGCGGGAGAAATGGCAATCAGTAAACGCTTAAACCCAAACAGCGAAAAAAAAAACGATACGTTGCGGAGCGATCCGTTTCCATAGAAACCTACCGGTATTTCTGCGAAAGTGCTCTTTAAGTAGTCTTTTTTCTGAGAATTCCCGTCCTCGCTTCCTCTTTTTTTCTGAGAACTCCCGTCCTCGCTTATTGTTATATTTCGCTCCGCTCTTGTGATCGAAAAACGTTCCTAAAGGAGAAGCGCACTTATGAAAACTGGCCAAAAATCGCTCCGCCTGATCGAATATCACTCGTTTGGTTTAAGCGTGTAACAGGAGTGTAAACACCTCTCTGCTCCTGCTCATGCCAGGATTTTTCTTGCTGACCTTTCTGCCCAGCGCGATCCCCCTTCAAGGGAATTTTAAGGGAGGACGAGGGAAGTATGGTAGAAAACTACATACAGGAGAAGGCGAGTACAGCTGAATGTAAACGCTCACTGCTTTTGGAGATGACGCAGAAGTGTTTCCTGGGAAAAAAAAGCTGAAGCGAGAGAAGAATGTGGGAAGGGCTGAATATAAATGGGGCATAAAATTAAGTTATTAATCAAATACTTTAATTTGAAATATTTTACTTTTTTAAAAATTTTTTACATATATTTTATACATTGAACACAGCAAGGATATCTTAACTTCAAAATCAGACTGAAAAAGCAATTTTAACTTTAACTCAAGCCTTACGCAAAACGAAGGGGAGGAGAGGAGATTTAGGCTCTGTTCAAAAAAATCTCCACCATATTATCCACACAGGCAGGAAAGTTAGATCTGGATAAATCTTAGACAGTGCTGCCATCTCTTATCTTATTTGCCAAGCAAAGTTCATTATCATCAGTTCAGAGTATGATGATATAACTTCACAGTTCTTTTGCAGGGCCGGATACAACTACTCACACCGGCCCGGGAAATATATGCAAACGACAGACCATTTATATTTTATTTTTAACAAACATACACATTATATTTCACGACATGCATGTGAAAGAGACCGGCCTACCGGAAAATTTCCTGCCTTCCCGGTGGGCGTTATCTAGGCCTGGTGTTTTGCGATATTTTTCAAAAAGAATGGTGAGGTACCATGCATGCTCAGTGAATGCTTATGACAATTTCTAATACTCTTTCAATGGTGCTGCCATCTGTACTTAAAATTTTAAATACTTTAATATTCGTTAATGTTCTGAAATTCTTCTTTTACACAGTACGAGAAAATAAAAAATCCCCACAAAGAAGTCGTAGAACGGTGGCGTAGCCAAGGGGGAGGGCAACACTTATGTCCATTTCTGAGTGCAATTTTTATGCTTAAGAAATTTTCCTGAAAGTTGCATGAAATGTATAGATTAATTGTTAGCTTATAGTGAAATCGGTGGAGAATCATTATTAATTTTTTTTGAGTGTTTAACCTCTTCAGTCCCCGTGTATCACATGTGATACAAATAAATGTGTTGGCTATGAATGCATTATATTAAGCAGGGGCGTGCCCAGGGGGGGGGATATCGGTATATGTCCCCCCCCTGAAATTTTTGGATTAGTGATGAAAGTCCGTCTATTTATACACATATAAGTTCATTTCCCCCCCCCCCCCCGAAAATTTTTCCAGCCGCATATCCCCCCCCCGAAAAACCCGAAAAATTTTCCTGGCTACGCGCCTGATATTAAGAATTTTGCTTTAAGATTGTTAATTAAAAAATTTAATTCATGTGCATGTGAAAACTGCATACTGACACACACATTTAATTTTTGTTTGCCGTTGCACGAAAAATGTTTGAATAAGAGAGAAATTTTCTATCTAGAATTTTTGGATGATTTTTCTTTTATTCAAAATTCACTTAGCGGAAAAGAACTCACGGGACATCATTCATTTTTAAAAGTTTCTTCACAACCTCTCTTTCTCTCTTTTTTTTTTTTTTCTATCAATTCTTTACAACTGAAATAGATGTTAGGAATTGAATCTTCATCATTCGAAAAAATTATTTAAAAATACGTACTTTTCTTACCGTTTCTAAGTGATGTAGATGTTTTTTTAAACAATTACCGCGATTTTTTTAAAATTTAATATGTAATATCTATGTCGGATCTGAAGTGATTATCATCCTTAACCCTTTCACGCGCAGTGTTCCCGCTCTGGGAACACCAAACTCTGACGTTTTGGCTGTTGCCAGTCACGAAGAACAGATTTGATTTCTATAAAAATAGTTGCGGGTGACATAGCTCCACGAGGATATTTTACTTTTTAGCACGTCATTTCCCGTAAAAAAATGGTCACGATTACTTTTTAACAGCACTGACATCTGCTGAAAAATGGAAGAAAGCGAGAACAGCTGGAGAGATCGCCCAAAGCTAAAAAAAGGTCAACCGTTGCCATCGCTCGACTTAACTACCAGCAGACCTTCAGCTGTCGTCAAAAAAGTGTCTCAAGATCTGTGGCACGCGATGAACGTTTCGATATTCCACAATCTTGCTGGTAGTTAAGTCGAGCGACGGCAACGGCTGCCCTTTTTTCAGCATTGGGAAAGGGTTGCGCCTCAAAGGGTTAATTTGTGATTAAGTTGTTCAAAAGTTCTGTGAGGCCTATCACTTCTCAAAAAGAAACACCTTTTATAAAGGACCTAAAAATGTAACTAATTTTAAAGAAAGTGTTTAAATAATTGATAATTAAGTAAACTAGAACGTTTTGGTGGGATTAAGCAATTGTTGGTTATAAAAGATTCTAATCTTAACTAGTAAAAAGCTACAGTAATTTTTAACTTTTTATTCAGCAGAGGGGGCAAGAATCGCAAGTTATTTTGACCACATTAATGACTCAATTTAAAATTTCGTATTCGAGACATCTATATAAATAAAATTACTTCGTCTGTACATTATTTGGAATTCAAAAATTTTGCGATTTCTATCCGTTTCAAGCACCTGGGAATCCAGTACGACTCTCAAAAAAGTTTGTCTGTCTGTCATTCTGTCCGTGACGCTTTTTTTTGTTGTTCGCGCATCATGTAAAAATGACGGAAGCAAATGAAATGGTATTGGGTGACCACTAGACTTAAACTATAGGCTTCGAATTTTTAAAACATTTTGATTAGATTTTGAGATTTTGCGAAAATTGTTTCAAGCTGTGTAAATCTTCGTTCGGGCATCACGCAATAGCGACTAAAGGAAATAAAATCATATTGTGTAACATGATAAGGTGGTCACTCGACTTAAACTACAGGTCTCGTATTTAAAAAAAATTTTGATTAGATTTTGAGAGTTTGCGAAAATCGCTTCAAAATACGTAAATCTTTGTTCGCGCATCACGTAATGAGAACTAAAGCGAATGAAATGATATTGGATGACATGCTAGGTGGCCACTCAATTTAAACGATAGGCGTCGAATTTTCTAAAAGTTTCGATTATATTTTGAGATTTTGCACAAATTTATTCAAAATATGAAAATATTTGTCGATTACGTATAAATAACTGAAGCGAAGGATATAAAATTTAGTATCGTCACAGGTGTCACTTAAACTATAGGCATGAAAGTACTTTTAAAATTTTTTAGATTTTGTGAAAACTCAGTACATGTTTGTTCCATTCCCGAAAAGTCGATTTGGAATAGAATGAAATGTGAAATTATGTTAGGTGCAAGTTATTTTAAACTCTAAATGCCAAAACTGTTTTAAAATTATTCATAGATTTAGGAATTTTGTGAAAATTGTATAAATGTTTGTTCTCGCATCCCGTAAAAATGGATTAAGAGAATAAAATGAAGTTTATCAACATGTGACCAAGTAAGGCTAAAATAATAATCGTTGGGATTTTTTGAAAGAATTTAAAATTCTTTTAGGGAAGTTCATTTGCTGTTTTAGATATTGTGAAAATTATGCAAAAATGTTTTTAGAGATTGTTAAAATATTTGCAGAGAATCAAACAAAATTTAGTTAAAGGTTAGGAATGACCTCTTGGCTTGAAAAGCTTATTCAACCAGAATAAAACTTAAAAATAAAAATAGCATAGTCGATTTCAGTCATAACTGTTATATTCTGACCTGTGATCTTTTAACAATGCACAGAAGAAGTTTGTTTTTTGTACTATTGAGAATATACTAATTCCATTTTCGTACGCCTTTTATAATCTGTTTTCTTTTCTTCAGCGTATTAATTTTCTTTATTCGTCTGTGCAATATGTCCTTGACTCTTTTTTACCAACTTTTTACATTTCTACAATTTGCTTTAATCTTTTTTAGATTTCATGGGCTTTAGCTTTACTTGTTTCATACACCTTTTTACCTGGAAGAACCTTGTTTTTTTTATTTTTTACACATAGTCTGCCGCAGTATGTCCTTTTTGGACCTTGTGCCATTAAACACCAACCAACCAACCAACGATCTATGTAAGCCAACAATGCTGACGAAAATTATGGCTTTTTGGAAGTTTGCATTAAGTACTAACCTGTCAACGACGGGTACTTCAGCTAGTGATATATTGTAGCAAACATGGAAACTATGTCGGGTGGAAATGAAACACCAAAGCAGTGTATAATAATTTTTATTTCAGTAATATCTTGAGTACATCTTGATATACAACTAAAGTAAAACCGAACAAAAAATATAAAAAGTAATTTCAAACCTTAAAAAAAATTAATCTTCCATAATAGTATACACAAAAAACCCCGAAAAGATCTAGATGTGCGCTAAACATCTTTGGTCGAACTATTCTGTTTAGTTCCAGATGTGCACTAAACATCTTTGGTCAAAATATTTCTTTCACTGGGCAGATATGTAAAACTGATCGTTGCGAACAGAATAAACACAAAATACATAATTAAACGATATGATGTAAGGATAGCTTAAAATTTTATGCACCAAATTCTCTTTTTACTTTTTACCGGAATTGTTATTCTTATCAAGTCCACTCAAAATAATGTACAAAGGAACGTTTTACAGGTTCTAGAGCAAGTATGGGCAACTCCGGCCAGCGGGCCGGATCCGACCAGCCCCG
Organism: Cheiracanthium punctorium; assembly: GCA_038373885.1. Classification (NCBI taxonomy): domain Eukaryota; kingdom Metazoa; phylum Arthropoda; class Arachnida; order Araneae; family Cheiracanthiidae; genus Cheiracanthium; species Cheiracanthium punctorium. The sequence goes on from JAWZYV010012465.1 coordinate 184,368, forward strand.
GCTTTTGATCCGGCAAGCGAAACATATAGAGCTCACGTAAACCATTCAAAATTCCGTATAAATCATAATTATACAGTCCTTGACTTCACTAACATCCCGAAGTTAGGCCTGCAAGTTTCCAAAAGTTGCCCATATCTGCTCTAGAAGTTCAAAGCAATATCATGACTAATGTGCATGAACAGATACGTCTGTTATCTGACAATAAATAAACTTTGTTTCCGTTGTTTCTTAGAAATAAAAAGTAAGAATCAACTATTTTGTAATAATATACTGGATACCAGATATATATTTTTAAAAACTACCGTGTAAAAAGATATCCAATGATTTTGTACAGTTGAATTACACATGAATTGGTTTGTTCTCGATTCAAATTTGGTACTTAACTATAAATCCATGTGCAATTTAGTTCAAACATGTATCTACTTTTAAAATATCAGCTTTAGTATACAAACATCTTATCAAAACACTTATCTTGCAGTGACGAGTTAAAATATTAGTTGAATTTCTCAAATATTTCAAAATTTGTACAATCGTAATTTTTTTTTTCAAACAAACTAGCTTTAAAATGAATAAACATTAAGGCTTTTACACGTAAATACATGTGTGAGAGTAGGCGGGTAATTTTTCTACTCGAAGAGTTACGCTTAAGTATCGGTAAAAGGGACGGACGTATCGGAAACAGTTGCTTTGCCAATACTTTTTGAAGTGTTAAAGTACCCATTTGGAATAGAAAAGTAACTTTGTTTCAAAATAGAAAAGTACAGAATACAAATAGAAAAGAAAGGTACAAAATACAAACAGAAAAGTAACTTTGTTTCAAAATATACTTTCAACAACTTTAAAACATTTTGAGAAATACTGATCTACCAAAAACAAAAATAACATCTCAGGAAACTGCATGACAAAGTAGTAATTTCATGCAGTAGCAATCAAGACCGTAACCATGAAAAAATGTCGGGGCAGGATAAGTAGCGCTTAAATTTATTTGGGGGGGGAGGGGGGGGAGTATGGAGCTCTAAAATTTGTTTCAACTTTAATTGATCACCAGAATCAACGCAAATTAAAAAAAAAACTTACTAATGCATAAATTAAACTTTCGACGGGGAGGGGTTGGGGGGGGAGGGATCAAACCCCTTGACCCGTCCCCCTCCCTGCGGCTACGGCCTTGGTATCAGTCGAAGGCAAATGAAAGAAGCATGCGCTCTAAATTATTTTTTGAAACAAAAATCAAAATTTCGGAAAAAGGGGGGGGGGGATCCGGACCCCTTTACCCCCTCTTAAATACGTTCTAAGGAATACACCTGCTTCTCCACCCTGGTGACTCATTCGAGAATGCGGGGGGGGAAGAAACTTCCCGTGCATATTTTTTCCTATTTTTAACACTAAAAATACGAAAAATGAATTTTTCTTAAACTTTAGCAGTAGTACAGTATAACCACTGTTCAAAATACAAAATTTAAAGTTTTGCATGAAAAGGGGGGGGGGGAACCAAAAGCACTAACTTCTGATAACTCGAAATATTTGGCTGCTTCGAGTTGACCGTATTTGTAAAAAATAATAATAATAATAATAATAATAAAATGAAATGAAAATAAACTCGAAATTATGCATCAAAGGTTAGCGTACATATGAATTTATTTTTTAAACTGTTCACAGGGAGTGGCGCTACCCATATCACAGACGAACAGCGCATGGAGTGGGCACTTTCAATTCTAATAAACATCGGACAAACAACATTCAGTAATCTTGCATTACTGTTTTTTCAATAAGGCACAGAACAATTACTCAAAAAGGGTGCCCTAAATCTCCACTGTAACCAAATGCAATCGTTTATGACGGAATAAAATGGCGGTGCTTTCAATCACGGGAGAATTCTTCTCCGTTCTAGGCACTGATTGAGCAGGCAATCCGCAAAAAAAAGTGAGAGAAGTCATAATCAATGTGCATGCCCTAATTTTTCTTATTTGAAATGCACACAATTTTAGACATGATTAATTGTTACAATTTATTTTTAGGAACCTTTTTTAAAGCAGTTTTTTCACCCGAATTGCGCGATTGCTGCTCAGATATTTGTCAACGCGATTTCGACACAGCGGTCGGTCTCCTAGGCTGTCTGTCTATCTGTCGCCGCCTGACCTTGGATCAACGCAAGAGCTATGTAATTAATATCCCATTAAGCCGCGACATTCGTTCGAAAGACTACCCGCTTAAGTCTTTTCCTGGTTAGTTATAAGCTATATATGTTCAGACTGGAAAAAATTAACATTGCTTATGCATGGCAATAAGCGTTTTCACCTAAGGAACATGGACGATTCTCTGAAACATGGGCGCCCATAGAATTCTTTGTAGGGAGGGGGGGGGGGGTGAGTTAGGGGTAACTATATACTACTAACTAAAAATACTATATTTTAGTATTAAACATTTTTAAAATTATATTGGTACGTAAACCGTTATAATAATTTTTTTCCATGGGAGCTAGAGGGGGCAATAGCCTCTTCATTTTCATAGCTATGGGTGCCCATGCTCTCAAAACCGTTGAAACACATATATAAACACACATACAAACAAAAAAAAAAGTTATTAAGTTTTTGCAATCGTACATCAACCATCAAAGCATCGTAAAATCATTATTAAAAAATGAGTTCAAGGCTAATTCGGTCTTATAAAACTGAGTCAGTCATAATCTAACGGAAATGATCTCTGAAAGAAAAAAATGTAATTTTCAACAATATATAGTGAGTAGAAATGGAGCAAATATGAAAAAAAAAAAAAAAAAAGACATAAGAAAGTACAAATGAGTACAATATACAGCCAGCAATTAAAAAAAAAATCATGTACGAAATAATGAATTTCACAAACATCAATTAACCCATTTATGCCTAGTGTCCCTTTTTTGGGACGGCAGTTTCGCTATTAGTCGAAAACGTTATTTATTTTTCCTAGTCTTTATTCATGAGTACTGAGCCTCAACTCTACAAAATATTTTAACATGACCCAGTAGGATGTTGATATTTCGATTTCTATGCATAATGATTTTAAAAGAAATCATCCCTTGCTCAAGAAGCTGACATAAGAAATATATCTATTATTTCTGTTATCAGTAAAAATCGAAGAAAGTCGCAAAAATACCCAGGCACAAATGGGTTAAAAATAGAACTAACAAGATTAAAACAGCAGTATGCATTTATCAGAATAAACACTACCAAAAGTTTTATAACCATTTAATTATTAATAATTTGTTCTTAGCTAAATCAATAAACATTTTTTTCCCATCAGCATCAAAAGATAAATTTGAAAAGCATAAATTTATCAAACTAGCTTTAAAACTTAAAATACTGTTATTCCACAAATCAGAGATCAGAAAAATTCTATTCACTATTCATTTTTTCTTCTTGCTAAATAGTTCTTTTGTGTAAATACACATTTTGTGCACTCTGCACATAATAACAGGCAAAATAAATTCAAGAAGGCAAATGTCTAAAGCAATTATATAGACTGATATGATAAATTGAACGTTGGCGAACTTAATATATTTTATTATTACTTTTTTTGAAATTTAAAACACTTTAAAATCTTCAAATTTCTTTCATTTTCTTTTCTTCTCTCTCAAAATAAAGAAAAGAAAATGATGAGTATAAATTATGACATATAAAAATTTAATGCAATTATGTATCATCAAAATAAATTAAAAATTCCATGCACTGTTAAAATCTGAAAGAGGTCTTCTTAAAGCACTTCTGTTCAAAGTCTTTTTAATTTAAAAAGGCGCGTTCACATCTATCAAAACTGTTTTCTTTAGTTAAATTTTCTAGGTGTAAAATGTTATAATCTGATAAATACAATGAGCTGCAATCTAAATGCAACAAGAATTTTGGACAAGTATACCTCGAGCCATTCGCAAAGTATACGAAGTTCCATTGAGCAATTTGCATTATTAATATACAGTTTTCACAGAACACTATTTTACGCCATGAACAGCGAAACTTGGCGCAATACATTAAAATAGAAGGCTTTAAATTACGAACTATTTCTTGGCGAGGCAGTGAATCTTCAAAAGTGCTGAATATAGCACTATATCGAAAGATATGTGTTTGGAACGTTTCAAATGATGTTAGTGTATGATATGAAAAGCAAGATGATCAATCACATTTAGAATAATTACGTTTCTGATATCAATGCTTATTTTATATTTTTTGAGAGAGAATCCGTCTGAAATAATAACTTTCGTTGTGAAAGTCGCTTCGTCGTCATTTTTGATACTACAAAGAGATCGATGTCGATTCCACACATCTTTTAATTACATTGGAGTTATTAAAATTGTTGCGGTTATGATATCACGCAACAAGAACAGCCTTGATCTTCGGACTCGTCCGTTTCGTACCTATTTTCAGCTGGCGGGTTCTTGTTGCTGCTGCTGCTTACGGGACGCAAAAAGTTGCTGGTCTCAGCAGTGTCCCACGCGTTGGACTGCGGTGAAGACATGTCGGAGACGCATTGCGCACTGGCGTACGAGGAGCTCCTCGGTTGGGAATAGGATGCGTGCGAGTTGCGGTTTGCGTTTCCCCTCTTGGGCAGCCTGCTCGGGTTGGAAGATCGGAACTGCGCAGATCCGGTCGATTTCAGAACGTCCTCGTAGCTGAGGAACAACGATTGCGTTCCTGCCGCAGCAGGGGGAGACGCAACCGGCTTGGACGCGTTGCTGGAGTTGTTGGGCAGAAGAGTTTTGCGGACTTTGCTGTCGCTCGACTTCGTTGGGGATGTCTTATTGGCGCTGTTCGCGGGCGATAGTGGCTTCCTGGCATTGTCGACAGCAGGAGTTTTGGCGGGGGACATGGCATTGCCGACAGCAGGAGTTTTGGCGGGGGACATGGCATTGCCGACAGCAGGAAGTTTGGTGGGGGACATGGCATTGCCAACAGCAGGACTTCCGACGGAGGACATGGCATTCTCTTTCTGTTTCTTTTGAGGAACGTTGTTCGCACTGGGAGATGATGGCACCCAGGTACCAATTTCGAAGTTGGGGTTCGTGGGCTTCTGCAACAGCATGGCGGTGACAGTGGTCTTGAAGCAGCTGGTGTAACCAAATCTCTCTTGCTTCAGTTCTTCGCTGAGGTACTGTAGATGCCGGAGTGAAACGAGTATCCTGAAACGATTTGCGAAGCTTGCTCGTTCGATCACTTGCGTGAAGCCGCCAGCAGCGTTGTCGATGAACAGTACGACAGCTCCGGGTTTCATCACTCTAAAAATTTTCTAAAAAAAGAAAGTAGGAATAGATAAGTATAATTCATGCGATAAATAATTGAATATAAATATGAAGTTTTACGACATCTGAAAGGACTACGCTTGGTATGGATCTAAGTCATAGGTTCCCAACCTTTTTTGAACTGGTGCCCCCTTTCCTCGTTAATATTTCAATACCGCCCCCCTCCCACTGCAGAGAAACAAGAGCGTACATAATGCATGGTGGAAACAAGAAATAAATTTAAAAAAAAATTACTAATAGATAGAATATTGTTGGAATTGAAACGCTACTGAATTTCTTCTTCATTTAAAAAAGAGGAATAAAAGTTTTAGCTTAACTGTTATAAGGACAGGCTGGGGTTTTGATGATACGAAGTAATAGAAAAACTGTTGCTTTCTAAATACATAAATTGACAGTTTCAGAGAAAAATCAAAACGCATCTTAATTATACTAAAAAGTATTTTTATTAAAATATTATCAGAGTAATTTTTAAGTCTTTTTTAAACTTTATTTGGTTAATCTTCCTACGCCCCTTCGTGCCATATCACGAAGCCCCCTGAAAGCCTCAAACGCCCTTTCTTCTATCGCCCACGTTGGGAACCTATGATCTAAGTAATTCTGGTAAATTCTTGTAGTTTAATTTTAAGAAAAGATAGGTTTTTTTTATACCAAGAATGGGTGGTAGAGCTGTACTTAATTAAGGGCTTGGAAGGATGCTATATAACAAGCATGGGCGCCGCCAGAATATTTCTCAGGGGGGGGGGGAAAGACTACTCCAGGTGGGCAATGATTACTTCAACGTATGGTTACCATGTTGAAAAGAACAAAAAAGCAAGGGAAAGCACTGTATACAAAAATCCAGGGGGGCAAGTGCCCCCCACTTGCCCTATGCTGCCGGAGCCCATGATAACAAGTGTATATTTTTAAAGCAAGGATACAAGAAGAATACCTGAAGAGGGATTATGGTAACAAGAGATTCAAAGCATGGTTTGCTCTGCCTAGAAAACTAATATTTACCTTGAGAAAAGATTTATTTTTCATTGCAAGAATAGGAGATGAATACTTCTACAGGAGGCGTTGGCTGTACTTGGTAAGGGCTAGGAAGGCTGCTAACGTCTCCCTTGAAAACTCTTGAACCCCTTAAGAAAAGATGGGGTTTTTCATAGTCATGGCTAGATCTTGAGACAATACATGAGACTGCACTTCCTTCCTAATGTTTTAATATGAGAGCTACAAGAGCACAGTACGTGCACTTGTTTCGTTTAAAATTAAGCCGGTTCAAACAGAATAAATTCACATTTGATTCATGCTGCAACTATTAAAAATTTCCAGATTCCGACAGAGGCTTTGCCTAGTTTTTTGGCTGTAAAATATTTTCGGGGAGATAGGCAACACGCATTCAGCATTTCGTAAATGCAAAGCGGAATGCGCCGATGTATTGATGGTAACGTTGGCGGTCTAGTTGGTGCCCCTATAATAAAACGACCCTCCTGTAGGCAGGTGCAAATAGAGTAGGCTTGCCATATCACAAGACGATAAAGACACGAACCGTCCCGCGCTATACAGGGTGAGTCTGGAAAAGTGGCCAAAACTTTTATAGGGTGACAGAACGCATCTACACGAGCCAATTTCGTAGTATAACGTTCGGGCGGAACGCAGGGGGCGAGCCGCTAGGTGGCGTTGAATATGGAAACTTGAACGCTGAAAGGTGGCTTTATAAACGGTAGGAAAGGGTCGGTCCTCGCATCAAAGGCATTTTCTTGAGAATGGCTGGTTATATGAGCCACGATTGTTTTTCGACTTGGAGGGTATCTCATCCAAAACCGATCCCGATAAAGTCTCTGTACCTCACTGGCATTCCCGTACATTGGCGAATCCAGCTCCAGACGAACTAAATTTACGCTATAGAAATTGGCTTGTTATGTAAATTCAAGTGATTTTACATGAGAATGCTACGGAAAAATTATTGTGCCACGTTCAGAATTTTTTTTCTGGATACGCCCCTGTTCCCGTCTACCGCACAACAGTACACGAAGTGCATATCTGCCATTTCGTGGTTCGTATAATCGTATAACCAGCTATCGTCTCGATCCACGGATGAAAATGCCTTTGGATGCGAGGATACCGACTCTTTCATACCGTTTATAGCGCCACCTTTCGGCGCTCGAGTTTCCATGTGCAGCGCCACCTAGCGGCTCGGCGCCTGTTTTCCGCCCATACATTCTATGACGAAATTTGCTCGTGCAGATGCATTCTGTCACCCCGTAAAATTTTGGCCACTTTTTCAGACTCACCCTGTGTATGGGACATTCTCATATTTTGAGGTTTTGCCCCGTATTTAAAAGTGCTCCCGTATTCTCATTCCTCTGATCACCGTACTTCGCCGTATTTTATTTAAAAAATTACGATTGGGAGCGGGCGGGGAAACCAATTTAAAATGAATAAACAGCTTTTTTTTTCTTCTTTTTTTTAATTTACAAAGAACAACCAAAATTAAAAATATTCTAAATGTCCAATAACTGTGAATTAAGTGGGAAAAACTTTTCTACACAATGAGCACATCTCCCAGGGGCGTAGCCAGGGGGGGGGAGGGATATCGGGATATATCCCCCCCCCCGAAAATTTTTGGATTAGTGATCACAAGATTCACGCCGTGCAGAAATCCCATCTATTTATACACATATAAGTGCATATCACCCCCCCCCGAAAAATTTTCCTTGCTACGCGCCTGACCTCTTCTATGGTGGTGTATCTCACATAACTCAAAACAACCCCACCTGCTCATTGAAAATTCAGAGTCTAAAGGTAATGGTTAGCGTTAGTAAGCCTACAGGTAAATCTCTGTGTGTATATTTGGTAATGTTACAATCTACTGATTTGAAATTTACGGTAAAAATAAAATGAAAATTGAAACACTTATTTTCAGCAATTTTAACCCAGCGCTCTAAGTGAGTGGTCCCGTATTTAAACTTAACCTTTTACAGGCCAATGTTCCCAATTGGGAACAGCAAATTAAAAATTTATTGAAAAATAAAAAATTTTTATCAATACTGACTTGAAAAAAATGAGCAGATATAGTTTAAAAGTCGGCTTGATTTTTTGAAATAGGATGGGCATTTTCTATCATCAGTGGGAAACTGGATAAAAAAATTATAAAGATTGCCATTTTCATAAATTTTTACTTAGCTATCTTAATACACTCCCCCCCCCTCCAAAACTCATTTCATATCTTTTACAGGCCAATGTTTCCCAATTGGGAAACACCAAATTAAAAAATTTATTGAAAAATAAAATTTTATCAATACTGACTTGAAAAAATGAGCAAAAAATTAAATTTAAAAATAAAATTTTCATTTATTCTTAATATTTCATTTATTCTTTAAACTACCCATAAAAGTATAGTCACAGTAGTATAGCCCCTAAAACTATAGTCAGATATGACCCATGCTCCCAACTAGTGCTGTAAAAAGTAACGACAAAATGAGTATCCGTATGTATTTGTTTTACTTAGATGTTCGCTATTCGTTTACTAAGTATTCGTTTACTCGTTTACTTTCGTTACTACTAATAGAATCGGTAATAGGGTGTTTATATGTGCCCCAACACATCCGGGACAGTGTTTGTTATGGGTATATGCCGCCCATACATAAAACCCATAACAAAAACCTAACCAAAAAAGAATTTTTTTTTTGCGAAGTTGTACAAAGTTGTATTTTAGAGCTTATTTTTCTCTGATTTTACAGATTGTTTTTTATACACATTTATGGTTTTATTTACAATGCTAAATTATCCGAATTACGGAGTGCACATAGAAATCTTCCAAAAGACATATGCCATTCTTTTTTTTTTTTCTCAACCCCCCCCTTTTTTAAAAATTCTGAACGCTGGTTTAAACCTGTTTCATTCTTATCATAAAAAAAGTGTAAAGGATAGCTTGTGGACTCGTGTTTTTTTTTCTGGGGAGCGGGTTTCTCGAATACTGGAGATCCAGGGATTGGGCCACATATATTTAAAATTCACAGGGCAGGGGGATCTCAGTATGATATCAAACTACTTTTGCGTCTCTCTACAAAACATAAATATCTTTTATTATTTTGTGAGTTTCTTATTTCATATCAAAAAAACTTCTTTTTGCTGGGACGATTTTTTTCGAAGTAAATTAAAAAAAATTACCATATTTTTAAAATTAAAAATTGTTTAATTCAGTGAGAATGATCTATTTTTTTTAAAGATATTTTCCAGTTTCTATTTTTCTGCACTTTTTTGGGATGAAAAGGGTAGCCCCTTTCTGTGGGTGCATATATGAGGAGCATTTCTTTAAAAAACAAAAAATTATCACTCCTTTTCATACAGAAAAGAATGGTTTGCACCGGGACTATGGCGTATTCCATGAGTTTCATGGAATAAAAATGTACCATAAAAATAGGGCAGATGGCCCCCTAAAACGCCGATATTTTTAGTAAACATACTGAACTTTATTGAATTATTTTAATTACCAGTGGCTTTACGCAGGAGTGGGCATAGAAAATCCCGGGTAGCTCCCAATTTTTTTATATATTTTTTTAAAACAATTACTTAAAAAAATGTGTTTTAGGTTTTCCATGCTAAATATTTTTTTTTAGTTCCAAATAATATTTCAAATAATAAAAAATGTGTGAATTCGTTTTACTTTATAAAAAAATATATTTTTTTTAAAAAGGTGTATTTAAATGATTTGTTTTTTTATTACTCATATTTTCGATTCTAGCTAAAAAAAAAAAAAGAAAAAAGTTAAGTTCGCAATCCTGCTTTCGGAACCACCCTGAAAGAAAGAATTCTGATTGCACCACTATTTTAGTACTAAAAATGTTAGAAAGCCCGAAATTAGCACCCCTTACTAACATGCTTCTCTTATACGTATTGCTCCTCTACAATTATAAGAACCCCCCCCCCCCGCAAAAAAAGTTCACCTGCGCATAAGAACATACTATACACCGGATCCTATCCCCCCATTGTATGACCCATATCAATAAAGCAGCAGATAGTATATCCATCTCCATAACTGTAACGAAACATACGGATTCTTCCAAACCTCATCAAAACGATACCATTCGGCTCGGCACAAACGAATTGCAACCAGAACATACTACTACTCAAATACCGAAACTGATTTTTCCCTTCAAACAGCGACAATCCATAATACTTCCGGTATCTAGTAACGGAACGGAACATACTATTACTCAAATACCGAAATTCATTTTCTCCCTCCGGCAGTCTTGTATTCGAAGTTCGAACCTGGTCGATCCGAAATGCACACTCTAAAGTCATTTTCCCCCTTGAAACCGCAATCCGATATCCAGTAACAAATTCAGAAGATATTAGTACCCGATTAATGGAACCCGTTTGCCCCCTAGTTCGCCTCGCCTGGCAGTCTGTATTCGAAGTTCGAAGCTGCTCGATCCGAAACAGCTTCGGATCGAGCAACGAAAACGATATCAACCGCAAAGTAGCAATTCGTTACTTCGAGTCTGAGTGATTATCCGTATCTTAGTACCGAATACATGCGGTTTGCTTCAGCTCTAGTCCCAACTGGAAACAGTGAAAATTGGTGGAGTATAATTTTGCCCCATTTAAATGACTAATACCTTTAACTAAGGCATTAGAAGGAAAAATATGCAGGGGAAAAAAAAAACTAATTTAAAATATGCCTGGATCTGAATTCGGTCGGTAAAAGGTTGAGGAACGTGGCCACTTTAAAAACAAACTAAACAAAACAATAAATCGGCCTTCATAGTGGTGAATAACTCATCGGTAAATGCCCGCCCTTGAGAAAAAAAAAAAAAAAAAAAAAGATTAATACCAACCAAACGTAGTCTTCTACACTTAATAGATCAATTCCAACCTAACAAAGCTACAAATTCGAGGTAGACGCGCGCCTCCTGGTTTTAAAACTGTGAACCATACTGTCGCCAAAATTTACAAATTCTCCGGGTAGCAAAAATTCGATGAGACTCGCACGAGTTTTCAGTTTACTGTGCCAGCTATTAATCTCGAAAAGGTAATTCCCGCTTTCGGTATACTACATAGCGCTAGCTACACGTAAAACTGTTGACAGTGTGGTCACGGTCATTCAGAACAACAACAAAAAAAAAAAAAAAAAAAAAAGGGAAAATAAATAAATAAATAAATGAATAAAATCGACACGCGACTGTTCGAAAGTTTTCCCACCCGAATATCTATCGACTGAATATTTTAGTTTCAGTTCAGAATAATAAGCTTTTTACGGACGAGATTTGTCGTTGTCTGTTTGTTTGTTTACTCAGGGTAACCATGAGTGGGTGGAACTCGACCAAAGTTCACTTTACCCGCCGTGCAGTTTTGTACAGCATGTGTACATAAAAAGTATACAGCAGGACACGAACAGTGGCGGCTCGTTATACTTATTTTAGTGGCGGGGTATGAAAAAATAGTGAGAGTTCAATTGGTAAAAAGATGTAGTGCATAGAGCACTTTATTTGTCGTGCGCACAGATTTAAGCAGGGTCGACATGGTTCAAACAGACTGGTTTAAACCAAATGTTTTTTTTTTTTTTTTTTTAAGAATAATTTAAAATTACTAATATTACAGATAGAATACGTTCTGATACATTTTAAAATTATCCTTATAAGTATCAACAATAAGCTTTTATATCATTCTACAGAGGTACTTTATTGTTTTATAATTATTAAAAATTATAAATTAAACTTAGCTTATAGGCTGCAATTTTTAATTTGTTTCTAAAATAGAGGTTTTGTGTTTTAACACTTTATTTTTAAAACTTATAAATATCATTTTGAACAACTTATCACCATTATCACTGATGAATCTAAGAGTAATATTCCAAGTAAAATGTAGTAAACAATTACTATTGTGTTACATTATATACTAAGTACAAAAAGTAGTATATCTAAATAAAATATTAAAATTGAATGATTTTAATGTCCACATAATATAGCAACAATTGTTTATTTATTTTGTTTGAATCATTTACAAAAGGAATATTAATTATTATTTGAACATTTTACAAATAATTTTATTTATAAATTTGTAACATGTAATTCTAAAAGGATTCTTAAAAAAAAAAAAAAAAAAACGGTTTAAGCAAAGAAAAAACCGGTTTAAACTAAAAAATTTGTTATGTTATTCTTAGAAGCGTTGTTATACTATTAACCAAAAAGCTATTTTCTTGGATATTTTCAATTAGTGATCCAACGGATATCAGTTTGGCTGGATACCGGATACCGAGTATCCGGCCAAACTTTCAGCCGGATATACAGGGGACAAGTGTTCCGTTTTCATTTGATCCAGACTTATATACAATAACTTCTGCTGAGATCCTATTTATTTAGGGAAAAGAAACTTAATATTTAAAATCTCTTCTGAGATCATTATAATTTATCGAATTATTTAATAACGTATTCGTATCGAATTATTTAATCACGTATCGAATTATTTAATCACGTAAGAATCAGGGTTGTGAAAAAAAAAAAAAAACGGGCTTTTAGTAAAAAGCCCAATACGGGCGCCCAACATTAACGCCCAACTTTTTCAGCACATACTCAAATTTATGCTGATACCAGAAGTGATAAATAAATGTCCGCCATTTGTGTGGTATGAAGAACTTAAATATTTTTCTAAAAATGTGAATAAGACTGGGAAATATTCTCATTTAAACTTGTTATCGCTGAGTGTTTTTTGTGGAAATCAGATTTATTATTCAAAATATTAAATTAGGAAAATAAACTAATGCTTAAATATTTGAGTGACTTACAAATTTCGCGACGGTCTAAAAATAGATTGCTGGGCGTTAAGGGGTTAAAAAACCCAGTGTTTAGGGTGAAAAAACCCGGATTTTATTCTGCAAAATTAGAATTTTTGGTACTTGAACTCAAAAATTTACACCTATAGAAATGCAAACTTCAAACCATTGACAAACATAAAGTTAAGGTTTAAATCACAAAGTGAACTGCCCTCCAAAAAATAAATGAATGAATAAATTTGCTTCTAAAAACTTTCGCTGTATATTTTTTTGAATAAATAATTATTAGCTTAGTAAATTATAAGTAATAGAAACTTAAGTGGCATACCATTAAAATATATCAAGCTATATATATGTATCCAATGAACAAAATTGTGCAAACAGAAATGTAGTAAAGCAAAGCATATTGATATCTTTTCTAAAATAAAAAAATACATTATTCATTGACTGTTTACCCCTCTCCTCCTAAAAAAGGTGCTACAAGTAATAATTTTTATTAAAATATATCTATATAGGAAAATAAAGTTGAGATACACCCTCCAAAAAAAGTATTCGAGCAAGAGAGAAATTTCCTACGTTGGTTTCGTATATTAAAAATTATTTATCATAAAATATGAATTAGGCTATGTATAAATATGACTTTCCATATTTCCGTCAAGTTGTACGTTTTTCAAAAACTCAATTATTGTTCGCAAATCTAAAATAGGAAATTTTTCTCTTGCTCGAATACTTTTTTTGGAGGGTGGACAAAATTGTACAAACAGAAATGCACAACCTCCTAAAAAAGTTATTTGAGTACTGTTAGAGTAGAAGTCAAATTTCCTATATCGGTTTCATTTGTAACGCATTGTTCTTCATAGAAAGTGCATGATGCAACAAATAACAATAACTTCTTATATTTCAAGCTGTGCATATTTCAAAAACTAATTAGTTATTCACTAAACTGAAGTGAGAAATTTTGTTTTTACTTGAATACTTTTTTGAGTGGGTATAGTAAAACAAAACATACGGATAATTTTTATTGCTTTAGACAAAGGTTCATCTTCTTATTTTGTAGAAATTATATTATAAATTTATTGTAAAAAAATAATAAAGAAATTCCAGTGATTTATATATGAAAGAAAATCTTAGTTCCTGGCTAGCTGTCTTTAGCTCCTAGCTGTCCCTATTAAATCGCCTGGATTTTGTTTTTTGAATGTTGGCAAGTATGAATGAACATTGCAAAACAGAACATCAAAATAAAAATAAAATAATTTTTTTAAGCAAGATTCACTGCTGTTAAATAGCTAACTACATAACGGATCTCTGCAAATAAATAATTGATTGCATAATATCTTTGTAAATAAATAAGTAATTGACTACGTAATATATATATATATATATATTACCAATAGAGCAACTTACGTTGACTTTATTGGAGAAAGAAATGTTACAAGTTTTATTTCACTAAAGACCAGTATGTGAACCTTTCGTGACAGCGACGGATAGTTTAGTCGGGGATAGGGAGAGGGCAATTAGTTTGTCGGTGGGTCGGTTGTTAGTTATAAGATTGGCATATACGGGTCATTCCGCGGTATTCATGTGTTACGTACGGGACATTTCACAGCAAAAATTTTACATACTTATACATTTTTCAGTATTAAAATTTAAATGAGAAAGTTTGCAACTATTTTTAATATTGAGTATACCACCTCAACTAGATTCCTATGGAGTTTCTTTTTGTTGGACCAAATAGTTTTTTTTTTTTTTTTTTAATAATTAATAAAGTTTTGTTACGTACGGGACATCACAAAAAGTTGTTTTTAAAGTACATTCAGCAGCTTGGATTTTGCTCTGAATTTATGAGGTATTTACACAAATAAATTTAATGAGTAAATGGAGAAATATGTACATTTATTAATTAACTTTAAAATTATTTTTTAAAACTGTATCAATAATTAATGAACGCTAATTACTTGTTTTATGAACGGAGCAGGCTGCTTGTTACTTACGGGACATGTGATTTTAAGTAGCACTATTATCAGAAATTATGAGCTAAAATTAACATATATCTTAATTTAATGAATTTATTAGCTCTATTAATGTATTCAAACTTAAGTTTAATTATATAATCAAAAATAATTAACGATTTCTTAAATTTTAATTGCTGGAGTCGACTCCCACTCTCGACTGCGCGCCCAAAACAACTGGCCATTAAATTTTATCAGTCTACCGCCCAGTGGCTACTAATCAAAAATGGGAATTTTAAGCTTTACCCGCGGACCAATTTTCAATTTCCAATTTACCCACGGACCACTTAAAAGAATTCTCTCCGTGAGTAAGGGGGAGAGGATAAAGTAAAAGAAAAGTACAAAACTTTCTGCACAAAATGTAATATAAAATGAAAAATTCAAAAAAGTGCAGAAAATTTCCACTGACTCAATGATGCTAATAATGGTCAATCCTCCTTACATGCACTTGCAGTCGAAGACAAAAGATTGGCAGAGATGCTACAATATTTAATCGAATTTTATTTAATACCGGGCCCGTATTTTCCCTATTTTGCCACGATTATGAAAACATTTCTCTTTAATTCTCTAAAAAAAAGACCGTAAAAAATTAAGACTTTTGGTTTTTTACTTCACGAAATTGTGAAAACACAATTATTTTTTAAACACTCACTCACACTTAGTGGACCACTTAGAAGTTGTTCCGAGGTCTACCAGTAGGAATAGGCACAATAGCTGTAATAGGCACAATAGCTATGAAACTTAAGTCTGGTTATGGGCCAAGTTTTTTTTTATTTCATGGGCCGAAATTAGTTCCTGGCCAAAGAGGCCAGGGACTCTTCTAAAATCCTTTGATAGAAAAAAAATCGCTGAATTTCAAAAAGTAAATAAAAATATTATTATTATTATTATTATTATTACAGTAGCCCCTCGTTATATCGCGCTTGTCGGGAGACAAGAAAAATGCGCGATATATCTGGGGGCGCGATATAGCCAGCTGAGGGGTAGGGGAAGCGTGACTCGTGATATGATGAAATTTACATTTATGATGACATGCACTAGAACTATAGTAAGATTAACAGGGCCGTGGAAGCCCAGTGTTTCAGGCGTTGGACTCGTAACCGGAAGGTTGTGTGTTCGATACCGGCGTACCACTAAAGACCACCGTGTACATGCGGTGTACGTGCACGTTAAATCCGTGGTTCCGAAAGACCACTAGGCGGTCGCTAGCAGTTTCCGAGGGGTGCCAATATTCAGAAGTCCCCCCCACCTTCTGATGAGGTTCCAAATTGTGGCGGGAAATTCCGGGGAGGACTAAGGTGACCATACGTCCTCGAAATTAGAGGACAGTCCCCAAATATAGATATGTTTTTCATTTTGTCCCCAAAAATACTTTGTCCCCAAATTTAAAGATTTGTACTTTTTTTCCCTGAAAGTTTCCGTTTAGTTTATTTCTTTCAGAAAAAAACTGAAGAAATACGAAAAATAAACCAACTAAAAGCGTCATTTACTCAGAGAAACAATGAAATTCGATCTCTGAAAACGTTTGTTGTCATTGTGTGTGTAGCGTGTACAGACATTCAATAAAGTATCCGACTATGAGCCAAATTTCCCATTTCAGTTTTGTTAATGATTAATCACTTTTCATGAACCATGCTTGAAATTGACGTACGAAAATTTTCTCGCACTCGAATACTTTTTTTAGAGGGTGTACAAAGTTTCATGAAAAATTATCACAAAATGATCCAATGTAAAAAGCAATGTCTTCTGAAACATACAAATACTATTCCAAGAGTTAAATTTTGAATAAATTGCAATATTTCAACATGATTTTCCTTTCATACTTCTGGTTTAACCCATTTATGCCTAGCGTCCGTTTTTTGGGACGGCATTTTCGCTATTAGTCGAAAACGTTATTTATTTTTCCTAGCCTTTATTCATGAGTATTGAGCCTTAACTCTACAAAATATTTTAACATGACCCAGTAGGATGTTGATATTTCGATTTTTATGCATAATGATTTTAAAAGAAATCATCCCTTGTTCAAGAAGTTGACATCAGAAATTTATCTATTATTTCTGATATCGGTAAAAGTCGAAGAAAGTCGCAAAAATATCCAGGCACAAATGGGTTAAATAAATATTTATAAATGAATGAAATACTTCCATTAATTTATTAGAAGTAAGAATACACAATTGATATAAAGAGCTATTAGAGTTCATTTTTAAGTATCAAAGTCAGTCAAGATTTAAAGTATGGGTATACATGGTAATATGTTGTGTCCTCGAATAAGTCCCCAAAAATTTTTTCTAGTGTCCCCAAGTTTTCCTTGGATTCGAGGACAATGCTTAATTTGTCCCCAAAATACTGTTTAGAAATATGGTCGCCTTAGGAAGGATGTATATGTAGCTCTAAGCGACACATTCAGTGAAGCGAGCTATCCTCTCCTGGCAAATAAATAAATAAGATTAACAAGTACTCCAATAAAAGATAATCACACCTCAACAACAAACATAGAAATTTAATTTACCTTTTTTAATTTGTATAGAAATACATATTTCATTTCTTGCTGAAGAAACTATCCAAAGTCATTCTGATTTGATTTTTCTCTCATGACTTGTTTTTCAGCGAAGGTCAGTGAGAGAAAATCAGTTAATTCTACCTCTTTTATGTGATTCGAGTTGTATTTTTCAAATGTACTGATTATGCTTCTCGTGTACACTCTAAAAAATAACGGAACAACTACGGGAAAATTTCCGTAAAATTTTACGGAAATTCTCCGTTTATATTCGAATACAGGACAATTTCCGTACACCAGGGTGAGCACCTCTCTGGAACAGAATTTCTACTGGAGTTAACAGGAATAAAGTTCCGTAAAAATACGGAAATAATACTGGCGTCTCAGCTGCCAGTACTTTTTCCGTATTTTTATGGAAATTATTTTTACAGTGAACGAAGCAAAGGAGTACAGGAAAAAAAAAATAAAAAGAAATTGAGAGACATATAAAAAGCGCGATATAACGAGGGGATACTACGTATTATGTAGAACATAGTTTTTTTATTAGCTCTGAATGCAATGAAAATCCAATAAACTTAGGTATGGGACCCAAAATGGAAATGAACGGGGATAGACGCGAGACGAAAAATCGATTCCCCTTTACCATCACCAGGGCCCTTACTAAAAGGGAGGTGGGAGGTCTCTCCCTATCTCTCACAAAATTCTCTTAAACTTGGCAAAATTACAAGGGGCATTCAAAAAAGTAAGTTACACTTGTTCCTCCACGGATGGCAACATTGAGAAACAAGACCGAAGCTTAATTAGACGATAGTTCAGTTCCACAGCTTCACAACGGTAGCCATTTCATTCGTATAGTGACAATCGTTTGGTGCGTACTTACTGTGAGATGGAAATGCCGCGTAAACTGGAAGCTTACTCAAACACTGAAGTACGCGGGACACTTATGTTTTTGTGGGCAAAACGCTTCAAGCAAAGGCATTGTCCTCTTGCATGACCTAACAAGGTATGCACAACACAGGATTTGGCTAGCAGCTTCGGATGGGAGGTCTGGCAGCATCCACCGTGCAGTCCCGAACTAGCACCCCCTTGAAGTTAAGCTTCCAGTTTACGAGGCATTTCCTTCTCGTAGTACGCACTAGAGATGAGACGGGCTCAGCCCGAGACCGAAAGCCCGAGCCCGATCCCGGGCCCGAACCGGGCTCGGGCTCTGTAATTCACAATTGCGTTCGGGCTCGGCGGGCTCTGTAATTCACAATTGCGTTCGGGCTCGGGCTCGTGAAAAATTTCTATTTTATTGAACATACTCCTTGAAACAGATTTTTAAAAAGTGATTCATATGGAAAATAAAAGTACTTATAAAAAAAAAAAAAAAAAAAAAATAGAGGCACATGTGCCTAGAAGGCGCGTGAAGCTCTTTAGGTATTTCTGAACGGCGGCTTATATTGCTTAGTTAGTCATGAGATCCGACATTATTTCATAAACATAGATATAAAGAATTAGAAATAGTATTGAGAGTTTGCTGCTATATCTGTCTTTAATATACACAAACGGCAAAATTTATTGTATTCTATCAAAGAATTACTTTTTTGAATTTTATTGAATTTTATTTATCTTTAGCTGAAATTTCGGGCTCGGGCTCCGACTTAAATAATATTGCTCGGGCTCGGGCTTCAAAATATGAGCCCGAACTCATCTCTAGTACGCACCAACGATTGTCACTATCCGAATGAAATTGCTACCGTTGGAAGCCGTGGAACTGAACAATCGTCTGATTAAGCTTTGGTCTTGCTTCGCAGTGTTGCCATCCGTGGAGGAACAAGTGTAACTTACTTTTTGAATGCCCCTTGTAGATAGATAGTTTGCGAAACTGGTGAAAAATTTTTAACGAAAACAATAATTTACTTTCTGTTTCTGGTACACTTAGCAAAATGACGAAAATCCAGTTGGCAAAAGTAAAAATGTAAGCAACACATAGTTGATACAAAAATAAGTAAGTTGGTAAAAACAGATATTTGACTAGGCAGTTTATCGACACCTCCCCCCACCCCCCTAAAAAAGTCTTAGCAATAACTCTGGCCATCACATTCCTCAGCGTACATACAATTTTTATTCTTCAAGCAATGAACACTGAGTCGCCATTTCTACAAAATAATGTTATCGGTGAAGTTTAAAATAAACATAAGATAAGAATTACTAGAATTTATTATTAAAAAAAAAAAAAGACATGCACCATCTCTTACTCTTTGCTTGTCTTTCTCGTTCACTTGTGCCCCCCCCCCTCCCCCTGCAAACGCTCTGCAGGTAGGGAACCGCTGAATTATAAAAAAATTATAATGATCTCAGAAGCGATTTTCAACAGTCAGTTTTTTTTTTCCTATATAAACAGGATCTGAGCAGAAGTGATTGTACACTTCAAGCTCATTTTCTAAATAAGTAATAGTATTATTTCAGTAATAGTGGTTCAATATAGCGTTTTTCCAAGAATGAATAATTATAATAACCTCAGTAAATGATATGATTTAAGAGTTTAAAGTTTTTCTTATAATGATATAGTATCAATCCCTACTAATGCGTTGTTTTAGTTATTTTTTGAATGCCAAAGTAAAGATGTTTTGTTTTTGGCCTGTGAAAGGAAATAAAAAGTTTATCTCATTTAACTGTATTGAAATGATAATACTTTTTGTTTTGTGTGTGATTACGAGGAAAAAAGATAAAATACTCTAATAACTAATGTTAATTTTTCACAGGGTTGGTATTTTTGTCAGGAGGGTTGTAAAAACTGGAAAAAAAAAAACGTATTGTTCTTAAACAATATGAAGTAAGGTGTACAATTTAATAAAGGTTATAATGGCATTAATAATTAAATTAATTTTTGTGGACGATTTAATATACATTTAATTTGCTGATTAATAAATCTACTATAATAAAATTCGGCGCCTGTAGCAAGCAAACGCCTGTATCTATGTATTCGGGCCTATCTCCTCAGGAACGGCGGGGAGTTGAGTTTCGACCAAGGTGTCCACAGATTCGGAAAATTGTGAGGAAGGTTTTCCGCTAACTCGAATTTTGAAAATCGAGCTATTTTAGGTGATCATGATTTTTTTTTTAAAATGGTCAAAACGGCTAATTTTTGCTCTACGTAATTGCCTAATTATGATTCCTGTTGTGAAAAATGTGTGAAATAAGCATCGTGGTTGCCATGTGTGGCGATTTCGCCGAATAAAATGTTTTAAATTCTTAAAGGAAAAATAAAAGAACAATAATGATTTTTTTTCTGTTAGTTTATATTTGTAAGGTTATTTTTTAACTATAATATCGTATGCATGGGAAATGGAAAATCTGAACAGGAATGAAATGTTTTATATGCAAAATAATAAGGATTGACGGTTTCCGAGGCTAATATGTAAAATTTTTTAGTTTGGCGAAAAATAAAATGGCTGATAGGCCGATTTTGAGAAAGTAAGTTTGCACTTCACTTCATTTAAAAGTCGGGGCTGTCATCATGCTGCTCAAAAACATGAACCCGTCGTTGGGGCTTTGTAATGGAACACGTTTGATGATTCGCACATTGATGCCTAACGTGATAGATGCCGAGTTCTTGACTGGCCATACCAAGGGGGCGCGTGTGTTTATTCCTAGATTATCTCTTTCTCCTTCCGACACCAATTTGCCTTTTCTTAACAGTATATAGTTCGAAAAAACGATGCAATTTTGGTACATAAATACAAATAAACTAATTATGTCGTACATTTCAAAGTTTTTAGAATGCCTTTTTACAAGCTGTACTATTTACACTGCAATAAGCGACAAACCCGTATCAGTTGCGAAAATCGAAAATTTAGTAGGACGTGCTACTTTTCGAAATTTTTGCTGTGCAGTTCGATGTTAAAGAATTTTTTCTGAAAGTTTCATAAAAGGCACCGTTGTTCCATTTATTATGCTCGATAATACAGCTTATAAAGAATTATCCTTATTTTTTTCGAGTCCCTGAGACAATTAGTTTATTTTAATTTGTGTACCTAGACCTTGCGAGAGATTTTGTTTCTTCGAACTACACCCTTAAGAGAAGACTGTTTCCCCTTAGACTAAGTTTTTTGATGACCATAAATAAATATAAGGGCAAGACTTTTCGTAAAGTTGGGATGTATTTGTCACAGCCTGTATTTTCACACGGGATGTTGTACATTGCTTTCTCCAGAGCAACATCCAAAAGTTGTGTCCGGGTAGCGTTGCCAGGCGTCCGAATAAAGCCGGACATAGGGTTTTTGATTGCGTGTCCAGCCATACTTAACGGTGTCCGGCTTTTGTTAGGCTTTTTACTGGTGACTTTGGCTGATTAGTAATAAAGTACTTGAACTAATTTGGCATTCGATGTTATTTATATTTTATTAGAATTTAACAATATTCATGGTAATAATCAAAAAAGCTTGATTTTGCATACAATTTTTTTGTTGTACCTATTAATACCGTGACAAAATCCTCAATATTAAAGGCTGTCCGGCTTTTTTACCCATATGTCCGGCCAAACTGGCTGGTCTGTCCGGCTATTTGGTTTGGTGACCTGGCAAACCTATGTCCGGGTTAAGGTACTCGATACGCCAAGCCAGGGAAAATTAACCAAGTCGACCAAGCATTATGATATGTAACCAAGCATTATGATTAAAAAAATTATTTAATTAAAACATAATAATTTGCAAGTGAAGAAATGGATAAAATGAATTCCAAATATTTATTGAGAAAACTTCTTTTATGTCCTTAACTAATTAATTAATTGTGTAACTCTAAATTTATTTTCTTCCTTTTAAAGTTAACAAATAAGTTACATTGATCAGTCCAGTGCAATCAATCCCTTGTACGTCAGATGCCTAGTTCAGACATTAGTTATCAGAGTACAGTGTCCCCCCAGACTCCAACTAGTACACCCTTTTTTGAAATTGGATTAGTCAGTTAGAAACAGGAAAAGTAAAAAAACAAGGTACATGCTTTGTAGAAAGCTTTTGTACAGAACACGAACATAGGAGGATCATAGAGTAGCTGCAGGCAGTCAAAATAACGTCAGCCTAAGGAAAATACTTGACCCCCTTTTTATGATTATGTTACAGAAAATGTGATTAGATTAGAATGGTCAGTGCCTATAATTGGTGGCAAAATGTTTCAAAAGCTTGAGAAATTTCCATGGAATTCTGTTCACCAGTGCACACCTTCAAAAATATGTCCAACAGGCAATGCTGCTATAGAAAGATTCTTTTCCAATTTTTCTTAAATTCAAAATAAACTGTCGACAAATATACTTTTTCTAAACTAGTTTACTGCAGTGCTATGCTAAAACCAGGGTTGGCAAGTTTTTGACGCATGACAGTTTTTGACGGTTTTAACCATGTTTTAAACTGTCACTTCAAAAAACCTATGTCAAAAACATTTCTCAAAAACTGTCGAAAACCTCAAATGTATTACAAATATTAATTGATGTCTTTAATATTGCATACACTGTATAAGCTATGAATATGTGTGAAATGTTAATACTAATTTTTAAGAAATACGGTTATCTACTTTTACATATTTTTTATAAAACATTGACTAGAAAAAGGAAAAAGTGGAAAGAAATTTAATTATGTATCCAATATAGTCAAAACAATATTCTTGCTAATATATTAAAATTATAAACTATCAATTTCAATAAAAAGTTAGTTATGCTTTATAGAATGTTTCGTGGGAAAAAAAAATGATCGAAACTAATAACTATTCTTTTACTGTAAAATATTTTGTTCTTTGTATCTGTAATTTATTAATCAATCAATATATAGAAAAGTAAAAAAATGTGCTTTTTTACTCATTACATTTAAGTACTCAATTTTTTTATTAATTCCATTTTAAATGCGAAGCTTTAGTATACTGATAATTAACCGGGGGTCGATTTTTATTTTATTTAAATGATTGAAATTACTATGTTATTGCCTGTTGTTAAAAACATTTTCAATTTAGGTTTTTGGATTAAATAAAAAATAAACTTAATATTTGCTTTTAGAAAATGTTTAGCGTACCTTAATTTGAAAAGTTTAAAAATCTGCAAACCATTATTTATCTAACTATATACAGTACCATGTGCCCTATTGAAAATGATTTATATGTACCATTCATAGTTCTGTTACAGGAGAAAAAAAAAAATTTCCAATACATTACACTCTATGGGCAGTCAAAATAACTAAATATTATTAATGAGCTCAATTTGTGTGTTAGCATAATTGATATTTTTAAATATAATTAATTTTAATTATGTATTGAGTCTCATGAAAAATGAAAATATACTGCATACTTACTTTGACATTTTGTTCTCTTTCTTTAATAGATTAGTTTATGACAATTTTTGACGGTTTAAACCAGTTTTTGACGCTTGTCTTGTCAAAAACCCAACCCTGGCTAAAACAACAAAAATTTGATTGCAAAGTAGATACTACTGAATTGGTTGAAATTTAGCTATGTTCTGCTTTTTAATGTATTTTTTAAAAAAAATTCATCCTTTATTTATCATTACTCGTTTACAGCCTGCACAGTCCCTACCCTACTAGCAATTTTGCTCGGCGCACGGCTGCTGCCGGTGCCTAGCAGTAGGGATACTCTGCAATTCTTTTGTGATTATCATTGAAAATTATGATATAAACAAAATGAATGGTTCATTTAATTTACTATTTACTTATTTCTACAAAAGTTTGGGTATAGTTTCATTTTTAATTTTGTCATTTTTAATTTTGTCTAATAAGAGTATTATTGCATAACATGCATATTTCTAAATGCACATATTATACGTTTTGAAACTTCGTGCTCGAATATAATATAAATAGCGATATCATTGATTTTTCAGTAAAATTTATTTTATATGTTTTAATTTACCTGGGGGAAAAAAAAAAGACACAGTGAATCCTATTTTTGCCACTTTGGGTGGCAAAATCCTATTTTAGCCAGGTTTTTTCCACCTATCGCAAAAACTTGCCAACCCTGATTTTTCAATAGTTTGCCTGATTGTTTTAACTTAATGTCAACCCTGTTGAGTGTATAATTATACCAAAGTAGCAAAGCATAATATTCAATAAACTCATTTTATGTGTAAAAATTAAATCTGTTTTTAGCTGTGCTTCTCGCCTTCCTGTAATAAGTAAGCTGGAACCCGTATTTTTCTAGCCACGTCTCTTATTTTCATCGCAAAAGTCCCCGTAAATCCGTGTATAAACGTTGGCAAGCCTACTTCAATTCATACTAAAAACGCGACACGTAAACCAACCAGATTTTTGCAGTAAACGCAAAATGGATATCAAAAGAAGAAAAAAAAAATCCAATTCTAAACATTGACTCTGAACTTTTAAATTCACAATGGCCAGACTAGATTATTAGACAGAATATTGCATACGGCGACCGAAAAGAAAAACAGCTGCCTTTATTAGCGATTCGAAAGTACGAATTTCGTTTCAAGGCCGGCGAAAAGGTAACGATAATTTGGATGCACGCGATATTATACTTTTTGTTTGGTGGTTATTTTCCGAAAGAGAAAAAGAAATATTCGCGTATGGCCGGCATTTCTCAAAGTTTCTCCAAAATTAAATGGGGCCGCCATTATAAACATGCACGTATCCATAAAAGCATTTTGGTGGGGGGTCCAGAAATTTCGGATGGGGTACAAACGGTAAAAGAGGCAAAATTTTTCACAAAGACTATATCATTATCATTTTCGTAACAAAAATCAAAATTTCGGGGTGTGGGGTAAATACGTCCTTGATTATAACCGGAAGCGACAACTATACGTCGTCAAAATTTTCGTCTAGTCTGACTATTTTGAGGACGGAAAAGAAAGATAGCTTATCCCACCCACCCCCCATTTTTTAGAAAATACCCCTAGTTGATATTTACTCAAGCTCTTAGATCCATTTAATAATAGTTTCGAATTTATAACGCAGCTCATTATCTACCGATTTTTTTTTTATTTTTTATTTTTTTGTTTGTTCGAATGTGCTCAACCTCTAAAGCACACACATAATTGACTAACAAGTGGCAGAATTTTGTTTCAGAATTAATAAAAACTTGGACTCCCACTTAAATTTTTGTGTGGGAACTCAGGCTCTAAGCTACCATTAGGATAAAACCTAGATGAATTTTGTATATTTCTAAACTAGGTTTTTTTTTTCTTTTCTTTTTTTTTTTAAACATTCACGATTCTTTCTTCCGTCCGTGATTCATGATATACAAATATATGTTTTGGGTAGCTATGGGCGCTCATAAAAAATTTTCTAAGGCGGGGCAAACTTTTAAAAAAAAAATTAGAGGGGGCAAATTTCGAATTTGTAACAATTTTAGTTCCAATTTTGCTTTGTGATGCAATTTTATTTACATCATAAGGCAATATGCTAAAAGTCTAGAGAGGGGGGGGCGTCCATGTGGCTAGCAGTAATAGAATACAATCACATAATTTGATAAATAATCCTTTTTCTGTAAATTTTTAATTTCTTCTACTAAAGTAACTAAATCAGTTCCTTGACATTTTCTGAGTGCTCCGTTAAAACTTATTACAAATATTTTAAATCCCTAGTATTTTTTAAAGGTTCTTTTAAGGCCTTTTCTGAAATTAGATTTCTAAGGACTAATTTTTAAAGTAATTTTTTTTTACTCAAAAGAATTAATTATACCCTACTAGAAGTTAAAGTTATTATTTATATAAATTTAAAATTAGAAGTTTGTTACAGTTAAATAGATACGCACTTCAACAACATTTAAGGGGATTAAAATGGTTTTATAGAAAAAAAATTTTTTTTATTAATTAATTTTTTTTTCGAGTTTCATAAAAAGAAGAAATATTTTTTTAAAAATAAAATAAGAATGTTTAGAGAGGATTTCTGTAATTCTGTGAAAAATTGGTGCAAATAATGGGAACAAAAATTTTTATAGGTTGTCTGCACTAAAAGAGCTTTACAAAAAGAAATAACAGATTATACCATTTTTAATTGTTTGTTCAGCTATGCATTTAATGAAAGCACCCTTCAAACGAAAAGTAATAAGTAAAGCTAACATCTTACCAGTGAAAAAAAAATAATAATAATAAATTAAGCATCGTTGAGATGTGAGAAACTTTGTTGGTTTCATATAAATAACATTTCAAATAATGTTTGGAAATTCTATCGAACAAAAAACAGAAAAGAAATTGAAAAAAGAAAAATTAAATCGATTTAACAAATAACTTATTTTTTGCTGACACTAACAGTAAAATGACATTTTCTCTTTATGAGCTTTATGTTTGTGACAACAAGGTAAGGTTGATTTTAATTTATGCTTATGCAGCTATATTAGTTATTTGCTCATAGAAGATTGCGCGTGCTTAATATACATACAGGAACATATATAAAGCTTGAACTAAATAAAAAATAATTGAATGTTCCCCCATTTAAGTTCAATAAAACCCTGGAGCTTTATTACTCATCAGCTTGGGAGTTTTCAATAATAAAACCACGATAGGTTCTTTTTTTAATGAAAAATTCGAGGTTTATCTTTTTATTATTATTATTATTATTTATAAAAACTCAAACAGAAAACTCATCATTTTTAGAAGCTGAAATAATTAAAACCTTTGTAAAATAACCCACTTAAAATGGGTACTTAAATGTTATTTTGATACAAAAATACGAATGAAATAACAAGGTCGTGTAATTAAAAGTTATTTAAAATGTCTGGAGCAAAGATGTACTTTACACTGCAACGAGAAACCTGCATCCGTTGCGAAACTTTCAGAAACGATTCTTTAAAATCGAAAATTTTTGCAAGATGTGTCACTCTTCGAAAATTATTGTTGCGCAATTTTATGTCAAAGACTTTTTTTAGAAAGTTTTATAAAAGGTACTTCCTAGGAGCAGAATTATATTCAGTGTTCTGCAACATAACTTGGAACAGTTGCAAATGTTCTGCAAGCATTTTGTCCAAGTCTGACTGACCACGTTAAAATGCAAATTAGGTATAAAAATTGTGCAAAAAGTGACGAGAGAAGGCATAGCATAAAGGCATGTCGCTTTAATTACTCTGCAGAACATATCATTTTATTATTCTTTCTTTTAAAAGATAAAATGTTCAGGCCCTGATTACCGCACAGGCCAACTAGGCCTCGGCCTAGGGCCCCCAACTTTTAGGAGCCCTAAAAAGTGAGTTCTTGAAAAAAAATCAGCATAAAAAAGATTTATATAAATAAAGAGATGCAATTTTACAACGTATGTCACTGTTTAACTTAGCACATCTGCAGCATAACTTCAGAGCATTCAAATTTTATAGTGATTGTTAAAAATTTATTGGATAAAGAGGAATTTGAACCCTCCCCCCCCCCTCTTTACTATGCACAACAAAAAATTTTATCCTGTGACTATACGTATCAAAGTATGACTATATAAGGGCCCCCGTAAAGTTCTTGGCCTAGGGCCTCAGAATATCTTAGTCGGGCTCTGAAAATGTTCTCCAAAGATTGTGATTGTTCTGCGACGTCTGACTTTTACCCACTTTCTGCTTCCGGGGGAACAATTATCTCATTCATTACAATGGGTGTAATATAGCTTAGAAAAAAATCATCTTAAATTCTTCCGAGCCCCTGGTGCAATTAATTAGTTTATTATTTATTTGTATATAGTATATGGATCGAGAGGGAGATTTTGTTTTTCTTCAAACGACACTCTAGCGACACTCAAACGAACGTCAAAACGCACGTTTCGGGTGATACAACAGTTCACCCTTCGTCAGCTCAGCTGCAAAAGTTCCATCATCCACAAGAGCTAGAAGAGTCTTTTTATGTGTTATTTTACTAAGTTTTAATTATTTCAACAGGAAAACAACACACATGATTGTTTTATAACCCGATTTGCATATGCAGCAGCACTGTACATTTTAAAATATAGGTATCAGGGGCAGAAAAATCTCCAGAAATTTACATTGCCCGGTGGGGTATGTAACCTAAAATAATACATGTCCAAAAATATTACTACAGATTATTACTCTGTAAAATTTACGTTGAAAATAGGAAAATCTTTAAACACACGTGGATATGGGTTTTTTATCTTTTCCCACTGTTGCTGGGGCTCTGTAATCAGTTTACACAGTCGTGGTACAGTTGAGGAACTGACATTGCCGCTTAGGACATTGATAAAATGAAAATCACAGAAATAAAAATGGAAATCTATTTTTTCCCGTACCAAATTTTGAAAAATCGATGGCATTAAAATATATTATACAGTAGAACCCCGATCTATCGTTTTTCAAGGGGTGCGTAGTAAAATACGATGCATGCGGGAAAACGACGAATGCGGGTTAAATTCAAAATACGAAGAAAACAGTATGTATGAATACATAAATTACCAAAAATACTAAATTTGTTACCAAACTGTAAAAGAAACAAATCGAAATTGTGCAGAAATTAAGTAATACTTATATTTAAAAAGTGATTTTACACTGGGTTTTTCACTAATCTTTTAATTAAACAAAGTGTTCAAGATTTGCAATACTTTTTTTGTCTTTTTATATGTATTCATGTTTGTATATAAAAGTCCTACAATTTCAAATACCGTTATTGCGTAGGATAAAGTAGTTGGCTCAGTCTCATCGGCATGAATATTATTCTCAGCTTCTTCGCCATTATTTTCATTTTTTGCGTCCCATTTCTTCCATTCTTAGGATATCGCACGTTGTTACATCTAAATCAATGGAAATATAATCAATACAATTCACACTATACACATCCCTGTTGGATGTAAAAACTCTTCGTCTATACCATCATCAACACAAGATATCATACCAGGAAGTAATTAGATTTGTAAGCCATATTGATCCACTTGATCTTTAAGAAACATTTTACAACGATGAACGCGGGAAAGCGAATTTTTGACGAACGATGCATGCGGGTTTTGTTAACGTTATTTGAATACAGTTTGTGCAGGGACCCTAGAAATAAAACGATCAATACGGAAAAACGATGAATGCGGAAACGATAGATCGGGGTTCTACTGTATATAGTTTTTTTTTTTTTTTTCTGCGTGTGTTAAAATAATTTGACTCTCTTACGGCCCATTTTTTTTTTTTTTTTTTTTTACATGCCCAATGCAGTAGAAAAAATACTGAAGGGAAGAGATAAGAAAAACAGTATTTCCAAAGCTACCACAAAATGAGAATTCGGGGTTGCTTAAAACTTTTACAGGTGGCACTACTGCATCCCCTATGTTTGGTTGATCACCTGATTATCATCAACACAAGTTCACAAGTATGGAAAATTCGAAGAGGCGCAGGCTAAATCCATCCAGAAATATCGGTGATCGCATAAAATTACAACTTTACTGTGATGTTAATATGTAAACAGATAATAACCATAAGGAACAGAAATGCGGGGAACTAATAGGGGGCAAACGGGCCATGTACGCCGGGCGGCGCGTCTCTTTAACCCCTTGACGGTCGTCTTATTTTCGAGGAAACGGTCTATAAAAATAGGTGCATGTGCGATATATATACGCATTCATTTTAAGGTTTTGGACATTTTTTTTTTTTTTTTTTTTTTTTTTTATAGCGTGAGAGAAGAAAAGTTTAATATCCAGGAAAAGCCAACGTTCAGGGTTATTGTACCGGGTTGTGTCGGCACAGCCAGCTGTCGTCAAAAAAGGGTCTCTAGATCTGTGGCAAGCGATGAACGTTTCGATCGTCCGCCATCTTGCTGGTCGTTAAGTCGAGCGATGGCAACGGCTGCCCTTTTTTTCAGCAGTGGGCTATCTATCCAGCTGTTCTCGCACTCTTCCATTTTTCAGGAGATGTCGGTGCTGTTAAAAAGAATCGTGACCATTTTTTTTTACGGGAAATGACGTGCTCAAAAGGAAAGGATTTTTGTGGCGCTATGTCACTCGCAACTATTTTTATAGAAATCAAATCTCTTCATCGTGACTGGCAACAGTCAAAACGTGCAGAGTTTGGTGTTCCCAGAGCGGGAACAACAAAAGCGCGTTAAAAGGGTTAACAGGCATGAAAGCATGAAACAGCTAAAAAGACTGAACTTTGCTGCGGATCATACAGAACAAATAAATTATTATGCATTTAACACATTACTTGTTATTCTTTTATATGTATTCATTATTAAATTAACTAATATTCATTATATCACTGTATTCAGTATAACTACATTCATTAAACTAATTTAAATACCAAATCTCAAATTCATCAGTTATGTTGAAAAGGACTGAATTCGGTCAAAAGACTGAAAACTTTCATGCCTGGTTAATAAGGGAAATTAACAGAGCCTGATTATGACCAACAGGGGCCCCGGGCATTGATGAATTTGGGGGCCCCCTATCTATGAAATTTGCTTTATTTTTCATAAAATTTTGATATAAAAAAGAATATTTCAGAACAACGTTTGATATCGGGGCCCTTTCGAGCCGGGGGCCCTGGGCAAAGTCCCGATTTGCATATGTGATAATAAGGCTCTGGAAATGAATGACTTACTTCGACCATCTCCTGCGTTGCGTCTTTGCAGGCGGCCGCAGAAATGAATTTAACCATGGTGATGAAGTTGGCCGAGGCAATGGCCTTGTTCACTTCGTTGGTCATCTTCTTGAGCAGATCGCAGCCCAGGTAGCTCCACTGGAAGGTCTCGTTGAGGTACCTCCAGCCCACGCCGTAGTCCCCGTACCTGAGCTCGCGGACAATGGACGAGAACGTGGCCTGCCAGTTCTCCATGCAGTCGACAATCGTGGCAGAGGACAGGAAAGCCGAACTGGAGACCAGCTGCAGGGCGGCCAGCACGCCGACGGCGTCCGTGCCCGGGCCGCCCCCGAGGCAGCAGAACTTGAACAGCCTGCCGGAACTGGACATCAGGCCCTGGAACACCGCCGGCTGGCCGTGCAGCACCTTCAGCATCACGTCGATCACGATGTACGTGTGCAGGGGCGCGTACTTGTGCAGGTAGGCGCAGCGGAAGGCGGCGTCGTTGAAATTCGAGACCGCCCGGTCCCTGTTCTCGAAACTGGCCGCTTCCTTGGCGTAGACATGGGCCATGTTCCGAATCCCGATTCGGACGCTCTCGGAAGGGATTTGGTTGACGATGATGTCGTTGTGCAGGACGTTGGCGTAAAGCCTGCGGATGCCTTCCACGTCCAACATTATTTTTTTAAAAACGCTCGCGTCCACTTAAAAAATTGACGGTAATCATCCACTCATAAAGAACATCGTTTATCCAACAGCAAGCAAGCGCGCGCGCTTCCGCCACCTGCCGAATCCACTGGCGAACTGATCTGATCTGATCAAAACAAAGACCGACAGTGAAGAAGAACGGAGAGGGGAAATTCCCTTCTTCTCTGCCAGAAATGTCGGAAGTTGCGGTTGCTATGGGGACGGTGAAAGAAACCTGTCGCTGCTGGAAATATTAAAAACAGTTCCGACTTCTCTTTCCGCGGCGCGTTCTTATCTAATCTAATACTTTAGTAGAATAACTGAAAAGTAAAATTAATCTACAATCTCCGGCTACAAACCCAACCTTTCCTTTTGTTCCCGCTCTAGACCATGCTCTAGACAAATACAAACAATTAAAAAAGTTTTGGTTTGAGGTTCAGATAGCACAATACGCTGCCGGGAGGATATGCCACACTGCCCTGCTTTTTCACTTCCCCACCCCCAACAGGGGTGAAAGAAAAACGTTTTCCGCATTGTCCGATTTCCCCCCCCTCCCGCCGGTCACCTGATCACCTATTCTGTTTCCCAGAAATGCCCGAGCAACATGAAGTACGACTTTTCTGGTACCTTTTAAAGGGGCGTGGACACCCCTTTTATGAGAAGAAAATGTTCTTGAGGTGGGGTGGACAAAACTTGTTTTCTTTCAAAAGCAATTGAATTTATTTACTTTTAGTTAATGCATCGATGATAAGGTAACAAATTTACTGACTGAAGGGGTTAATGATTAATCAAACAAATGGAAATTTTTTGCACGTCACTGGCAGTATTTGATCCGAGATTAGGGTGGCGATTAGTTTTGTTTTCAGCTTGTATGGATCTTGATCTTGAGGGTTATTTAACACTATCTTCTAGACATTATGATTACTGCAAAAGAAGAAAGAATATCATTCGTTAACAAATAATAACTTTTGATAAATTAATTCTCTTTTCATTGTTTTCTTTCAAAAGCAGTTGAATTTATATACTTTTAGTTAATGCTACACAAAAACTCATAAAAGAGTTTTTGTGTAAAATATTATTAATCATTAAATACTAAAAATAATTTTAAAAATCGTACTTTAAAAGGTGTGGAAAGTTTTTAATAAATATTTGTATTATTTCAAATGCAAGAAATTGAAAACTAAGCCTATGACGTACTATTTATGCAGTGTCCTTAATAGCGTTGTAATTTTAGAACGCTAATATTCAATTTATTAACAGAGTTTTGAAGAGAAATGCGATATCATTTTCTTCTAAATGTTTCCTTTAAGTATTAAAAAGACAATAACTCCTTCCGCTTGGTTAATAAGAAACAGTAATTATAAATTGGATACTCAATGCATTTCAAGCTGCAGGGCGTAAATACCACCAGCAGGCGAATTTTAGCCTCGAACTCAGAGACCATTCAAAAATTCCATTGCTGAATCAAAATTCTCAACAGCATTTTGCTATTCAAAATTAGCGTTTTCTTTAACACGCAGTGATCCCGCTCTGGGAACACCAAACTCTGACGTTTTGACTGTTGCTAGTCACGAAGAATAGATTGGATTTCTATAAAAATAGTTGCGGGTGACATAGCTGCACGAAAATCCTTTACTATTTAGCACGTCTTTTTCCGTGAAAAAAATTATCACGATTATTTTTAACAGCACTGACATCTGCTGAAAAATGGAAAAATGCGAGAACATCTGGATAGATTGCCCCATGCTGAAGAAAGGGCAGCCGTTGCCATCGCTCGACTTAACTTCCAGCAAGATGGCGGACGGTTGAAACGTTCATCGCGTGCCACAGATCTAGAGACCCTTTTTTTTTTTTGACGCAGCTGGGTGCGCCTCAAAGGTTAAGTGGAATGAACTTTTTAATATGAAGCGGTCATTTTAAAGTTACAGTTATCGGCAGAATAA
The DNA here is from genome assembly GCA_038373885.1 of Cheiracanthium punctorium. Taxonomy (NCBI): domain Eukaryota; kingdom Metazoa; phylum Arthropoda; class Arachnida; order Araneae; family Cheiracanthiidae; genus Cheiracanthium; species Cheiracanthium punctorium. The sequence goes on from JAWZYV010012465.1 coordinate 217,996, forward strand.
ACGGGGCAAATGCCCAGGACCCAGATTTTAGGAGCCCAAAAAATATACTTTAAAAAATTTACAATAGTATTACAAAAGAGAGAAAATACTCTATATATTTTTGAATTATGAAATATGGTACAAACTTTAAGGGAGGTAGGGCACGCAATAAGGATTCAGAATCACGTAGCAATGTGGGGTGGGAAACGTCATCTTCACTTAGATTTTTTATCTCTTTTGAACGCGGAATTCGTTTTTTTTTTTTTTTTTTTTTTTTTAATCTTGAAATTTTCAGCATAAAATTGTGAAGAAATCAACAAAGAATATTTAAGAGTTTAATAAGGGAGTTTTGGATGGTTTTCTCCAGATTATATCTTGAATATGCGTTAGAACCCCTCTAAAAGTTCACCTACCACTGTTTGTAGAGAATTTACCGTGTCTAAGCTGTCAGACTATCTCCAGAAATTGCAGTACGTCATGTTTTTGAATTAGCCGGGTATAATTAAATTATAATTTCATTCTGAGAACAAGGCTTTTTCAATAAGTAAAATTTATTTTTAACATAAAAAAAAACCTCATTACGCACAAAATTTATAAGCTTTCTAAAAAACTCCAAATTGTTTCATGAATAACGATTGACAACACATATATTGTGATGACTCAGAGGGAATTCAGCGTCAAAAGATCGCTATCGTAAAAGAAGTTTTTATTTTTTTATTCAAAAATCATGAAGTACATAAGTTGAAGGCTGATTGCACTATCGCATATGTAATAAATAATATTCTATGCTAGTTGCAAAATTAATCTTGATCCAAGAAATGCAATGATTACTAAAAATGTCTCAAATAAATTACTTTTCCGAGCAACATAAAATAACTCATTTTATTAAATTGTATCGGTAAGATTTGTGTGTTCGAGGAAGAAAGCACGGTGAAAGAAACACGTAAGTGTGAAGTTTTATTTATTATTTTATTTTATTTTTTTAATATTTGCTGTAGAAATATTAAAATGCGGAGTTCTTTTTCATCAAAAAAAAAAAAAAAGTTCCCGGGATTTTTGAAGAGGTTTCTTTAGAAAACAATTTTTTTTTTTTTTAAATTCCTTTATACCTACCTCAGCGAAAGCCGTGTAGATAAGACACTGAGCATGGTACAGATGTAGCGTTGCCAGGCGTCCGGATAAAGCCGGATATAGTTAGGCTTTTTGATTGCGTGTCCGGCCAAACTTCACGGTGTCCGGCTTTTGTTAGGCTTTTTACTGGTGACTTTGGCTGATTAGTCATAAAGTACTTGAACTGATTTGGCATTCGATGTTATTTATATTTCATTAGAATTTAACAAGATTCATCGTAATAATCAAAAAAAGCTTGATTTTACATACAATTTTTCTGTTGTACCTATTAATACTGAGACAAAATCCTCAATATTGTAGGCTGTCCGGCCTTTTTACACAAATGTCCGGCCAAACTGGCTGGTCTGTCCGGCTATTTGGTTTGGCGACCTGGCAACCCTATATAGATGGCTGAAGTGTGATGGTCAACGATTCTGGCCAGAGCCTGATTACCAAATAGGCCCATAAGGCCCGGGCCTATAGTAAAAAAAGTCTAGGGGGCCTCAAAACTACAATATTTATTATTATTTACACTTGTGGAATGGGATAGGAATAGGTTGGAGGGGGCCTCGAAATGATAGTGAGCCTATAGTATCAGAAAGTGTTAATCAGGCATTGATTCTGGCCTACCGCGCATACGATGTAACAATTCTGGAGTTTGGGACGCTTTTCTGCAGGTGTACTGTGAATGTGCGTTAAAAACTCCTCCACCCAAGACATTCTACCCCTAGATAAATAGCCCTCTAGTAGCTTTGCCTTTTCCAAAAATAACTAACTTGCTTTATACCTTGATGTCCTTTTTTTTTTCTTATCATCTTTATTCAACGTTTATTGTCATCATATCGCCTGTTGAACTTCACAGAATCCTACTATATAGTTGCGCTGATCCCTGGCTCACAGATTCCGTAACAATTCTGGGAAACGGCTCCTAGATAAAACCTTTTCCGCCATTACTCCAAAATGATTAAAAAGTTAAGCACAAAAAGCGTAATAATATCTGCACCGTTTGTACGATCCGCTTGAAAATTTTCATAATTATCTATAAAAATATAGAAAACAATCTGCGCTACTTTAAAAATCAAATAATCCACCCATTCCCCAATTTTTAAGTGATTTATCTCTATTTTCATCTGTATTTTATTTCCCAGAGTCAAAAAAATAAAATAAAATAATAAAAAATCATATGCTTTGAAAAAATGAGCTGTCGTAAGTGACAATTACGTCATATTGAACATTTACCGTTATCAGGCTTTGAAGGGAAAGTTACGATTCCAATTCGCTTAAAATAGTTTTCCCAGATTACATAACTTAATTTATTTTTCATTAAAAGGATGTTGCCTGCCTGAAGCATTGATATAAGAGGGGCTGTTTACACCAAACGAAATCGTTCAAATGCGAAAAGTTTCCGCACGTTTCCAGAAGAGAATGAAATTCGATTTGGGAATATAATAAAAATTGAATATGAAGTTATTTATTTTAAGTGGACGAAGATTAAATATATCGAGTGTAGACTTATTTTTGTGGAATGTTTTTTCCACAACGCGCTTTGACTTCTACTAATTATATAGTTTTGCTGGATTTCTGAGAAACTGCCATTCAGGGTTGAGTTGCCTGTATTGATAAAAAACGAGTTTCCTCGGAAGTACAGACACGTTGGAAATCTGGTATCTTTCAAAACGAACCACATTATCTATTTAAAAAAAAAAAAAAAAAAAAAAAAAAAAAAAAAGATTTAAAAGAAAAAGAATATCATTGAAGCACGTCATATTACACAAAAAGCACGTGCCTAAATTTAATTTCTCGATAAGCTTATCGGGCAAAGAACATGGAAATCCGTGATTATGTATGCTTTAAAGTTGCTTGAAGGGGTCACTGTCGGAACTTGCTTTGTAGAGAGACTGGGGGCACACATAGGCACACCCCACGGAGGTGGCAGGGGGCTGTGGGGGATGAAGCTCCTCCCCTCTAAAGTTGGGGAGTTAGAAGTTAAAGCCTTTTAAAACTAGAAAATTGTCACTTAATGAATTAAAATATTTTGCTTTTAAAAATTGTCTTCAAGTTATTTCACAAATATCTTTTACAGAAAAAGTAGGACTTGAATTAATCCTAAATGAATACTTTAAGTTAATATATGAAATACAGCTGAAATCGGTTACAATGTCACTGAAAAAAAAACAAAAACAAAAAAGAGAATTATTTATTGCTCTAACGCAGGGGTTCCCAACTTTTTTACTACTTAGACCCCTGGAAAAAACACTCAAAATACTGGTGTTAAACGATAAAGTAAATAAAAAACTTACTTTATCGTCTTATGTCTGTAAAAAAACACACATAAGATGTTATAGGTAAGAAGATACGTACGTCTCGGCCAAAAATTGTTTTGGCCTTCATCAGTCCAAGCCCTTCGTCGCAAGGAACAATGGGAACTGAAAAGAGAAAAACAAGCAAGCATGTTGCCACAAGGGGCAAAGAAAAGTCGGACAAAACCACGGAGAGGGGAAGGAAAAAATGAAGGGATAAAAAGGAAAGGAAAGAAGCACAAAAAATACAAAAATAAAAAAGGAAATTAAAATAATAATAATAATAATAATAAAAAGGGGAACACACGAATACAAACACACACACACAAAAAAGGGAAAACAGAACAAACAAAATAACAAAAATCAAATATAACATAAGAAAAAAACACTTTTTTTAAATTAAAAACTACGAACAGGACAGCACAATATAAATATATAATTTTTATTTTTTATAATTTTTTTAAACTTTGTATTTATTTATTTATTTTTATAAAAACGTAAAGGAAAGACAGTAACACGCGTACACACACATAAAAAAGGGGGCTGGCAAACAAAAAAAGAATAGAGGGGGGAAAGGGAACGAAAGAAAAAGAAAAAAGGGGGAGGGGGGGAGTAGACGAAGAAAGTGAATAGAACCTTACAACAGCAGCTTCCAAGCAGAATGAACGAAAGGAAGGGAAGAACCATCGTTCACAAGACGATCTAAGAGCTGGGTAATGGAAAAACCTTCCAAAAAATCAAGATGGGACAAAGACTGAGGAGTGCACAAAATCTTAGCCTTAGAAAACTGAAACCGGTGATTGGAATTCCAACAATGTGAGGCAATAGAAGATTTGGAAAGATCGTGCTTAGAGACATATCTCTCATGCTCTTTGAGCCTAAATTTGAGAGCTCTTCTGGTCTGACCAATATAGCCCAAATCACAAGATTCACAAGGAATATAATAAACACCCCAACGTTCTCAGTAGGAATAGGATCTTTAAGGGAAGAAAATTTAAGTTTATTAACAGGTTTAAAAATGACTTTGAAACCGAAATTTTTGAGAAGTTTAGAAATTTTGTAGCATAAAGGTGAAAAAAAAGGTAGTACAATTAATTAGTTGTGAAAATTAATAGTATTAGTAGAAGTATTAGGCTTATTAAATTTAGAAACAGCTTTATCAATAATAGAGGGGGCTAAAACCACGAGAAACAGCTAAGGATTTTAAGTAACTAATCTCATTATTAAGAGATGAAGAATCAGAGCAAATTTTGATAGCACTTTGATAGCACTTGCTCTGATTCTGAAAAAAAAAATTTTAAAAAAATTTTAAAAATAAAAATTATATATTTATATTCTGCTGTCCTGTTCGTAGTTTTTAATTAAAAAAAAAGAAATTGTGTTTTTTCTTATTTGTTTTTTGTTATTTTGTTTGTTCTGCTTTCTCTTTTTTGTGTGTGTGTTTGTATTCGTGTGTTCCTCTTTTTGTATCATTATTATTTTTTTTATTCCTTTTTTATTTTTGTATTTTTTGTTCTTCTTTCCTTTCCTTTTTATCCCTTAATTTTTTTTTTCCATTCTCCGTGGTTTTGTTCGACTTTTCTTTGCCCCTTGTGGCAATATGCTTGCTTGTTTTTCTCTTTTCAGTTCCCTGTGTTCCTTGCGACGAAGGGCTTGGACTGATGAAGGCCAAAACAACTTTTGGCCGAAACGTACGTATCATCTTACCTATAACATCTTATGTGTGTTTTTGACAAAGTTTTTTATTTACTTTACTTAGACCCCTCTTGAAAGAGTTTTTTTTTAATAGACCCCCTAATTTTTTAACCCCACAAGTGGCATAGCGCTATAAACTGGGAGACGGAAGGTGCCTGGTTCGAAACCGGGTCGCGTCCGTCGACCTAACCGTTCGAAGTTTTCTGTGGTTTTCTCCGAAACTTCGAGTAAATACGGGTTAGGACCCCTGAGAAAGTCCGTTACGGAGGGCAATCCCTTCCCCGCCCTAGATCCCAAGCGTAGATAATTGGCCGTAACCAACATTTCCATTTCCTAATACCTAAAACAACCATCATGCATGCAGTTGAAAGATAGTAGTTCAATAACATAAAGACGACATTCTGTTAAACCACTTTCAATTTTACAGAATTATATGTAATTGTAACATATACAGGGTGCCCTCTAAAGTCCGGTGTCATGCCAATAATTTCTGAATGGTTGTTGTTGTTGTTGTTATTGTGAACACGTATATTGGATTTGTGTGCTTTGTTCGAAACCCGCTTATAAATCCTCGTCAGTTGGACAACACAAGGGGGGATGCCCTCTTTCTAAGGGGTCCTAACCCGTATTTACGCTTAGTTTCGGAGAAAACCATGGAAAATTCCGAGCGGTTAGGTAGACGGACGCGCGATGGGACCCGAATCCGGGACCTTCACACTTCGCCCGGCTACCATATCCAGTGACATAACCACTGTGCCATGGTGAGGCGGAATTATGGTCATAAAAGTGGGGTCTAAGTGTAGTAACGTTGCCATGCGCTATGGAAAAAATAAATTAAAAAATCTATTCAATAGACTCCTGTTCGCATAATTTTGTTGCTGAAAACTGCATCCATTATTGTTTCGCCCCCAGTGGTGAAATGTTTTGGATGGGTGAGTAATGGAAAATCTAAAGTACCCATTTCAGTTATGAAATTGGATCCTGGATCGGAATTGAATTCTACGTTAAAATCTCCCACTAAAAAAGTCTTACAATCATCCTCCTTCAGCAACGTTTCGAATAGAGCGTCTAATTTATCTTCATAAGAAATTCGAAGACTAGCGCATGTAAATGCAAATCTCGCTTTATCTTGAATGTATGCAATGAACATTTGAAGACCCTTGATCTGGCTCCTGTAGGCACGGGTAAAGTGTTTCATTAAGTCTTCCTTTATAAAAATCCCAACTCCGGATGGCTTTCTGCTTTGGAAACCACTGTCTATCCTTTCGACCAAAGTGAATCCTGGTATTTGAAAGTCATCTGAAGGGATAGTCCATGTTTCTGTTAGCAATATCAAATCACTCTGCAGAAAACATGGATCAAACGGAAAAGTGACCACGGCACACCGCGTAGACAAAAATCCCGTGCTTGGAAGAAATAGCACCCGAGTGCTTAAAAAAAAAAAAAAAAAAAAAACGCCTCACCATGGCACAGAAGTTATGTCACTGGAATTTTTTGGTGGACGAAGTTTAAAGGTCCCGGATTCGGGTCCCATCGCTCGTTCGTCGACCTAACCATTCGGAGTTATCCGTAGTTTTCTCAGAAACTTAGCATAAATACGGGTTAGGACCCTTAGAAAGACCCCAACGGCAGCGGAGGGCATACCCCTTGTATTGTCCTTCTGACGGGGATTTATACGATTACGGGAAAGGACGGGGGTCCTTCTGGTGGGCCAAGCAAGCAAATCCGACATACATGTTCCCAAGAACAGCAACAACAACAAACAAAAAAAATAGCTTATAGTGCCACTTGGTTGGCTAAATTCGGAGTTAGCTTTCTTATCTTAAAAACAGTTCGAGATACAAGAAAAAGGTGAATCACAAAGTTGTTCAGCATCACCTTGATCACATTAATGTTAAATATTGAAGCCGTACAATGCAACCCTTAAAAAACGTATTACTGACATTTTGCCAGCGTGTCACTAGCCATACCGTAAAATTTCCAGCAGAAATTGCAGGCCAGCCTCGGCTTTTATATATGTGAAATACACCGCAAATGAAAATCTGCATTCTGTTTATAAATAGTAAAACAAATATTATCTATCAATTAAATTCCTTAAAATTTAAATAAAATTTTAAAACAGAAAAATTTATCATCGACCCCAAGTAGACCCCTAGCACACTATAGGCCCAAAGCACTGTTTGAATTTCTTCTTAACCCTTAGAGAGGCAACCCTTTCCCAAAGCTGATAAAAGGGCAGCCGTTGCATTGCTCGACGTAACTACCAGCAAGATGGCGGACAATCGAAACGTTCATCGCGTGCCACAGATCTAGAGATCATTTTTGACGACAGCTGGCTGTGCAATCGAAAAGTTCATCGTGGGCCACAGATCTAGAGACACTTTTTTGACGGTGCTGCCTGTGCGGCACAGCCAGCTGTCGTCAATAAAAGATCTCTAGATCTGTGACACCCGATGAACGTTTCGATTGTCCGCCATCTTGCTGGTCGTTAAGTCGTGCGATAGCAACGGCTGCCTTTTTTCCAGCATTGGGCAATCTATCAAGCTGTTGTCGCATTCTTCCATTTTTCAGCAGATTCCAGTGCTGTTAAAAATAATCATGACAATTTTTTTACGGAAAATGACGTGCTAAAAAAGTAAAGGATTCTTGTGGAGCTATATCGCCCGAAACTATTTTTGTAGAAACCAAATCTATTCTTCGTGACTGGCAACAGTCAAAACGTCAGAGTTTGGTGTTCCCAGAGCGGGAACACTGCGCCTTAAAGGTTTAATAGCTTCATAGACCCACCATCCGGAACCCGCGTCCATCCAGACCCCACTGGGAATCACTAATCTAACGAGTTACGTTGATATTGGGCTTCCGTTCTATGGACAAGTAGCACAGGATATTTTGACATTAAAACAGGGCTTTACTATCGAATGGGAAAATCGGGACTTTACCCATGGCCCTCAACTCGAAAGCCCCCCCCCCCAATTTCAAATGTTCTTCTGAAATAGTCTTAAATTAATCAATGCCCGGGGCCCCTGTTTGTCATAATCAAGTCCTACATTAGTAGAGTTGTAACTATAACCATGCATCACCAAACATGCATCACAGAAACTAAACACTGCAATTGTGAAAAATGCAAAAGTACTGAAAGCAGACACAGAAGAGTAAAATGAATTTTTAAAAAAAATACCTATCGCGTAACTTGGGCCTAGCATCGCATGCGCGGGGGGAGGGCGCCTCTCACACTCTCGGACCGGTCTTCTGTGGCCCCGCGCTGCCCGGGCTCGATCTTGCTTGCTACCGACGGCCTCACGCGTAGGTACGGTGTACTAAACCACCATATGGAATGTCATAAACTGGCTCGAAGGACTCCCGTATTTGCAAAAACACAGAAAAAAATTCCAAACATGCATAACAGAAACTAAACACTGCAATTGTGAAAAATGCAAAAGTACTGAAAGCAGACACAGAAGAGTAAAATGAATTTTTAGAAAAAATACCTATCGCGTGTCTTGGGCCTAGCATCGCATGTGCGGGGGGAGGGCGCCTCTCACACTCTCGGACCGGTCTTCTGTGGCCCCGCGCTGCCCCAGCTCGATCTTGCTTGCTACCGACAGCCTCACGCGTAGGTACGGTGTACTAAACCTCCTGTCCATATGAAATGTCTTAAACTGGCTGGAGGGACTCCCGTACCTGCAAAAACACAGAAAAAAATTCCAAACATGCATCACAGAAACTAAACACTGCAATTGTGAAAAATGCAAAAGTACTGAAAGCAGACGGAGAAGAGTAAAATGAATTTAAAAAAAAAATACCTATCGCGTAACTTGGGCCTAGCATCGCATGCGCGGAGGGAGGGCGCCTCTCACACTCTCGGACCGGTCTTCTGTGGCCCCGCGCTGCCCGGGCTCGATCTTGCTTGCTACCGACGGCCTCACGCGTAGGTACGGTGTACTAAACCTCCTGTCCATATGGAATGTCTTAAACTGGCTCGAGGGACTCCCGTACCTGCAAAAACACAGAAAAAAATTCCAAACATGCATCACAGAAACTAAACACTGCAATTGTGAAAAATGCAAAAGTACTGAAAGCAGACAGAGAAGAGTAAAATGAATTTTTAAAAAACATACCTATCGAGTGTCTTGGGCCTAGCATCGCATGCGCGGGGGGAGGGCGCCTCTCACACTCTCGGACCGGTCTTCTGTGGCCCCGCGCTGCCCGGGCTCTATCTTGCTTGCTGCCGACGGCCTCACGCGTAGGTACGGTGTACTAAACCACCGTATGGAATGTCTTAAACTGGCTGGAGGGACTCCCGTACCTGCAAAAACACACAAAAAAATTCCAAACATGCATCACAGAAACTAAACACTGAAATTGTCAGAAATGCAAAAGTACTGAAAACAGACAGAGAAGAGTAAAATGAATTTAAAAAAAAATACCTATCGCGTGTCTTGGGCCTAGCATCGCATGCGCGTGGGGAGGGCGCCTCTCACACTCTCGGACCGTTCTTCTGTGGCCCCGCGCTGTGTTCTTTACAAAGTTTTTTATTTACTTTATTGTTTAACACCAGTTTTTTGAGTGTTTTTTCCGTTGTTTTGTTTATTTGGACTATTAACACTCTCTTTTGTTCTCGCTTTTCTTCCTTCCTTCTTCGTGTGCTTTTTATTGCTTATTTCTTTTCTGTTTTTGTTTTTTCTGTATGGATTCATCTTTGTTTAACCGTTTTTCCCGTTTACGATTGAAACGTTCTCGTTTCTTGAATCATTTAGGTTTTCTTGTTCGATGCAAACGCAGTAATGTCATTCCTAAGTTCATTGACATTAAGTGCAATATTCACGGTTCTTCTCGTGTTGATAAGGCTCTGAATAGGTCTAAGCGGGCGGTTTTACGTGCTTTTATTCAGGATGTTCGTTATAAAGTTTCGATTCTTGAATCTGATCTTTATGATCTCCATTTGCTTTTGAGTAAGTCTTACCCTGCTTTTGCTAACTGGGAAAAACGGAATTTCGCTTATGTTGAACAACGTTCTATTTCTCACAGAGCTACTTTGGATAAGAAATTCCAAGCTCTTCTTCCGGTTAGGTCTTCCCTCGGTTCTGTCAGTCCTCTTGTTCAGGACACTGTTGTTAATTTGTCTTCGCATGTTTTAACTGATTCTCAGCGAGATGCTCTTAGTTTAGGTTTGAATTTTTCTCGTGTTAGCAACGTTTCGGTTTCCAAACTTATTGCTCCTATGGAAAACTCCTTTAAAAATAGTAAACTCTCTTCTAACCAACTTGATACTTTGCGACATCTTATTGCTAATACTATCTCTTCAAATAATATGCATGCCAAATCTAACCTTTCTCGTTCTCAAAAAACTGCTCTCAAAGAACTCAACTCTAACCCTAATTTACTCATTACTAAAGCTGATAAAGGCGGCCAGACTGTTTTACTTGATAAATCTTTTTATGTTGATAGTATTAATAACATGCTAACCACTGGTCCATACACTAAATTAAATTCTGATCCTACTAACAGTCACCTTTCTGAAATTAAACACACTGTGAAGTCCTCTGTAATCTTAAATGCTCAAACTAAACGTTTTGTTATTCCTTCTATTGCTAACTGTGCTCGTTTCTATGCCCTTCCTAAAATTCACAAACCTTCTCTTGCCTTTCGCCCGATTGTTTCTAACATTGGTACTGCTTCTTATAACCTTGCACGTTTCCTCTCGCATACTCTCTCTCCTTTGACTGCTAGTAATACCCACACTGTTAAAAACTCTTATGATTTCGTTAACAAAGTTAAACTTCTTTCTCCTACTAATTGTAAAATGCTTTCTCTTGATGTTAAATCTTTATTTACTAATGTTCCTATCCAAGGTGCGATTGACTGTTTGGAAAAGCGTTTACGCGAGTTTCATTATTCTTCTATTGAGATTAAGGAGTTTATAGCTTTAGTAAGCGTTTGTATTAAACAAACTGCTTTCATTTTTAATGGCTCTTTCTATAAACAAACCGAGGGTCTTGCTATGGGTAATTCTCTCTCTCCTCTCTTATGTGATATTTATATGCATTATTTTGAAGAGAAGCTCTTCAAGGTCTTTAATTTTCCGTGCTGGGTCAGATATGTTGACGATACTTTCGTTCTAGTGGATTCCAATTGTGATATTTCTAATTTACTTTTGATTGTTAATTCTGTTGATCCGTGTATCCAATTTACTCTAGAAGAGGAGTGCAACAATTCTTTACCTTTTTTGGATGTTCTTGTTTCTAGGAATCCTGACGGTTTCTCTACTTCTGTTTTCCGCAAACCCTTTTCTATATCTTTACCTCCTCATGCCCTATCTAATCATCCTTACCAGCAAAAACTTTCTGCTTTTTACACTTACGTGTTTCGTGCTATCAAAATTTGCTCTGATTCTTCATCTCTTAATAATGAAATTAGTTACTTAAAATCCTTAGCTGTTTCTCGTGGTTTTAGCCCCTCTATTATTGATAAAGCTGTTTCTAAATTTAATAAGACTAATACTTCTACTAATACTATTAATTTTCACAACGATTTAATTGTACTACCTTTCTTTTCACCTTTATGCTACAAAATTTCTAAACTTCTCAAAAATTTCGGTTTCAAAGTCATTTTCAAACCTGTTAATAAACTTAAATTTTCTTCCCTTAAAGATCCTATTCCTACTGAGAACCGTTGGGGTGTTTATTATATTCCTTGTGGATCTTGTGATTTGGGCTATATTGGTCAGACCAGAAGAGCTCTCAAATTTAGGCTCAAAGAGCATGAGAGATATGTTTCTAAGCACGAACTTTCCAAATCTTCTATTGCCTCGCATTGTTGGAATTCCAATCATCGTTTTCAGTTTTCTAAGGCTAAGATTTTGTGCACTCCTCAGTCTTTGTCCCATCTGGATTTTTTGGAAGGTTTTTCCATTACCCAGCACTTAGAACGTCTTGTGAACGATGGTTCTTCCGTTCCTTTCGTTCATTCTGCTTGGAAGCTGCTGTTGTAAGTTTCTTTTCACTTTCTTCGTCTACTCCCCCCCCTTTTATTTATTTATTTATTTATTTATTGTGTGTGTACGTGTGTTACTGTCTTCCTTTACGTTTTTTATTTATTATATATATGTATATATTAAAAAAAAAAAGAATATTATACATATTTTGTGCTGTCCTGTTCGTGTTTTGTTTATGTGTTTGTGTTTTGTTCTGTTTTCTCTTTTTGTGTGTGTGTGTTTGTATTCGTGTGTTCCTTTTTTATTATTTATTATTTATTTATTCCTTTTTTATTTCTGTATTTTTGTGCTTCTTTCCTTTCCCCTTTTTCTTTATTTATATATTTTTTTCTCCCCTCTCCGTGGTTTTGTTCGACTTTTCTTTGCCCCTTGTGGCAACATCTTGCTTGTTTTTCTCTTTTCAGTTCCCTGTGTTGCTTGCAACGAAGGGCTTGGACTGACGAAGGCCAAAACAATTTTTGGTTGAAACGTGCGTATCCTCTTACCTATAACATCTTATGTGTGTTTTTTACAAAGTTTTTTATTTACTTTATTGTTTAACACCAGTATTTTGAGTGTTTTTTCCGTGTTTTGTTTATTTGGACTATTAACACTCTCTTTTGTTCTCAATTTTCTTCCTTCCTTCTTCGTGTGCTTTTTATTGCTTATTTCTTTTCTGTTTCTGTTTTTTCTGTATGGATTCATCTTTGTTTAACCGTTTTTCCCGTTTACGATTGAAACGTTCTCGTTTCTTGAATCATTTAGGTTTTCTTGTTCGATGCAAACGCAGTAATGTCATTCCTAAGTTCATTGACATTAAGTGCAATATTCACGGTTCTTCTCGTGTTGATAAGGCTCTGAATAGGTCTAAGCGGGCGGTTTTACGTGCTTTTATTCAGGATGTTCGTTATAAAGTTTCGATTCTTGAATCTGATCTTTATGATCTCCATTTGCTTTTGAGTAAGTCTTACCCTGCTTTTGCTAACTGGGAAAAACGGAATTTCGCTTATGTTGAACAACGTTCTATTTCTCACAGAGCTACTTTGGATAAGAAATTCCAAGCTCTTCTTCCGGTTAGGTCTTCCCTCGGTTCTGTCAGTCCTCTTGTTCAGGACACTGTTGTTAATTTGTCTTCGCATGTTTTAACTGATTCTCAGCGAGATGCTCTTAGTTTAGGTTTGAATTTTTCTCGTGTTAGCAACGTTTCGGTTTCCAAACTTATTGCTCCTATGGAAAACTCCTTTAAAAATAGTAAACTCTCTTCTAACCAACTTGATACTTTGCGACATCTTATTGCTAATACTATCTCTTCAAATAATATGCATGCCAAATCTAACCTTTCTCGTTCTCAAAAAACTGCTCTCAAAGAACTCAACTCTAACCCTAATTTACTCATTACTAAAGCTGATAAAGGCGGCCAGACTGTTTTACTTGATAAATCTTTTTATGTTGATAGTATTAATAACATGCTAACCATTGGTCCTTACACTAAATTAAATTCTGATCCTACTAACAGTCACCTTTCTGAAATTAAACACACTGTGAAGTCCTCTGTAATCTTAAATGCTCAAACTCAAGGGCGCCGGCAGGATCATTTCCAGGGGGGTGCATCCAAGATACATATATACATATACAGGGTGTAACTGAATTCATAGGCCAGACTTTAAGAATAAAATGCATATAAAGAAGCATTTTTTGTGTAGCAGGTTAACGTGTGGGGTTGAAAATAAAAAGTGTAGATGGAAATATAGTAAATGCAAAAGAAATGAAAAAGTTCTACCGTAAATGCTCAAATGTGCTGGTAGCGTCTATCAAGTTATTGGAGTACCCTTTCGAAGATGTCAGGTGTTCCGCGAACGGTTTCTGCTGTTACTAAAGTTTTGGAATGAGGCCCTCATGTATGTCAACTGGAGTCCCGTAAACGAGTGCCTTGAGGTGTCCCCAAAAGTGAAATTTGACACTTGATTAGTCTAATGAACGTGCTGGTCAAGCGACTAGTTCAACTTGTCCAATCATTCGAGGGTCAAAAATGACTATGGAGTAATTACGCCCATTACTTGCGAAATAGGCTAGAGTCCTATCGTGCAGAAACTATCTACATTTTTCATTTACGACCAAACGTTGCAATGCAGAAAAATGCTTCTTTGTATGTATTTTAACTACCTTCAGGGACATCCTGTATACATACATATAAAAAATTAGACTATTTGGCGTTTGAAGGAAGAATAATCTTGACAGGAAAATGTAGCATCAATATGTGAAATAAACATCGTCATAGTTATTTTGTCGCAGCTCAAAAGTACAACATCTTAAACTATTAATTTGGCCTAATTAATAATACCTCAATTTAAGTACACTGATAATTAATTATTTAAATTATATGCAATTTTGATAGCATTGTTTTATATTTAAACAGACGAATTTTTCCATTAAAACTGAAGCGAAATGTATTTCCTCTAGCATTGATGTATATAGCAATTTTTGGCTGAGGGTTCCCCTCCATGTCCACTGCTGAGAATGGTAGATGGCTGAAATGTGAAGGTCAGTAGTTCTGGCCTGCCGCGCGGCTGTCAATCTAACGGTTTTGAGTTTTGGCCGGTTTTCTCTACATGTTACGTGAATACGCGTTAGAACCCTTTAAAAAATCGTCTGCCCAAGGCACCCCCCCCACCTTCAATGACAGATACCATATGTGCAGGTTTGCCTTAACTACACTTGGCAAGGGCATCCTCATATTAAAACAGAGCCCAAGTTCCGAAAGTGACGCAGTGATGCTTTCACTTAATATTAGAAAAATCACCCTGTCAAAAAACTCAAAATAAAAATTTTCATCTAATAGTTTTTTAGTTTAAATCTCTTGAAAAAGGATATAATATTAAAAAGAAATGTTAAACTTTAAGAGTTAAGCCCTAAAATAATTGCATTTAATCATGTTCACAGTAGAGTCTCGATTGTTCTAGTTTTCCATACAACTCAGTTAGTGAAAAAATCAGTTTAGCTCCCAAATAATGACCAACATATATAAAACAGGCGATTTTTTTTTAATTGCCGGACAAAAATTCAAATACTTGGTGCACCCGGAAGCATATTACCAAACCTTACATTCATTCGGACCCGCATTTTCCGTCCGCCCACGGAACTAGGAATCGAGATCCCTGATTGGCTAGCTCACTGACGTCATGCCTGCCCACCGAATTCGAAAACTGGTGAGTCTGTACGGCAAAATACTTTTATTATTTACTTGTATTAAAATGATTAATTATCATGAGATGAAATACCAGCGAAATAAAAATATAGGCAGCTTGCACTAGTTTTAGATGATATGCAATAAAAGAATATACGATTTAAATTACGAGTGCATTACGAATCTTATTTTAAACCTTATTTTCCACTGGTGCTGACATCTGTTATTATATAAGTAGACTTATATGACACGTTAAGTAACTTTTCATAGACGATTTTTCAGAAAATTATTTTTAAAAAAAATCTCTAGGCTGTTTTCGATGCGTGTCTATAAAGTTTAATTTAATTAAAATTATTATAAACTGAAATAAATATTGAATAATGCAATTATTCAATATTATGCATATTCAATATTTAGTAGAATTTTTTTTCCATAAAAGTAAAAGAAATTTTTTTTTGAAAAATTATGAATATCGTTTCTTGAATAATGGCATGTACTCTAAATATTAATAAATGACTTAAGTTACAACTAGATGCGTGAGATTTAATTAATTAATAAAAACAGGAATTTAAATAATTCATTCCATTTTTGTTTGCAGTTATTTAGTTGTAGTGTGGATATTTTAAAAATTTTACAATTTAAAAAACATTTAACCACTGGGTGTGTATTAAGTATAATGTTGAATTTCAAGTATATTTTACTGATTGAATTATTTTAATTTACATTAAGACTTTTTAAAAATTTACATTCAGGTTTTTTATTTGTGATTTTTATTTAATGAGGTTCTTAACATAATTTTTATATATTCCAAGATGTTTCGTTTTTTCTTGAATTCTTGAGGGCATGTATTTTAATTCTTAATTTTTGAATCATGAATAACGATTTTATTAAAAAGAATTTTAGATTTAATGCTTTTTTTTCATTTATTGCGTAAGGTGTTGGTTAACACTATAAAAGTACTTTAAGCCTCATTGTCTGTCTAATTACTGACACAACTTATTTTTTATAAATTAGATTTCTCTCCTTGTATCTCTTTTTCAGTGTTGATATTTTTCTAATGTGAATTTGTCCGTATTTCTATAATTTTGATGGATATGTTGATTCTAGTACATAAATTATATATATATAAGAATGGCCTTACGCCATCATTTGTTGAAATGATCAACACTACACCAGGCTTCTAGGTTGAATTGAATAGTTTATTTCAAAGTTCGGACAGAGGACAGGAGTCAGGCCGGCGACCTTTTTAGCTCCGGGGCTATCTTTCTCTTTACATTGTGATCTCGAACAGCTCCTAACAAGATTAAAGCTCCAAGCTCCTGAAAAAGCTCCCGCTCCTGAAAAAGCACTTGCTTAAATACTCTCCTAGTTACTACACCTGCTGGCAGGGTGCAGCACGATCGCGAAGGCGTTACTCTCAAACGTAATTAGTTAACTAGATTGTCAATCAAGACATGAGAAACACCTGCTTATCCAGGAGTTCTAAAAAACGCGCAGCAACGAAACCACAGAAAACTGCAAATACTGCTAAATCAACAATTTTACTCTTTATGGAACTTCAAAAATCGTCTCTGAGCGTAATATTTGTATAGCCGAGAAACAAACTTTACAGTAAGAGTAACCGAGATTAAAGAAGCTTTTTCAAATAACATTAAATTAAATTAGATTAAATTAGAAAAGTTTATTTTATTATTACATATATACAGTAAAATGCCTCTGAGATATCAACTCTCTTAACGATCATAATGTTTTTTTGAAAAGCATTTTCTGCCATAGACCAAGTCAAAAAGAAATTCTTTGGAGAGCTCTTTGTATAAAACTGCAATTCATAAACTAAATTTAAAACTGTCTATGGCAGGAAATGCTTTTCAGAATAAATAATGGTCGTTAAGAGAGTTGATATCTCAGAGGCATTTTACTGTATGTAATATATATATATATATATATATAGGGATTTTACTGTACATATATATATATATATATAATTTATGAACTAGAATCAACATATCCATCAAAATTATAGAAATACGAACAAATGCACATTAGAAAAATATCATGAATAATCTCTAATCAACACTGAAAAAGAGATACAAGGAGAGAGGAATCTAATTTATAAAAAAAATGTTGCGTCATTATTTAGACAAACAATGAGGCTTAAAGTGCTTTTAAAGTGTTGTTGTTATGTGTGATTATGGCAACGCTACACTAGGGCGATCTGCCAAGGGGGGGGTGCCTTGTTAGGAGGACTTTCTATGGGGTTCTAACGCTTTAAAGTGTTAACCAACACCTTCAGCAATAAATGAAAAAAAAAAACATTAAAGCTAAAATGCTTTTTAATAAAATCGTAATTCATGATTAAAAAATAAAGAATTAAAATACATGCCCTCAAGAATTCAAGAAAAAACAAAAACATCTTGGAATATATGAAATTATGTTAAGAACCTCATTAAATAAAAATCACAAACAAAAAACCTGAACGTAAATTTTTAAAAAGTCGTAATGTAAATTAAAATAATTCAATCAGTGAAATATACTTTAAATCCAACATTATACTTAATACACACCCAGTGGTTAAATGTTTTTTAAATTGTAATTTTTTTTAAATATCCACACTACAACTAAATAACTGCAGAAAAAAAGAAAATGCAATGAATTATTTAAATTCCCTTTTTTATTAATTAATTAAATCTCACGCATCTAGTTGTAACTTAAGTCATTTATAAATATTTAGAGTACATGCCATTATTCAAGAAACGATATTCATAATTTTTCAAAAAAAATTTTCTTTTACTTTTATGGAAAAAAAATTCTACTAAATAAATATTGAATAATTGCATTATTCAATATTTATTTCAGTTTATAATAATTTTAATTAAATTAAACTTTATAGACACGCATCGAAAACAACCTAGAGATTTTTTTTTTAAATAATTTTCTGAAAAATCGTCTATGAAAAGTTACTTAACGTGTCATATAAGTCTACTTATATAATAACAGATGTCAGCACCAGTGGAAAATAAGATTTAAAATAAGATTTGTAATGCACTCGTAATTTAAATCGTATATTCTTTTATTGCATATCATCTAAAACTAGTGCAAGCTGCCTATATTTTTATTTCGCTGGTATTTCATCTCATGATAATTAATCATTTTAATACATAAGTATTTTGCCGTACAGACTCACCAGTTTTCGAATTCGGTGGGCAGGCATGACGTCAGTGAGCTAGCCAATCAGGGATCTCGATTCCTAGTTCCGTGGGGGACGGAAAATGCGGGTCTGAATGAATGTAAGGTTTGGTAATATGCCACCCGGAAGCCTATCAGAAATCCCTCTCCCAAAGAAAGTGGTTGTATTTTTTCTGTAGATGTTCTCATAGACCAGCGTTTCTCAACCTGTGGGTGATGCATGTTTTCAAAAAATCATCTTATTTATTCTCGTTTTTACACAAAAATATATCCATTTTCGCTTAAAATGTTCATTCAAACTTTACTGATAACATTATTTTGTAGAAAATTCGACTGAATGTTCATTGTTAAAGATTAAAATACTGAATGCATGCAGAAAAATGTGAGGGGGGGGACCCACCGTAAGTTAGCCTTTGTTGGGGGGGGGCGACGTTAAAAGGTAGAGAACAGCTGTCATAGACATTTCTGTGCAATGTTGACATGCTGCTTTGGCAATGGCGCGATACTGCTGTACGGAAAAGAGTCTACGTGTCAATACAAAATATTGACTATTATTTTCCGAAATTATTAACCTGCTCTAATAATTAATGTGCTAATATGTAACTACATTTTTTCATTTAAATATGCATTTAGATCACAAAAATTGCTTTATTTCCATTTATCTGTTTATTAATTTAATGATTTCGATAGTTATCATTATAACATTGACAAGCCCGGTCCCGTCTACCTCGAATATTATCCAGACTATTTCAAAATATTTTTTCTTAACTACGGGCACATGCCGTGAGGCATTCAACACTACTACGACCGTAAGCGTTGGGCAGTACATTATGAGGGCTCATGGCGTGCTCCAACATTATCCCAAAATAAAAATGTAGATGACTTAAAAGCTTAAAATTTATGTACAATCGTAGAAAATATTAAGCCATAAACACAGGTCTAAACAGCTAATTTAACAGGTAGAATTCAAAATATCACACCTACATTCAGGCTCTTTTTTATTTTTATTTTTACTGTCCTAAGGGTAAAACAAATTGCTTATATTTTCAGGTTAATTATACTTTTTTCAAAGTCCAGGGGGTGCAAGTGCACCCCCTTGCACCCCCCTCCCGGCGCCCATGCTCAAACTAAACGTTTTGTTATTCCTTCTATTGCTAACTGTGCTCGTTTCTATGCCCTTCCTAAAATTCACAAACCTTCTCTTGCCTTTCGCCCGATTGTTTCTAACATTGGTACTGCTTCTTATAACCTTGCACGTTTCCTCTCGCATACTCTCTCTCCTTTGACTGCTAGTAATACCCACACTGTTAAAAACTCTTATGATTTCGTTAACAAAGTTAAACTTCTTTCTCCTACTAATTGTAAAATGCTTCTCCTTGATGTTAAATCTTTATTTACTAATGTTCCTATCCAAGGTGCGATTGACTGTTTGGAAAAGCGTTTACGCGAGTTTCATTATTCTTCTATTGAGATTAAGGAGTTTTTAGCTTTAGTAAGCGTTTGTATTAAACAAACTGCTTTAATTTTTAATGGCTCCTTCTATAAGCAGACAGAGACAACTTGAAAGCAGACAGAGAAGAGTAAAATGAATTTTAAAAAAAAATACCTATCGCGTGTCTTGGGCCTAGCATCGCATGCGCGGGGGAGGGCGCCTCTCACACTCTCGGACCGGTCTTCTGTTGCCCCGCGCTGCCCGGGCTCGATCTTGCTTGCTACCGACGGCCTCACGCGTAGGTACGGTGTACTAAACCTCCTGTCCATATGGAATGTCTTAAACTGGCTCGAGGGACTCCCGTACCTGCAAAAACACAGAAAAAAATTCCAAACATGCATCACAGAAACTAAACACTGCAATTGTGAAAAATGCAAAAGTACTGAAAGCAGACAGAGAAGAGTAAAATGAATTTTTAAAAAAAATACCTATCGCGTGTCTTGGGCCTAGCATCGCATGCGCGGGGGAGGGCGCCTCTCATACTCTCGGACCGGTCTTCTGTGGCCCCGCGCTGCCCGTGCTCGATCTTGCTTGCTACCGACGGCCTCACGCGTAGGTACGGTGTAATAAACCTCCTGTCCATATGGAATGTCTTAAACTGGCTCGAGGGACTCCCGTACCTGCAAAAACACAGAAAAAAATTCCAAACATGCATCACAGGAACTAAACACTGCAATTGTGAAAAATGCAAAAGTACTGAAAGCAGACAGAGAAGAGTAAAATGAATTTAAAAAAAAATACCTATCGCGTGTCTTGGGCCTAGCATCGCATGCGCGGGGGGAGGGCGCCTCTCACACTCTCGGACCGGTCTTCTGTGGCCCCGCGCTGCCCGGGCTCGATCTTGCTTGCTACCGACGGCCTCACGCGTAGGTACGGTGTACTAAACCTCCTGTCCATATGGAATGTCTTAAACTGGCTCGAGGGACTCCCGTACCTGCAAAAACACAGAAAAAAATTCCAAACATGCATCACAGAAACTAAACACTGCAATTGTGAAAAATGCAAAAGTACTGAAAGCAGACAGAGAAGAGTAAAATGAATTTTAAAAAAAAATACCTATCGCGTGTCTTGGGCCTAGCATCGCATGCGCGTGGGGAGGGCGCCTCTCACACTCTCGGACCGGTCTTCTGTGGCCCCGCGCTGCCCGTGCTCGATCTTGCTTGCTACCGACGGCCTCACGCGTAGGTACGGTGTACTAAACCTCCTGTCCATATGGAATGTCTTAAACTGGCTCGAGGGACTCCCGTACCTGCAAAAACACAGAAAAAATTTCCAAACATGCATCACAGAAACTAAACACTGCAATTGTGAAAAATGCAAAAGTACTGAAAGCAGACAGAGAAGAGTAAAATGAATTTAAAAAAAAATACCTATCGCGTGTGTTGGGCCTAGCATCGCATGTGCGCGGGGGAGGGCGCCTCTCACACTCTCGGACCGGTCTTCTGTGGCTCCGCGCTGTCCGAGCTCGATCTTGCTTGCTACCGACGGCCTCATGCGTAGGTACGGTGTACTAAACCTCCTGTCCATATCAAATGTCTTAAACTGGCTGGAGGGACTCCCGTACCTGCAAAAACACAGAAAAAAATTCCAAACATGCATCACAGAAACTAAACACTGAAATTGTCAGAAATGCAAAAGTACTGAAAACAGACAGAGAAGAGTAAAATGAATTAAAAAAAAAATACCTATCGCGTGTCTTGGGCCTAGCATCGCATGCGCGGTGGGAGGGCGCCTCTCAGACTCTCGGACCGGTCTTCTGTGGCCCCGCGCTGCCCGGGCTCGATCTTGCTTGCTACAAACGGCCTCACTCGTAGGTACGGTGTATTAAACCTCCATATGGAATGTCTTAAACTGGCTGGAGGGACTCCCGTACCCAGACAGCACACTTGCCCAATTCATGTCCATATCTGGACAAACTTGTCCAAAACATGTCTATGTCTATGATAAGATATCTCCTGGACATCATTTTAGCGACATCTTTGGGAAAATCCATAATATGTCTAGAATAAGACATGATTGGGACATGTAACACCCCAATTAAGTCTTATTACGACAAAAACGGGAAAATCCATATTATGTCTGTAATATGACATGAATTGGACATCTAAACACCCCAATCATGTCTATTTTATGACATAAATGGGAAAATCTATCGGCGACAAACTCTGATTGGCTTAGTTTGTTTGATCATGCGCAGTAACATTTTTGTATACACGTTGTTTTTAATAATCTGTGGTGGTTGTGGTAGATAGTACCCACATATTTGAAGTTTCCTTGTTAGACAATTATAACATTTTTATGCGCACTTCTTGCATTTTGCTTGCCTATATCACTGTTCTGTTCTTTACAATACGAGGTAATGTACAACTTTTTGACTTCATATGTATTTTAATAAAAAAATTGAATCGACTCGTCAGGAATGGCGAAATGTTGAACAAGAAGTTAATGATGAATTATTCCTGATTGAAGCTGAATGTAATGTGAATGGTATTGAATCGAAGCCTATTAATGCGCACGATTATAATTATTTTCATAATGAATTTGAAAATAGGATCGATGAAAATATTTTTGAAGATTCAAATATGTGTGATCTCACAAGCAGTTCTTGTAATAGCTCCATTTCAGAAATTACTGATGAAACAGATACTTCTGTTCCTTTATGGTAGTAACTTATCCATAGCATAAAAATAAACTGTGGATATGAGATAAATATCCACAGAATGTATTTTTATGGACATATTCTAGTTGTCTATAACATGTCCATATGGACAAGTTATGGATGTCCATAACATGTCCATATGGATGTCCATAACATGTCCATATAGATAAGTTCTGGATGTCCATAACATGTCCATATGGATGTCTATATTTTGTCCAGAGGATATCATTATGGACGCCGTATTGTGCCATATGGATAAGTTTGGGGCGTATTATGGACAAGATATAGACAAATTTGGGGATGTCAGTTATGTCCCGAACTTGTCCATGATATCATATGGACATGTTCTGGACAAGTTTGTGCCTGTCTGGGTACC
>JAWZYV010012466.1:0-163380 GCA_038373885.1 Cheiracanthium punctorium
ACCATTATTTAAATAATGTCTTTAATTGTTGTCATGGAGAGTAATTTTTAAATTTACAGTTATTCTTTTATTAATTCTATTTTAAAGTGCGATAGCTAGAATAAACTACTTGAAAAACATAAGACTACTTGTTTATTATCTTCCTTTTTAAAGACCACTGGGGAAGAGTTCTCTTCAAAACAGTCCCGTTTTAAATCACCTTTATCTCCTTTATCTCCCCCCCCCCCCCGCAAAAAAAGAGCTTTATTTAGTACATGAATTTAAACGTTCGGTGTAATAAATCTTTCAAAATATGACTGTATAGTTAGGCAAGTCGGAGTGTCCAGGCTGAGTAATTTTTCTTATTTTTTACCAACTATACGAAAAATAAATATTTAGATAAGTATCGAATACATATGGAGAGCTGCTCTTTTGGCTCTTGGCTTTTGACTCTTTGCGGTATATTGTGTGAATTTCCTAGAAAAAGTAGACTATATTTTTGAAATCAGGTTTGAGGTAAACAATGTACCATAAACATGGGAGAATTTCTCACGGGTGTACTGAGCCCGTTTAAAATATTTCAGGGAAATATTTCAGCCACAGCTCCCCCAGCTCCCCTACTTTCTACGTCCCTGAACAGGGCCGGCCCTAACAGTTTTGCCGCCCCGGACAAAAATATAAAATGCCGCCCCCCACAGTAAAATTACTATTAAAAGAAATAAATTATTCACAGATACTGTTTTCATGCCTATAAAACTGGAATAGCTCTTTAAACATAACACAGCATAAGAAAAACCACATTTATTAAAAACCACACATTAGGCTAAAAACCAAAAGAAAAAGAGAAAAATAAAGAGTTTTTCTTCTGACTTTTAATTCCGCAAACTTCCTGACTTTTTCTCTTAAATCAATTTTTCAACTAATTCATGTTCGATAGCCAATGTAGTTAAATTATTTAACCTACCAGGAAGAGTTGTGGAACATAAGAAATGTTTAGTTAACTTTAATTTTGAGAAACTCGTCTCTGCACTTGCCACAATTATCGGCAAAGAAAGCGAAATTCTCGAAGCAATAGATTGAGTTAAATAACATAGTTTGAATTCTTCCTAATTAAATATATACTAGCTGGAACCCGTCGATTTCGACGGTCACTTTATTGACTGTAATATTCAAAAATAAATGGGAACAATCAAGAATGTCACCAAGGTCTTGAACAAAACTAACAGGAAAAATCAAAGAGCGACGTGGACGGAACATGACATGTGACAGAAAGTAAACAAAAGGTTTCACGCCAGTTCTTAGCAACTGTACAATGACGATGAAATGATTGAAATCTTTAAAATTTGTTTTTAACTATCTTTATTAAATAAAAAAAGAAGAGTAGATATTAAATAACGAATGAGCAAATACAGTTACAAATTCTAATTGAGCATTTCGTTGAAGACGATATTGGGGTAAAGTCATTTTGGGTAAAGTCATCGACCACGAAACGTCCAGGTGAATTCTCTTAATTGATCTTGACTGCCACAGCATTCTTTGATCTAACCATTGAAAGAGTGACATACAACATTCCATGAGAAAATACGGGTGCAGAAAGGTAAACGCCAAAAGTATGATGCGAAAGTAGTGAAAAATTTCGGAATTCTGTAAGAGACAAAAAAATGTAATCCGCCAAATGGCGATCGCGCGCTCCCTGTTTTATTTGCCTTTTCTCAAGCTACCCTCGAAGATCCAGTATCAGACAGAAAACTGAAAAATTAAAGAAATAAAAGATAAATCATTAACTAAAGAAGGAGTTCATAACTGCCGTCAATGTCGTTAACAAACCACAATGTATTTGTATGGAGAAAAGTTTGAAAAAAATCTGATACACTTTCATCTTTTAAATACTCACTAAAGTGGTGTATATTAAAAGCGTATCATAATCATGCGACGTTCCTATTTTTCTTCCTTGTTTCATTAAATTGAAAAGTGTATCATTATTCATGGCCGTGCCATATTTTTCTTCCTTGTTTCACAAAACACTTCTTTGGAATCGAAATCTATAGCTGCTAAAACTGTTTTACAATCTTCGCCAAGCATATTCCAACTATACTTCACCATTTTAAATACTGTTCGGAATGAGCATCATAATCCATGAGTGTGCTGTATTTATCTTTCTCGTTGCATAAAACACATCTTTGGAATTAAAATCTATATGAAATTTGCCTACTAAAGCTATTTTACAACCATCGCCAGGCATGGTTCGGTTTTTAAGGTTTTTTTTTTGGGGGGGGACAGCAAACTTGGCGATCAGTTACCAAAAATCGCAAACCTTGTCAGACTTATTCTCCCCCCCCCCCCTTCAGCGTTATGTGGCAAACGCATTTTAAAAGATTTTCACCGTGACAGTTCATCTCTACAAAACCTGTCTACAAATCATATCGACAGAATCCAGTAGACAAAGTCTAGGCGTGAACGAAACAGCAGTCAAATATATAACGTCAAAATAAAGAACTCGTTTTCAGCTGCCAACAATGAGTTTTAATAAACCACAATGTTATTTCTATGGCGAAATATTAAAAATTTTGGCGAGTTATCGTCAAGTTTGTCGTCAAAAAATAAGTCTCCAAGACTGAACTCAATTTGGCAATATCTGCTATACTTCGCGAGAATTTGGCCAAGCCCTTTTAATTTAGAATGCGATTAATTTTTCTTTATGGTGAAGTAATTCGAAGTCGGTTTTAATTTCTTTTCTTAAAAATCATACTTGCTCTTATTCTAATCAGAATTTAGAACATCACATTTATTATCACTACACACTGTTGCCACATTGGCCACGCAACATTTACAAACGGATGCAATTTCTAACAAATATTTATCCAAATAAATTAAACCTTACGGAGCTTACGCATATCAATCGTCTGCCAACGATGGGGTTAATAAACCGCAATGTTATTTCTATGGCGAAAATTTGCATCTTTGCCGTTCCGCCACGCCTAAACCGTTCGACTTTTTCTGATTTTCTCTTTTGATGGCACATCTACAGTCCAAGACCTTTCTTCAGACACCTCGACCGAGTTTTTACACCCAGCCGTTCTCTCAATTTAGTTGCCGAAAGAAAAACATGTTTCAAAATAATATATAGATGTAATGTATAAAAAGGTAATTTGGGTTTTACTAGTTTGGGTATTGTTCAAGCGGGTACTTGCACTGTAAGTTTTGCTTTCCTGTCATACTTGCCACGCGCGCTCTGGAGCTATGTTTTATTTATTTTGTTATTTGTCAGACATCAGGCCGTCGATTCTGAGCTCTTTAGAGTGTACAGATGTCCCCATGCCTTTGTAGCCCCGGATGCGGGTCATGTTGGTAAATGTGTGTGGTTCGATTAGAGATAAGAGAGAGGCGGAGTTATGTCTTCGCAAACCACGTGGTATGATGAACGTACACATCGAAAACACATCGAAAATCGAGAGACTTCTGCCACTGGAACTGCTTAATTAGTCCACTCTGATTTTTGTACCCGTCTCCCCTCCCCTCTTCTCACTCTATATTGGAACTTAAATATAATTATCAATAAACCATATTACCTGCCTTAACTCTGGAACTTTACTGGAATATCTGACGTCTCACTATATGTGACCACTATATATATATATATATATATATATATATATATATATATATATATATATATATATATATATATATATATATATATATATATATATATATATATATATATATATATATATATATATATATATATATATAGTGGTCAGACAAAAGGGGATTAAAATGAAATTTTGTTAAAGAGTAGGCAGTTAGTGAATTAAAATTTTAGGTTTTGAGTTTTCTTCAAATTTGAATTATTTTTGAGGTATGACGTAAACTTTGATAAAGTTTTTCGCACATCAAGTAAAATCATCAAAATATAATTCAATCGGACGTTGCGGTGTTAAATATAGGCTACTTGCTATTACAAAGAATTTTCCACATATTCTCTTTTCAGTTTAATATTCATTACTAGCATCTTATTTTGCAACTTTAAATGACTTCTTGATGTAGGAAGCTCATCCACTAAAAGAAAACGTTAATTTTGAATGTAAAATATTTTCTCTAATGAAAGTTTGTCGGAGTAATTTGTTACTCTCTAACCTAACCTGTAATCTTTGAACAATACACAAGAGTTATAACTTTGCTTTCTATATTTCTGCCAGTATGTTAATTCTATTTTTTGTACTACATTTTTTGTACTAATATTATGATGCAAACGAAATTTCGTGCGGTTAGTAAAAAACAACTCAATGACGGATGGGTACATCAGCTAGTAAAGTTATATAGAATGATATTCTTCGGAATATTTTTTAACAATTCTTTTACTAATACGAAATGTATTTTTCCAATTCGAGCCAAAATGCCGCCCCTATAATTTGCCGCCCCGGACAGGGGTCCGGTTTGTCCGGCCCTAGGGCCGCCCCTGTCCCTGAATAGACCTACAAACTATGTATGTGAGCTGATGTATAATTTTGTGAATTAATTTCTTCAATAATGAATTTCTTCAATTGACATGTTTCATGTTTGTATGATAATTGTATATAAATAATATTTTACAATTTCTATTTAGTTAAAATTTGAACGGGATTTATTAATTTTTCTTTGGATATATTTTGTATAAGAGTACACGATATGCGGAGTTTGTGTGTATTTATTAGAGCTATGTTTTATTAAAAAGGTTTTTAAAAGAGGAGAGATACTTTTTAATGAATAGAATAAATATGAACATAGGACTAGAATTAGACACCTGAATGTATTTTATTTAGTGTTAAGAAACAAAGAACTCCACCATCTCGAAAAGCGGTCGTTAACGATTAGAGGCTTACAGTTTTCCGTTAGTTCTTTCGTTTTTCTTATAAGAATGTATAAAAGCTTATAACTAGCAATTTTATTACAATAATACATTTTTATAATGGCAAACGTTATTTGATTGATTTGCATTACACCGAACAATTGAAATTTCTGCAAGACAAAAGTCTAACAGCTAACGTTAAATTTATGCCAAAGTGTCGGGGGGATATCAATCCCTATATCCCCCTGGCTATACGCTGGCTTGCCAAAAGGGGGAGACAGTGGCGGATTTCCCAATAGGCGCATGAGGCGCGCGCCTCGGGCCTCATATTTCTAAGGGGCCTCCAAATTCGGTTTTCAGAAAGAAAAAAACTATATGTAAATATCTGTTCAAGAGACATTGTTCATAGTTTCAGGATTGCTTCTAGAGTAGAAAGCGTTTTTGAACAATCTTTTCTTTGGTGACTCCCTTTCCTCTTCACAGCATTGGGCCATAATCTAAACTAAATACGAATACTTTTAGTTTATAAGTAATTGATGCTTTAATTCCGTATTTCACTGTAAAAATATCCAGAAACGTTCCTTGGAAATAAGGATAAGTTAGACTTACAAATACTATACAGAAAGTATACATTTCCCTTTGAAAACTTTACTGTTTCGTTCAACCCGTCACTTAACCGAATAGTGGTCTCACGACCTTAAAAAACAGGCAGTTCACTTAAAAATGACTAGAATTGTAAAAAAGAAAAATAATTTAAAAAAAATTCCAGTAGTGTTCCTTGAAAATAATAGGCAGCTGAGGTGCCCTAAATTCCAAGGAAAGTTGCACGAAAATACCAAGAACTTTACTGAACAATATGCAATTCAGTGGATCTTTCCTGGGCTGTTCAATAAAGTTCCTGGTATTTTCATGCAACATTACTTGGAATTTTAGGGCCCTCAACTGTCCATTATTCCCAAGAAAAATTCCTAGATTTTTTTGCATTGTTTTAATTTGCTCACTATATTTTATCCAAAAAAATACAGGTGCAGAGGGTCCCTATGCCTTTTTCCTATCCGGAATCAATTAGTTGGGTTGGGTTGGGGGATTACGGCCAATTATCTACAAGTGGGATCTATGCCGATGGGTGTGGGTGCTCCCCTTGGGGGGTCTTTCTAAGGGATTCTAACCCCTATTTACGCTAAGTTTTGGAAGAAACCACGGAAAATTCCTAACGGTTAGGTTGGCGGACGCGACCTGGTTTTGAACCAGGCACCTTCCGTCTCCCAGTTTAGAGTTCTATGCGCTCAGCCACTGGTTGGGCCGCACTGAATCAGATTGCGGCTCAGTAGCTGGTATTGCAGTAGGACATTCAAATACACCTGCTTTATAGATTGCCGCCCCCCACCCCCAAATCAAAAAGTGTACTGTCTGATAAGAATATTTCTCATTTTAAAAGAGAAAAGATTGAACCGCTTTATTTTACAGCTTGAGATTGAAAAATTTGTCAAAAATTAAATATTTTATATTTTTCAGCCGTTCTTCATTTAAATGATTTAGGAAAGGACACTCTGTATTCAGTGAAATTTTCAAATATACCTAGAATATATAATTCTTGTTGGTTGTCACGATGTAAAAGAAATTGGAAACAATAATTTATCTTCTTTCGAAAAATCACTAAAAATTAAAAATTTAAGCTAGGGATAACCGATTTTATCTTTTTTTGGAATCGAAACTTTCCGAGTATGCAATGCTAAAAAATTGCCGACCAATAATTAAAAAGATATGAGCTCATACATGTGCGATAACACTTTTTTTTTGGGGGGGGGGGTTGGGGGAAGATATTTGATAGTTAAAAAAATATTGAAAAATTAAAGAAAGCAATACTTAGAGTCACCGAAATTTCACATGCGTGCAAAGTTTCAGCTCGATCGGATGATAGTGGGTTAAAATCGATAGACAAATTTTGAACTGGAATGTCATACACAGTTAATTAAAAACTTAAAAAACAAATGATGATTAATTTAATTTTTTGTTTTCAACTAGAAAATATTTATGATAACTATATTATAAATACGGCATGTATTTTATAGTCGCAGATGAAAATGCTAAACATTAATAATAAACCTAGGACCGAAGCTTAGAGCATACCCCTTTACCCATTATAAAGTGGAATTTATTTTTAAGTCAATAATATTTTTTGTACTTTAACTACTTAAAGTATTGTTTTTTTTAATTTCTCTTGTAGTTTTTTTTAATTCTATTTAAAATATAGAATAATGTGTGTATATTATTCATACCTAATTACTCATTATTAATAGTCCTAAACTTATTGACAGTTTTTGAATAAAGACAAAAATTAGACTAAACAGAAAGTTTACTTTTAAACTGCTTAGTTTTGCAGTTCCAAACGGGAAATTTATGAATATATTTAAATATTTATAAATATATGTTCTTGAAGGAATGTTAAATTTTTGGTTCATTTTATCCAAGTAAAGAATTCTTCTGAACTTTGTGATGTCAAAGTCATGTTTCTGATCAAGTTTCCCTTGTTCTGACCTTCAAAAGTACCTGTAGTTAAAATTTTCATGACTGAAACAAGACATTTGCCTGTGGTCCACAAAAAGTAATTTGACGTAATTAATTAACAGTGAAAAATAATCAATATAAAACTGCAGTTGCTGGGTTATACTTAGACGTATGCTGGTGTTTATTTAGTGAATAATTAGTAATAATGTAAAGGAGTTAGAGTTAGTGATTTTTTTTTTTTTTTTTTGGAGGAGGGAGGCCTCAAAATTGAGTTGCGCCTCGGACCTCTCAAGAGCAAAGTCCGCCACTGGGGGGGGGGGGGAGAATGTAGGTATTCCCACTGATTCGGCGCTTTCTGGGGGCCTGAGGGTAAAATTTCAAATGTTTTCTGTAAAGGTAAAATTCGTGAAACATTTCTTCCGGGGAAGGGATGACTGCTGAGTGCCTGTCTGAGACGACCAGTCCCCCCCCCCTCCCCTAGAAAAACTTATATGGGTGTCATTTACGGGGGCCCTGTGAGCAGCAACATGATCATTTAAGGGGAGGGGGGGTCTGATCTCCCGAGTCCGAGTAATTTGGACCCCCCCTAAAAAAAAATTCTGGCTGCGCTACTGGCCTTAAGTGATGCTGAAGTATAGACGAACAATCCAACCCTCCGCAATTTGTACAGCTTTCATTCTTTCAACTGCTCTCATAAGTTGTCCACACCACCCAGACGTATGGGTACAAATCCTCATTATAAAAGTAAAACATATTCTAAGATATCAGACAAAGCGAGTACCTGGCAATGTGTAGCTGGTCTGATTTTAAAAAAGAAAGCTCAAATTGTAAATAGCAGGTAATAGTGATAATAGTTGTAAATAGCAATTGAGGTTTGCTTACTACAGTCCTCACTGAAAAGGATGGGAATTACTTAAACTGGAAAACTTAATGCCATCCTAAAATGCAAAAATGTATACTGTGAACACTGTATATTGCACGGTGGCTGTGAAATGGGTTCAATATTGCATTCAGCAGTTGTACTCTGTACACACTAAAATGTTAATGGGTAGGACCCGCGAACAACAAAATGAATAATTGCCGTTGCTGATTAGCCACGTCTTGTTATCACTACAGGGGTTAAGGCGACATTTCTCTGGCGAAATTTACGACTTTTAGTGGCCAGTCGGGATCTATCAACAAAAGATTAATGTGTTAAACTTAAAACACTGTCCCCAACACAATGGAAAGAGCAACGGAACATTTTTTTTCCCGTATCAGTCCCGTCGTCCATTGGAACGCATAAAACACGTAGCTTATGAGCATCGGCCGTAACTTGATCGGTATAGGGCGCACGATAGCTCTGCCCCCCCCCTCCCCTTTCCGAGTTTTCTTCGACGGTTCTTGCACCAGACAACATACTTATTTAGTTGTGATATACCATGTCTAATTACACATTGGGAGAAAAAGTATTAGGAAATCAATGCATCATCCTAATGAAAAACGGAGCCCCCCCCCCCCTAGATGATTTCTCTGGATCCGCCCCTGCCTCATAGAAATTATCACTGTTAGATTACAGGTAAGTACAGTTATAAAAAAGGGAAAACATTATAAATGAGAGGGGTGAGAGAGTTTTAAAAAAAAGGGGGGGGGAATGGAAGCATTCTAGCTTCCTGACAGCGCCACGGACATGCGCATTGGCGAAATAAATAAGAAGAGCTTTAGTTTAGCACGGGAAAAGATAATCGATAAGGAATTGCATCAGGAAGATGAATAATAGCACGGAATCTTTTGTGATACATTCTACTGTCGTAGTCAGGTAGATTAAAGAGTAACTCGTTGAAAACTATTCTATAAAATATTCATTTGAGATGAAAAAAATCACATAATTGGTTGTGCTAATTGCGAATTCTTCTCAAGCCGTTGTATCGGAATACAAATTATTCTTATCGAGGGATCACGACAGAGAAGCA
Organism: Cheiracanthium punctorium; assembly: GCA_038373885.1. Lineage (NCBI taxonomy): Eukaryota > Metazoa > Arthropoda > Arachnida > Araneae > Cheiracanthiidae > Cheiracanthium > Cheiracanthium punctorium. The sequence continues at coordinate 9,268 of JAWZYV010012466.1, forward strand.
CATTATAAAAAAATATATAAGGTACCTGTGTATCGCGCGCAACCCATATAGAACCTCGGCTCAATAAGATCCAACCACAGGCTTCTACTCTTAAACGGAACTGCAGTGGCACGAAATCATCTCCGAGTGGTAGATGAAGGCGTTATCCAGCAAGACAAAAGGTACCCATTCGCCCGACCTTCAGTTGCTGATGTGAAGCTTTCGCGGAGGCGATTACGAAGGTTTTTTATACACAATATTATATAGTTATCGCCAGATTTAAAAAAAAAACTACTGTCGTAAAAGTCTGAGATAATCAGTGTTCTATAGCAGTGGTCCCCAACCCCCGGTCCGTGGATATGGTACTGGGCCGCCCAACGAACATTAAATTATTTCCATTTTATTTACTGTAGTGTATTTTTATCGGGTTTCAACTTTGTCAACGTTTGTGATAATTTACTCTTTGTAACAGAAGAACTATTGTAACTACAGTGAAATTTCTATGAGTGACCACCTCTGCTAAGGGAACCCTCCTCCAAAGACCAATTTTTTTAAGCGCTGATTTTTTTATCCTATCTGCATAATGTTAAAAAGAGGTTAATAATTCTTCAACCTCCTGAATCATTGTACTTAATAAAATCCTTCCTATCCTCCCTTACAGATATGCTATTTTGAAAAAAAAACATAAAATAGTAAAATTTTTCTGATCCAGCTGATTTTGTGCCCTTGGCGGGGGCCAGCAAGCCACCCCCTAGCTGCGGCCTTGTTTATCTCACGCAAACGAAGTTGCTCCAATGGCAGGGAAGTTTGAACAAATACTGAAAGAGCAGTTTTGATTCTTACGCCTCTCCACCCTTTCAAAGAAGACACCCGATCTGAGGTAATCACGTGATCACTACTTCTGCCATTTTGGTTCATGCTGTCGTCGTGTCGCAGGCCTTAATAAGTTTATCTCATTTAGAGAACATAAGGTAAAACAATTGTACTTAGAAATATCATCTATTTATTTCACATCATCTGCTGTACCATATTGTCATAGTTTGTTATCGCTTAGGTAGAGCGAGTTGCAAAAGTGCTACTTTATTTACATTTCCCCGGAAATCAGCTGCAAGGTTAGTTTCTGGTATTATTTATAATTGGATGCACTTCGAGGTGCTCCATTGATGTTTTGCAAGCAATCAATGAACAGTAATTGCAAATCGCTTTGATTTTGTTCTTGGAACATCTTTTAAAGTTCCATAATTTTTAGGTCAATTAACATACGCGATCGCGCTTGTGAAGCGAATTGTTTTCATTTTGCCTGCCCTGCTGGCTGCCAGCCGAAGTACGCAAGTGCCTTTAAATAACACCGGATGTATACAAAATTTCACTTTCTAATTTGTAATGCTATTGTTCGCATAGTTAATATTGGTTAGTTCGTTATTAATATGTCATATAAGCTTTATTCTTTTTGATTGCTTGTAAACGTGCATTATATATGTTTGTTTACGAAAGGCGTCCATGATGTTTTATGCCATCTACAGTACTTGCTCTTTCTTTTTGATGCGAATATTTGTTTTACTCTTTGATATCGCAGTCTTTTTTGAAGTTTGTATATGTATTATGCATTCACCAAGATAATGATCCGTTATATTAATCTTAATATACGATATTTTTACAGTGTTTGTATATGTTTTTAATGGTGAAGCAGCTTATGATCATTTCATATTCTTATTTTAAAGAACTTGAGATGTCATTTTGACAATTTTAACATGCTGGATGTTATATATTATTCAGTTATTTAATAAATTTCCTATTTGAATAAGCTAATTATCTTATTGTTGATATTCCATAGTTTGAATATACTCAAAGAAATGGCTGAAACTGCATTGAACTTCGGTCCTGATTGGTAAGAAAGAAATGCTTTTGATTATAAATTTTTCTTATTTTGTATAGTTCAAATTGAATTTAATATTTTATATTTTTAATGTTTCCCTAGTAATGATTTATTTAATATATAACTTGTAGTTATTTCTGTTGAAATCGTTATTTTGTCTGTTATTTTTTATACACTAGACAATATTTTTCAAAAAGTATTCCAATTATTTCTGTATTTGTTATGCCAGCCATCAAAATTCAATTGCCAAGATGGCGAAGGTAAAATCTTTTCAAATGAATTACTAAACATTAATCTTAGAAAATGTGTTAGTGTTGTTATTTATTTAGTCATTTATACTTCACAAATTATTAAAATAATAGCTATGATCTCAGTGTAATCCTAATGCAGAGATCAATGTCGACAAAATTTGGTTCTGTTTGTAGGTCCTTTCACAAAATTACTATAGATTAAACCGGCCCCTTCACAAAATTACATTTTATTAAAGCTGCCCCTTCACAAAGTTATAATCTTTCAATTAAAACAGCCCTTCATTGGCTTTTACCCTTTGTTTCGTTAAGGGAGGGGGGGAAAAAACACTTTTGCAAAATTGGGACCCTGGGACAATTCCTGGATTGACCCCTGCAATGTCACCAAACAAGCTTAGTGGTTTTTATAATAAGCAAGTACTAAGTTTTATTAAGCTGCTGATTTTCCTGTTTTTAGTTTCTCCAGAATAGAACATGTCATGAAATCTGAAAAATTGAATGTAGCCAAAATATCTTTCATTTGTAATTATTATTGTCAACCTTCTTCAAGCAGATATCACAAATCTAATAAAATATTTTCAAAAAATTCATCATTGATCTTTCAGTATGGTATTATTGATCATGGTAAATGTACAAATTTATCTCGTTACGCTAATCTCTGGTTAGTGGTTAACCTCTTCCTTCCGATAACTGAGTTGACCCAATTTTTAAGTTTCAATTTTGAATGTTTTATTTATATACTGGTTTGAGTTATAATAAGGTTATATTAGAATCTTTAAAAATCTGATTTTTACTTCATCAGATTGTCACATCCTGTTGTCATACATTAGGTTAATTGCTGTGTCACATAAAAAGTAGCTGACATAAAACATGTTCATAAGCTCAAAAGTTCTACAAATGAAGATATAATGATTCTCGATAAAAATGCTTTAGAATTTAAGCATTGTTCTGAGGAGTCTTAATATTTTGGCTATTATGTTTGCAAATAATTACTCTGTATGCTCATATTAATATTTGCCATATTTCATAAAATACCTCTTGTTGAATATTTCTTTTAAGATAACATACATAGTATTGTGAGTTGAGAATAATTTCTGGAGAATATTCTTGAAGAATGAGAATACTCTCCAACGCAAGAGAACTTGAGAACATTTGAGAATTTTCTTTTAATTTAATCTTAAGGATTTCTAGGCAATAATGGTGACTTTTACATGAAGCAGAGGTGCAATCGGCAGATAAGAACAGTAAAAGTAGGGCTCACTTATTTTTTGGGAATTCCTGCAAGCATCTGTCTTTTCGCTTAGTTTCTAGATGGTAAATATTTGGAAGTAAACTTGAGCGTTTTTTTTCCCCCACTACTTAAGTTCAGTATAAACCCAAAATAAACTGTAATATTTTGGTTTTTCTTTTCTTTTTAATCCAATAGCAGAAGAGTAAATGGATGACATCAAAATATTATTTAAGATAAAACACACAAAAGTGGCATTTTCCCCTCTAAGAAATGTTACAAATTAATAGCTTAGAAAGGGTTTTAATTCTATTTTCATGGCAATATTCTGTAATTTTTGTGAATGCCAACACTATTAACACTACAGGTTCGTGGCTGGGGGGCAATCATAGGTTTTGACCCCCCCCCCATGCAAATTAAAAATTGTCAGTGTATTAATAGTTTTTTTATTTCAATTTATTTTGGAGATGAATTATAGGTAAAAAAATTTAGTGCTATATATCGCCACTATAAGAGTAAAGACATCAAAATATTATTTAAGATAAAACACACAAAAGTGGCATTTTCCCCCTCTAAGAAATGTTACAAATTAATATCTTAGAAAGGGTTTTAATTCTATTTTCATAGCAATATTCTGTAACTTTCATGAATGCCAATACTATTAACACTACAGGGTCGTGGCTTGGGGGGGGGGCAATAACTGCAGCATTGGAAAGAAGATTTATTACTTATGGACATATATGCACATTGAAAAGAAACAATTTATTAATTGAAAGAGGAAAATGAACGTTTGTGGCCCACAATATTAAACTCTTAAAGGACAAAAGTGAAACTTATTTAGTACAGTTTCAAAATATAAATGAAATGGAATTTTGTAAAATTTAAGGATTTTTAATCACTAGTTTCTATGAAAAAAATTTCTTTCATAACTTTAAAGAGAAAATTCTCAAAAATTCTTGTTGATATGAATATTCTTTAAAAGAGTATTACCAAGAATTTAACAACACTAAACATGCAGAATGAAAGTAAAACATTTAGGCCAAGTTGTAGGTAAAAATTAGCGGTTGACACTCATCACTTGGCGATTGAATGTCCATATTTTATACTAGCTGAAGTACCCGTCCTCGACGGGTTAGTGAATGCAAATTTCCAAAAAAGCAAGATGTTTCGTCAGCATTGTAGGAGTACACAGAATGGATGTAGTATGTTGCCAAAGTAAAGAAAGCAAAGTTATAATTTTTATGTATTGTTAAAATATTACAGGTTAGAGAGTAACTAAGTAATATAATTTCATTCGCATTAGTCGTAATTATGTGATGCGTGAACGAATATTTACGCATATTGAAATAATTTTTGCAAAATCTAAAAATTCAATCAACATTTTTGAAAAAATGGAAGCCTAGAATTTAAGTTGAGTGACAACCTATCCTGTCAACCAAATTCGTTTCATTCCCTGCAATCTTTATTTCGTGATGCTGGAACAAATTATCAGCATTTTAAAACGATTTTCGCAAAATCTCAAAATGTAATCAAAATATTTTAAAAATTCAACGCCTATAAATTAAGATTAGCAACTACCTATCATATCACTAAATTTCGTATCATTCGTATTAGTCGTTATTACGTGATGTTTGAAGAAATATAAACGCATTTTGAGAGAATTTTCACAAAATCTCAAAATCTAATAAAAATGTTTAAAAAATTGGACTCATATAGTTTATGTTGAGCAACCATCTATTGTGTGACCAAATTTCATATCATTCGCTTTAGTCGTTATTACGTAATGCGGGAACAAAGATTCACTCAGTTTTAAACGATTTTCACAAAATCTCGAAATCTAATCGATTTTTTTTAATTAGGTGCTTATAGTTTAAGTTGAGTGACCACCTATCATGACACCTAATTTCATATCATTCGCTTCAGTCGTTTTTGCGGGATGCTTGAGCACAAATTTACGCAGTTTGAAACGATTTTCGCAAAATCGGAAAATCCAATCAAGATTTTTTTAAAATTCGACGCCTATGCTTTAAGTTGAGTGACCACCTATCATGACACCCAATTTCATATCATTCGCTACAGTCGTTTTTACGTGATGCTTGAACACAAATTTACACAGTTTGAAAGGATTTTCGCAAAATCTCAAACTCCAATCAAGATTTTTTTTAAATTGGATGCCTATGTTTTAAGTTAAGTGAATACCTATCATGACACCCAATTTCATATCATTCGCTTCAGTCGTTTTTGCATGATGCTTGAACACAAATTTACGCAGTTTTAAACGATTTTCGCAAAATCTGAAAATCTAATCAAGATTTTTTAAAATTTCGACACCCATGTTTTAAGTTGAGTGACCACCTATCATGACACAAAATTTCATATCATTCGCTTTAGTTGTTTTTACGTGATGCTTAAACAAAAAAAGCGTCACGGACAGAATGACAGACAGACAAACTTTTTTTTGAGGGTCGCATCGGAATCCCGGGTGCTTGAAACGGATAGAAATTGTAAAATTTTTGAATTCCAAGAAATGTACAGACAAAAGTCTAATTTTATTTATATAGATACTGGGCCTAGTAATAATTTTTAAACACCGTGTCAAAGTAATGAATATGTAATAATACCTTTATTCATCAAAGTAATCTCCATTATTTTCCAGCACCTACTGCCAGAAGTCAGTAGTGCTGGGAACACATGGATGCCAGCAGCATAGGATTCATCTTTTGATGTGATGAATTCATGAATAGATTTTTGTACTTCATCCACTGTGGGGAAGTGTATAGAAGACAAGACATTTTTCATCGATCGAAGTAAATGATAGTCCAAAGGGGATATGTCAAGGCTCATATTACAAAACTAGTCTAGGACACATTAGTAAAGTTTGGCTGGGAAGTTTTGGAGCACCTGGAGTATAGCCCCTTCGGACTATCATTTACTTCACTTGATGAACAATGCCTTGTCTTCTGTGCACTCCCCCTTAGTGGACGAAGTACGAAAATCCATCAATGACTTCATCACATCAAAAGATGAATCCTTCTGTGCTACTGGCATCTGCGTTCTACCTGACTGTTTGCAGTGGGTGCTGGAAAATAATGGAGATTGCTTTGATGTATAAAGGTATTATTGCATATTCATTACTTTGACATGATCTCTAAAACTTATTACTAGGCCCAGTAAATGAAAAGTCCAAGGAAAATTTAATAATTTTTTTGCACAGCTTCTGAGCAGAAAGCCAAGATGAAATTTTTTTGAGATGTAGTGGTATACCATCTTAACAACATATAAAAATTTAAAAACATATGCTTCTGAACAAACATGTTAAAAAAATTCATGATGTTTCATAGCAAGTGCAATGCTCATGCATGAACAATAGAAGGTACGCAAATTTTGATAACATTTTTGGAATCAGCCTAAAAAGTTTAGTAACAAATTTTCACTCCAGTAACTTCTACTGGCAAGGACTTATTTAAGAAATTCAGTGAAAAACTGGCATATCTTGCAGAAAACTTAAAAATTTACATTGTTAATTTCTCTGTAATTAATTATTGTAGGACCTTCAAAATTGAGATTTGTGGTTATCTTAGCCTATAATTCACGTATATAAAATCTGAGGAAAATCTAAATTGGTGTGGTGAGCTGCACTGTTTGATCTGGCGTGGAATGACCCAACTGCACATTGTTTTTAGTATAAAAATAAATGATTTCTTCTACTATCTTTTAAAACACCTCTAACATAAAGTGTTGTGAAACATTATAAAAACTCTTTGTTCACTCAAAACATTGCTTTAAAATAAAAGTGAAAATTTTCTTTCGGTGCTATGATTAACCCTCTGAGGCGTAACCCTTTCCCAATGCTGAAAAAAGGGCAGGCATTGCCATCACTCGACTTAACTACCAGCAAGATGGCGGATGATCAAAACGTTCATCGCATGCCACAGATCTAGAGACCCTTTTTTGATGCAGCTGGCTGTGCCGCACAGCCAGCTGCATCAAAAAAGTGTCTCTAGATCTGTGGCATGCGATGAACGTTTCGATCATCTTGCTGGTAGTTAAGTCGAGTGATGGCAACGCCTGCCCTTTTTTCAGCATTGGGCAATCTATCCAGCTGTTCTCGCGTTCTTCCATTTTTCAGCAGATGTCAGTGCTGTTAAAAATAATCGTGACAATTTCTTTTATGGGAAATGTCCTAAAAAGTAAAGGATTCTCGTGGAGCTATGTCACCCGCAACTATTTTTATAGAAATCAAATCTATTCTTTGTGCCTGGCAACACTCAAAGCGTCAGAGTTTGGTGTTCCCAGAGCTAGAACACTGCACGTTAAAGGGTTAAATCAAGATGTTAGAAATTTTCTTAAATTTATTACTCAGAAACCTATGGTGATCCCAGGCTGAAACTTTCAGATATTGTCTGTCCACAAGAAGTAAAAAAATAACATTTTTTTTTTTATTGAAGATAAAGTCATTATTTTAAATTTTAAAAACTATAAAATTTAAAATTTCAATAATTTATCCATGTAGCATATCATATGAAAGGGTAACTTGTTTGAGACACTTAAATCAAGTCTACTATAATTAGAACAGGAACTAAAGCTAATTTTGCAGTGCAAGATTTCCTAAAATTTGGTGAATTTGATACATTTTAAAGTTAAATATTCCAAAAACTAATAGCAATAAGGACTAAAAAATTCGTTTATTCATTGCTCTATAAATGCAACAAATGTACCAAATTTCATTGGATTTTGAGGAGGTCGGGTTGAAAATCCCAATTTTTTGTTCGATTTGATATGGAATGACCCAGATTTTGTTAGATAAAAACTCCTATATACTACTCTGTGAATGCTAAGAAGTAGAAATATATATCAAGTGTAAAAATTCTCAACAAAGAAGTTTGACAGCTAACAGTCAATCCCAGCAAACACACACAGGTTCTCTGAACATCTATTAAATTCAGGAAACGTCTTCTGAACGTTAATAGACGTTCAGAGAACCTGTGTGTGTTTGCTGGGGTGTCCTGTTCCTCTGTTAAACTTCTGTTGTTCCTCCACTATTTTCTACTATTACTTAAAAATCCAGGAAGTTCAGCAAGAACCCTAAGTAATTAATTTTTTGAATTCCTGGAACTACCCGTCAGTTATATCCATGATTTGCATTGCATTTTTCATTAAATAAGAACAAAATTATATGAGAGTTTCTGTCTAGATTTAGTTTCTTTAAAAAGTTAAGAATTGAAACTTAATGAAAAAAAAAAAAAAAAACTTTGCTAGTTTATATGTTTAAATTGTGTTTTGCTTTAATGCTCTTTTGTAATGTGTTCATTTGCATAATAAAAATCTTACCAATTTCAGTTTAACACGATTTTATAGGCTTCGTGCTTTAGCCCACGGATCCGCCACCTCCGCTCAACCACCACCTTCAAATGCTACGGTCCCTCCGAAATACAGTCTGGCGCAGCATCGGTATGGCCGGGAAGAAATGCTAGCACTTATCCCAAAAGATCCAAAAAAGCCAGACTGCCTGAAAAAAGACACTTCGAAGGTGGTTCGTGACACATTTGCTTTGCCTCTAGCTCTGACGCCCCATACAGAAGATGAGCAGGTACTTGAATTTCAGAAATTATATATTCAGTATTGAATAGTATGTTTTTAGAACAGGCCTCGTGTGCTCCTGAAAAGCTTCCATGTTTCGCAAAAAGATATCAGGACTTCCCAAACTTTTGGCTTTCGCTTATTCTTCTTGATGCATACTACACTTTTGTATTTCAGCAGTGAATTTTTAAGAATTTCAGATTTTTTTTTTTTTTTAATTCTATTTCTCAGGATGGCGAGAAATGTTGTTTACAAAAGTGATTTTTTATGTATAGTCAGAGCTTGATAAGTATAACTATCTGCAAACTGAAATGATTTTTTGAAAAAAAAAAAAAAAAAAATGTGCCTCGAGTTTTATATTGCCACCAATAGCAAAATACATTATTTTAAAGTAACATAAGTATTACAATGTATTTTTATCCAGTATTTCTACTTACTGATTTATTGATTTTCTTTTTTATTTGTTATATTATTATATTTGTATATATATTTTTTTAATTTAATAAAAAAATTTTTAATTTCAAAACTGTCTCCAAACTTTAAAACGTTTCTGCAAACAGTGTTCATGTGTTTATCTATATTATATCTGCATACAGTCAAACTTCATTAATGAGAAACAGCTTAAGATGAAATATCGGTTTACTTTAAATAAATTCTTGATCCCACCAAAACATGACTCTTTATTTTTTTACAAGTTTAATTTCGTGCCATCTTATGCAGCTAGAAAAAGTTAAGGTTAGCCAATGTATGTTATGTTTATTTTATTATGGACATAGACTGAGACACTTTTTATGGGCACTCTTTAAATATATTTTAATGGTATAAAATGACAATTTTATTTCAGTTATGTATGTAATGCAAAATTTTAATATTTTCTGTCTAGCGGCTATGGGCCAGGTCAGTCAACAGTGATGCCGTGTTAAGAGCATCAGGCAAATCGGTTCCTGGTAGTGGAATGGGTCGCAGTGGTCGAGGTGGCTCTGTAGATAGAGGTAGAGGAAGAGGTATAAAATTCTGAATTTTTATATGTATATAAAGGGTGATCCAATTCAAATTTCCTATGTTGGCAATACAAATTGAAAGTATGCAAAAGTGGTGTGTGTTTGGAATGTCAGATGTTGGTTACCACAACTAGTATAAAACTTGTTCAATTTTTCTACCGAAGTATCATATCTATGTAAACTGTGTTTCTTCATTTATGTGAAGATAATACATTAACTCAACAACATGTAGATCGTGCATTTTAAAGCCATTGCTTTTCTATTTTTTAATGGGGTAGGAGTGCATTTAAGAGTTGTGTATATGCTAACAAGCCAAAAGCGATCATTAGCTTGACATGATCTATAATTAATGAAAAATACCAAACAGTTGGTTATTAAATTACTAAAGTAATATTATATTTTCCCCTTTGATTATAAGTAGGAAAGTAAAATTGGATCACATTTTATAAGCTATTGGTAGAGGTTTTCGTTTTTACAAAATAGAAGCAAATTTTTGCAAAATCTTCTTAGAATGTGAATCCATGCAAAATATAAGCAAATTGTGAATAAATGAAAATTTATGCAAATATTTCTTATTTTTTATGCTTATTATAGGTAGAAAATACAGCATTTTTTTTTAAGAATGAAAATTTCATTAATAAATCTAACTAAAGTGAGATTAAAATAAGCTTCATATCTCAGCTGTGCTATAAAATCAAGGAAATTGTTTAAAGAACTAGATTCAAGTTACCTATTTGCTCACAATTTGTGGAACAAATTAGAGAGCTTTCAAGCAATATAATTTAATGTGGCTGAAAGTACAACCACATTACATTCTGTTGTTCTACAGCTTTTAAAAAAGTTGCTTTCTTTAGAGATCTTTCCCGAAATGAGATCATTGATGGGTACACTAACTTTCATCGCATAATGTTTCAATCAGTAAAAAGGAATAAATATCCAAATGTTGATGACATATTGTGAGCTAATAAATAATCTTTTCCAACCTTTGCTGATGCAGCTTTACAGATCATTTGGAGCCCAACTCACGTCGTAGATGCAGAACGTTTCTTTGGTAATTTTAATTTCGGCGTCAGACAGAACAACTCTAAATCATTCAAATGTTAAATTTACAATAATCTGCCTTTTAATTAACATCGAACATAAATTTTAAGTGCTTAAAAAATGTTTTATAAGTAGTATATGCATATTTTAGCAAAATTTCTTTTTTAAGAAATTTCTGTTTTGTTTTTTTTTTTTTTGTGTGTAAATTCTGTACCTCTAGCTGTTGGCTATGCTTACAAAGGGTCTTGCAGCTTATTATGTAGATTTAATTTTGCTTCAAAACGTGATAGTGTCATAAATATGTTTGTTTCTCAAAAGAAAGTATTAACATTGAATGTATTTACATTAATTGTGATGCTGAATTTACAAAACCAGCATACATTTTGGTTGAAATCTTGTGAATTTCAAACAGATTGTTAAATTTCATAATCTTAGTTTGATGTGCTCATGTATTCCAGTGTTCAAATCATCTCCAACAAAATTGAGGCAACCATTAAAAAAAAGAAATTAGTGACATATTTATTGGATAAATTTTCTGTTTTTCTCAGTCTGGTTCAAATACCAAAAAATTATACTCTTTAACTAAAGTTATCTGTACTAATATAATAAAGAGGAAATATAATGGAGGGAATAAAATGTTCAAAGTGGCTAAGGTTTGTAGTTTTTGATGATTTATCGTCAAGTTTGGCACAAAAAAAAAAGTTCCCAAAACTGAACCTAACTTGGCGCGATATCTTACATATTTGACAAGAAACTGGCTAACTCTGTAGTTTATTACAAAGGATAAACATAGAATATGCCTGACAAAGATTGTAAAACAGTTTTAGTAGGCAATTGTTATGTAGATTTCAATTCCAAAAAAGTGTTTATGGAGCAAGGAAGGCAAAAAAGCACACTCTTGGAGGATTATGATATACATAATGGAATAATTAAGAAAATAGGGATGATGCATGGATAATACTCTTTTAATATGTATCAGTTTGCTGCATGTTTTTATATGAAACTGTTTTTCGCAAACAGGTTGCGCTAAAACAGAAATTGTTTATAAATATGAATGTAGAGATATGAGAAAGCTCTTTGGCCTGCTAAGACTAGTGGCGTATCTGCTAGCTTTTTATATTATGAAACACTCCTTATATATTTGTCAACTACTTAAATTTTATCTAGTGTTTTATGACAACTTTTTTTATGTACATAATAGGTTGCAGACATAAAAGGGGTAAATTTAACAATTTGAAGGGCTGTGATTTATTGACAGGGTTTGAAAGAAACCTGGGCAACTAGAAATATTACTTAATAACTAGCCCTCCCCCCCCCAATTAATATAATTCAATGTATGGCTATATTTAATGTGTGGCTCCTAAAAATTTTTACCGACTCCTAAAATTTCACAATTTTTGTCAATCCCTGTTTATTGAGGTTTTTAAAAATGCAGTTACAATCAGTCTGAGTTTTGTTTTTTCCACGTAAGCTAAGAAAGCTTTAATTTAAATATTGATTCTAAGTTGTGCAATTAATAATTGAATAATTTTTCATTGGCAAGAAGTGTTTGTATAAAAGCTTTTTTTTTTTTTTAAGAGAAGGTGAAGTTATATTTAAAATGAATTTAAAAAATCAAAATCCCCTAAAAATTAACTTTTTATTATAGAAGAATCCTGCAGACAACAGCACGTACTTAAAGTGAAATTTTTTCTTTAAAAAAATATTGTCTGCATTATTTATAAATTTAATTTCCTGGGAAATTTTTTAAAATGAAAACAGCTTTTGGAATAAATTAGCTTAATCTGATTTATCCTGAAATTAGTAAATAGATTATGCACTATTTTAAGAAAGAGAATACACATTGCTGTTGTGTGAAAAAAACATGAGAATTAAAAAAAGAACAAAAAAGAAACTACATGCTCTATAAATAGTATATTTGGGGTTGGGTTGTTCCTTGTTTTTTTAGCTACTTTTTTATGCCATTGCCATTTATTTTTGTTCTAGATTCTTTTTCTTCAGTTGAGTTCTGTTAAAATCATTTTAAACGCCTCATTATGCTTAATGACATGAAGAAGTAAACATATTTTTTTATAGTTGCATCAGGGGTATTAATTTATCAGATTCTGTCTTTGACTGTTTTTGATTACAGGTATGCTTATTTACCTTATCTAAATATAATTTGGTTTTGGTTTAGTATAGATATGAGAACTGATTATCTGCTATTTACCTCCTGCAATTTTTTATGTGGGAAAATATACTTTTCTGATAAGAGTTTATTTTGTAACATTAACGAAATATATATATATATAACACTCAAAAGAAACTGGTTTTTAAGATAGAGTAATTGTAAAATAACATGCATAAAAGTACCTTGTATGGGTGTTATTTTACAAAGTTTAAATTATTTTATATTAATAGAATGTATGAGTCAGTTACTCAAAACATTCTTCTATTTAATGAAATATGTCATGTTTTTAAATCCACTGTACACTTATTTCTAGGACGAGGTGGTTATTACCAAAGAGGCATAACGCATGAAGATTCTGAAGATGGTCCACCTACTAGCTTTTCTCGTCCAAAACCCATTGAAAGAAGTCAAAGTGCTAGTGAAAAAGATCAGAGATGGGATGATAGGTAAAATTAAGCTATTACAAATATTAAATCTTAGAAATTATTTTAGTTTGTTGATTTTCAGGTCAATGCTTTTTTTATGGTAAGTTTTATTTTGTTTATTATTATTAGCAGATTCTAAAATTTTGATAAATCCTTTTTTTTTTTTACATTAAGTTGTGTATATATTCTCTTTCTGTTAGCCATATGGCTTTAATGTGTCATAATTTTCAGTTTAATTTACCCATTTTTTAAATTCCAGGGACCGTCGATTTGATAGACCATATTCAGGTATAGTAAATTTCATTTAATAATCAATATATTCCTATGTATATGTATATAAATTGCCAAACATGCTGCATCTGTAACTATGTCATGTTTTTTACTTTTTATTTTATTTATTTATTGTAAAATTGCTAATTGCTTGGTTTGGTAATGCCATGTTATTTTAAAAAGTTTGAAGGTGTTTTTTTTTGTACGTGATTGCATGGACCACTGCCACCATTTTCCTCATTTTAACTTTAAATGAAATATATATCACAGATCAGATTAATTTTATTTTTCTGATTTCTCATAATGTTTAATATAAAAGTTTTTTTAACGCATGGTTGTTAATAAGTAACACACATAATTTTGAACACTAAAAAGAAAAAAGCTATGAGTGCCAATATGAAACAGAAATGGAAGCATTACCAATTTATTATAACATAACTCCTGTTCCATTTATATTTGTGCTAGATCAGTTCAAAAATTCCAGTTTCATAGAACACGGTTGGCTGCAAGTAGAGGTGCTACTGCATGATCCATTTAAAATTGTCGTGAGAGTCAAACTTCTAACTGCCGGGAACTTTTTGATTTGTTCAAACAGGTGGAAATTTGAGGATACTAAGTCTGGGTTGTATGGAAGATGCTGTAAAACTTCTGAACTAAAACCCTGCAGTTTTTCTCAAATGCGGCCAAACACTTGCAGATATGTGTTGCCATGCAGCAGTTCAGTGGTTTCATAATTTGCACTTGCATGTAGCTTGATGTAGTTTAGTCAACATTATCAGTAAGTTAGAGAATTAAGAGTGTTATTGCATTGAAGAAACTCTGCCATTAGCACATCTTTCATATTTCAAAAGATATTGAATGGTATCGAATCAACTTCTGATAAATGACCACCATTTCTGAATGAATTTCTTAACTTTTGCTAGCTAAAGTTCTGTCACTGCTTGTTTTTTCTCTTGAAGTGGACGATGTAATTACAAAAGCCATTTTAATGATAAATAGCACATTTTAACACTTTACACCCTGACCTACACAATTGTCAAGGTGATCTCCATCCTCTCTTAAAAGTACTCTGTAAATCATATTTATGTCGGTTTTAAATATATATTTTTAAAACCAATATTTTTTTCCATAAGAAGTTAATCTTTAAAATCATAAGATATTGCATTCAACAGAAAGAAATTCTAAAGTTGAGAATTGAGTTGTTGAAACACGACTCCAATTTAAAAAAAAATAAAATCATAGACATAGTTGTTACTGACTCCCACAGTTAACAGAGGCAAAAAGTCTACCTTATTGGTCAGCAATTTTTATAAGCAAATTTTCACAGGCCAGGGATGCTGGACATATATCTGCCAACTCTCCTGGTTTCGACAGAAGACTTCTGTTTATTTAAGCTATCTTCTGGTCTTCTGCCAGAAGATGAAATCTTCCATCTTTTTTTAATTTTTAGTCGATATATTAAATTGAATTACAAACTGTGAGAAAAAATTGTAAATTAATAATTCTATTTCAAAATAATTTAGTTAGGTAATCATTTCAACAGCTAACAGCACAATGCTGTAGTATGAGTGAGGTCAAAGCATTTGTAAGCAAATCTTTCATTGATAGTTGACACAACTTCATTTCGTTCTTCCCTCACTGATTCATCATTAGAAAATTTGTTAGTATTGAAAATTAAAGCTTGAAAATAATTTTTCTGATGAACTATTAGTAAAAGCTAAAAAAGCTACTTTAAACGAGATAAAGGAAATCTTAATCTGTTTATTTTTCAACATACTTTGGTTAAAAATAAAGTCAAATTTATATTTATTTAATTGTTTTTTATTTTTGTGAAAATACTCGAATCTTTTTTCATTTTATATAAAAAAAATTCAGGTAAGCTCTTTGCTATTGCTATTTAATTTTGTTTTTATTTCTATATAATACTAATATAAAAAAAATAATAAGAAATGGTGATATACACTGGGGGAAACAGTCTTCTGTTCTTAAAATATTTTTTAAATTTTATTTTTATCTTCAGATTTTTTTGTGAAATCTTCTGTTTTTTCAACCTGAATCTTCCTGTTTTTGGCTTAAGGAGGTTGGCAGGTATGTGGACGGCTTGCTGGCTAGTAATTATGGATTTACAACAAAAATGAATTAACAACACCAAATTAACCTAAATGAAAGCTATGATCCAATAACATTGAAATCAAAATCTATCTGGTTAAACAAATTCAAAATTAAACAAATGCTTATGACAAAAACATATGTCACCAAAAACAATCTAAAACATTCAATTAAACACTTCAAAATTAAACAAATCTTATGGATTTATGACAAAAATAAACAAATGTCCCAAAACAATCAAAATAAAAGTTACAATCCAACAACATTGAAATCAAAATGCATCTGTTTAAACGAATTCAAAATTAAATAAACACTGTCACCAAAACAATCTAAAATACTCAAACACATTTAAAATAGGATTTCACAAATGTCATGCCGTTAACATTTTAAAACACTTGGGTGAGAGAAGTGGGGGAAAAAAAAAAGTGACTTCTACAAACAACAAATAATTTTTTTTCATCTCAAACAGTGTTGCCAATTTCTAAAAAGAATCCTACAAATAGGTATTTAAGTGTTGTGCAAACAAAATTTTACACATTCTCAAAATTTTTCGCAAAATCTCAAATTTTTCAGTTAAATAGAACTTAAATATTAAATAAAACTGCCTTTGCATTGCTTGTCATGCAAAAGGAGTATTTTTCACCAGTATATGGCATCATCTAATCGATCTACACTAGAGATAAACAAACACTGTGGTGTTTGTTTGTTTTTTTCAAAGAATTAGGGAATGAAAAGTCTTCGCTTCTCTGTTTACTTTTCAAGGCATGATATCTTGCTATATATTTAAGTCAAAAGTAGCTGCAAGTTAAAAAAAGGTTTTTTTTTAAAGAGATCTTCCGAACTGTATAAAAAGTTTTGCTTTTAGTTAGAGATAAAAATGTCGTCTTTATCAAAATTTCAATATGGCGGCAGATGCATCGGGAGCAGTGAGTCGATCCCGGAATTGTTACGGACAGGACTTTTATTATTTAGATGAAGCTTAAATAGGAAATTTATCTTACACAAAATACTTTTTATATGAATGTAGCTAATAAAATACCATAAAGGGATACAAAAACAGGATCACTAGGATCATTGTAGCATTGGATCCTGGTAACTGCGTCATCTACTGTGATTATTCACACAGATTTACCAAATAATTTCATGCTTAAAAAAATAAAAATGCACATTAGTTATTTGTGTTTTATGTTAAAAAGATATGTTCATCCTCCATTTAAATCTACATGCATAAATTCTTTAAAATAATATGTGTTATATAAATTAAAGAGGTGCTCAAACTAAATTATTTGTATTATTTTGATTTCAAATAGAGTATAATTTCAAAGGGTTTTAAAACTAAGTTTTACACAAAAAGATTTTGGTTTTTGGAATTACTTTTACTGAGTTCAAGACTCCATATAATTGTTATTAGCGTAAATATTGATAGGGAAGAGAAAAAGAAAGTAGCAATTGTTGATTTTCAAATTGATTAAATCTTCAATACCTCAGTGGTAGATGCAGAAAGAAATTTCTGTTAAGATTTTAAAAAGAGAAAGGAAATGTTATTACTTTTCAATTTTGTGACGATGCAGGGATAGATGCAGAAACTAATTTCTACTAAGATTTTTTAAAAAGGAAAGGAAATGTTATTTTGCCTAATTTGATGTTTAGGGTGAAGCCTGTCCAGGGATACCCTAGTTTTCCAGGTTTCTTTAAAAAGTATTCGTTTGAATTTTTTTTTATATTTCCCTAAAATAATTGAAATTTTTGTATAACTTATGTGCATCATTAAGACTGTAGTTTAAAAAATCAAGATTTTGATACATAAATGCAAATAGACTAATGTCAGGGACTTGAATATTTTTAGGATGTCTCTTTATAAGTTGTGCTATTCTTTGTAATGAACAATAAATCTGCAATAGCTGTGAAACTTTTAGAAAAGATTTCTTAAAAGTCAGAAAGTTTGCAAGGTGTAACACTGCTTGAAAAATTTTTGCTTTCAAAATCCATATTTCATCCTTTCTGGAAGTTTTATTAAAGATTTTTTGTTTGTTTATTTCAGTGTGTAATACAGCTTACAAAGAATTATTTAAAATTTTTTTGAGGCCCTGAGGGGAATTAGTTTATATTAATTTATGTAAAGACTGAAGCAGATTTTATTTCTTTGAATTACAGCCTTAAGATCATAACAAGCATTACTATTTGCTGTAGGCTGATTTATATTACTGGCAAATTGCAAATTTTGAATATTATTCTTCAACTTCATCTCCCCCCCCCCCCCCCCCACATATACACACACCTTTCCCTACATCAACATGCAAAATATTCTGGGATGTTTGAGTGTAGTTCTGTTTTATCACTGTATCTTTAATGACAAGTAAATTAATAAGCTGTTTCATTATAAATGTCAAAGATATTGATAAATGTCTGAAAATATGCACAGTGCAAACATTAATTGTTCGGGCATGGGTAAAAAGTGAATAAATATTGGCATGGTTAACTTCTAGTACAATTTTGCTTGGAAAATATGAAACAAAAAAGTTCCAATCCACAATTATCTGCCCGTGTTTTCATTGTGCACATTTACTCATTCTAAAGTTATTTTTTAAGCTATTTTTAAATGGCCTTCAATATAACTTATAAGAATATTTCCACTGAACATATTTTGAGATTTAATATTTAATTTTAAGAATGCTGAGTTGCGTTCTTTAAATGTGATACTAAATACTGATGTAAAACTCTCAATTTTAGTAACACAGGCACTAGTTTTATTGTTATTTTACTCCTTCTTTATTGGATTTTAGTATCTACCTTTTTTAGATATAGATTTGCTTTAGTGTTTGTGAAATTTACATGGATTTAGATGAGATTTGCTTGGAAATAGCTCTTCCTGTTTAACAAGGAAATACAGTGAAAATTGTTTGATAAGAAACTAAGTGGACCAAAATTTTTTTCATTTTAAAAGATTCATTAAAAAAAAAAAAAAAAAAAAAAAAAACTCGCCAATATTTTCGATGTAACGTAACAGGAAGTCAAAATAAAATATAGCAACAAGTGGTTTGCATTAATTGGATTGAAAAGCAAGTAAATATTTATTATTTGGAAAGGGGAAAAATCAGTTATATATATATATTTAATGTATTTTTCATAGAAATAGAGAAACCTGATTTATGGTACTTCTGGGATGACCAATGAGGGAGGAAAACAAAAAGAGGGCTGTGAAGGAAGAGAAACTGATTCTCAGAAGTTAAACATTTCCACAAATGCATTCTAGTGACTTGTCACAAGCATACTACTGGAGATCAAAAACAAACTTTTTCATGTTTAAGAAAAGAAAAGTGTATTAAATTGTATTGTTAATGGTCCAGACTTTTATATCATTTCGTGTTAACTGATTTTTCATGTTAAGAGTTTCATGTTAAACACATTATTGCAAAATTCCCATGCTTTTGTATATTAAATGGTTTCAGTTTGTATAAAGAGCATGCATTAATTTCTTGAAACTCTTTGTAAATAATAATACAGTTTTTCTGTTTCTTATGATGCAGATTGATGACATTTAGGTTTTTACATGTGTGATGCTGATTTTTTATTTAAGATTCTTTCTTAAATCACTGATAACACAGCAATTAAAGTAGTGTAAGTCATCATTTTCAAATTGCAATAGCTCTGAAACTGTTCCACTCTAAGATGTTTTTTTGTTTGTTTGTTTGTTTGTACTTTTTACATGAGACCTTTACATTCAGGCTCTGGTAATCTCATGTGATGAAAGTGATGCCATACCAAATGTGCTTAAATGGGTTAAAAAAAAAAAAAAAAATAGTTTCATTGTTTTCTTTTTTTTAAACAAATTTGAAATATAATAAATAGTATAATTTTCCCTGCCTATCCTGAATTGATTTTTTAAAAGAAAACATATTTACTTTGTAAAAAGCAAATGTATTGTATACTGAAGTGTTCAAATGTTTGAAACAAAAGACTACTTCAAAGAGCTTAAACTCTGGCAGCATTCCTCAATATACTAAAATATTTATTGAATAATAAAAAAAAAAAAAGGATGATACTAAGATTGCTTAGATTTATAAAATATTTAAACAGACATGTACTCTCCCTCATGTACAAAAAAAAAAAAAAAAAAAAACATAACTATATATTTTTATGTATATTAGATTAGCATTATAAACATTTTACTTTAACTTTTTCTCTCATAGGACGGGGTGGTGGCATGGATGACAGTATGCTAAAATCAGAACAATCTCGTTCAAATGAATACTGGCGGAAATTTGACAAAGATGACGATACTGATTGGCGATCATCAAATCTTCGTTCATCTGATAAGCTAGGTATGAAGTTTATTTTTTATATTCATTCATCAGTTTCAAATCCCTGATTAGATGTGGTAACTTGTAGGAAATTGTACCTCTGACAAGTTGTTCAAATATGTTCTAAAGTTTGAGAGATTTATTTAGATTTCCTGAGATGCTAAAAATTAATATTTATTAATGTAAATAAAATATTTTAAATTTTGGTTTTGATTTCATAACATGGGGTTATATTTATTGCACAGAAATCTCTCATTTTCTAGAAAAATAATTGACTGTTGGTATGATTAGAAAGCTTGAAACTTGCATTTTTATGTTCTACACAAAAACATTCCTAATATCAACCATGCTTCCCTCTTTGCATAGTGTAGCATTACATCAAATAATCTGGCAACACAAGAATAAAAATTAGTGTTACGTACGTCAGCTACACAATAAAAGTTATGTCAGTGACTTATGTGAATACCATTTTTCTTTTTGGTTGCTCATAAATTAATTTTAAGTTATTATCTCTCATTGCTAACTATGTTAAAAACATATATATATATATTTTTAATTGGATAGTTTATATAATTTTTACACCTCAATGAATGAATGAAGGAAGTATGTCTGTCTATTTTATGTTACATCAGTTACAAATTTTGGAAATAATTTTTCAAATTTTATAGAGATTGAAAAAAAAAACCATGCAGGTTATGTGGTTATTAAGTACTTGATATGAAATATTTTAAATTGTAAAAAACTGTTCTAGCTGTATTGTAAATTTTTTACTCACTCGAAAACCATGATTGATCATCAAGTGTTACATCAGTTGCAACAGAATTGGTCTTAGTAATTTAGAGACTTAAATTGTTTTTCATTTGTTGAACTAAAATCCCTTCATTAGTTGAATTTTATATGCTGTTTATAAAAGTGATGATCAGCATAAATTTGTGAAGCAAGGGTCCTGCTATTGATCCCAACATCGCAAACGGCAAAAATAACATAAGTTTGGCAAAAAATAATACAATTTAGCAAAAATATGGGTGATTGTACTCATGACATCTAGCAAATTCAAATGAAATGGGTCAAAAATTTCAAATGCCAGGGCAATCCTTCTGAAGTATGTCTGCTATGCCAGTAGCTAACTACTTCATAAGAAAGCAAATTTGGAAATTTAGACCGACTTAATTGCATTCTGTGAAATTGTATACTTTCATGTGAACAATCAGTTAATAGTATTTAATGTTAAATAACATTCTACAAAAAGATTTTAAAATTATTATTATTACTTTTACTAAACTTAATATATTTAACTTCCCTAAAATAACTCTAATTTTTTTCACCTCTTCTACATTATAAAATTGTAGTGCCTAGTCATGTTCCTTTTGACTTTAAGGAGTTTACTTACATAATTTTCCTGTTTAAGAAATAATTAACACAGGGGGAATGCAAACTGAAAGATATTAGTGAAATTCTGCATATCTTAACTATTCCTGTTAAAAATGCTACTTAACCACTTTTAAGTTAATAAAAGCAAGAAATAGTGGTATATCTTCCAGGAAAAATCTTTCAGCATTTTAAATGTTACATTGATTTGTTTTGGTGTATATGACTAATTTGATAATTTTCTTTAAAGGACTGATATTGCCTTTCTACTTTTAACAACTGGCTGTATGTTTTTCTTTTTAAGTGAAATAAAAGGGAAAATGTAATTTATTTTATTAAAAAAGGTTCTAGAGGACCATGGAGGAATCCCATTGATAAGGAGCGACGAGATCCTGAAAGAAATCCATCTTCTCGCAGCCTTAATGGCAATTCAAGGAATTCTCACCTTCATCAAAAGACTTCAGGTATTGATTTTTACATATGAAATTGTGTAATAAACTGTGTATCACAAGCTTTGAAAATTTTTCAAACGTACAAGCTTATTTTAGTTGTGATAAATATCATGAAAAGTCTATTATAATGTTCAAGAATACTGTCAGTTTATTGCAGACAGGGAAAAGTAGAAAATCCAAGGCAATTTAATAAGCTAAAGCAGTATTGTATCCAATATTCTCAGGAAAATCTGTGTAAATTTGGGGGGAGGGGATGCTTACATAAACATTAATGATGTGACTCACCTGTGTGAACAAATATTCCTAATTGTCCAGTGACATGCATAAATGATTACTGTCATTAGTTCCTTACTTGGTGATGTCTGCACTGAAAATAAAGCTACCAGTTCCTTAGCTATAGTGGCGTAAAAAGCCCTCCTAGAATGACTCTGGTCCCCTCCCTGTTAGTAGGTATTTGTAAGCATATTTAGTTCTTTACATAGCATCTCCACTGTTGATCCATTTTTTAGTAAAAAGACTTGATGTACCTGTCATTTTCCATTTAGTAAATTCCTTTGTCAAATTTCTCTTTCTATTAAGTAGTTCCCATTTATTCCCTAAATTTGTAAATTTCCATCATATTTTCTTTAGAAGGCCTTATCAGCAGAAATATAAGTTTTATCAGAAGCTATTATTCCAGAAGGCTTTATTTTCTTTAGACAAATTTGGATCATATTAAAAAATTGGTGATGACATTTGAGGGATGGAGGAGTTTGCAGAACTAATAGTTTGACTAGTAATTTTATAATAATATTCTTTATCAACACTAAATCTCTGTTTGAGTTTATATATATATAATAGTAAAAGGCATAACTTACGAATCAACGTAGCATCCACTTGGCAAATACAAAATTCTAAATATCCATGGAATGATAGATGAGCAAAACAATAAACTTAAAATCTTATGTAAAAACAGAAATGAGCAGACACATCGAGCAGATAGAAATCCAGACAATGGCAAATCAGAAAAAGAAAACGGAATTGGATGGAGTAAAACAATGGGTAGCAAGCATTGGCTAAACTCGTCAGGCTCCACGAACCGAATACTTACTACCAAGATAAAAAACAAAATAACAGGATTTCAATGCAGTTACTTAGCACAAAGAAAGCTAAATATGTAACTACAGGGGGCTATCCTGTTAAGAAGTAATCATAAATCCTGTAAAAAGTAATCATAAAGACATATCCAGAAAAAAAGTAATTATGAAGAAAAAATGGAGATGAAGAGACCAAAAGCATTAAGCCTGAAAACATGGCTCAACCATGGAGCTGTTGTCAATTGAAGAGGAAAAAATATACATTGCCAGAAAAAATTGAAGAAAAGTTGAACAATACATAAAAAGTAAGAGTTAGTTGAATAATAATAATAAAGAAATAATATAGAGTAAATTTTAAAAAAATTATATATATAAAAAAAAATAAATAAATAAAATATTATTATTAATAAGAAGAAATATTGGCATGATATATATTACGGTTGTGATATTTTTAAGGAATACATCTAACTACTTGAATAGCTCACTATTTTCATTATATACCTAGAGATATTTCAGAAATTATATTAATTAAAAGAAGAGCATTTATATTTAGATGATACCTGTGATCATTAGTTCATTTGTACATTTTTTTTTTCATTTTTTTTTAAACAAACAAGAACAAATGTAAACTCTTAGTATTGTTTTTTTTTTCCATTAAAACATACTATAAAGCCAGAATTTTATCGAATTTATATATATATATATGCCAAATATGGTCGAACTTCTAATATAAAAATACTGGTATTTTCCTTAACAGTTGCTTGATTTAAGTATGGTGTGTTAACATAGTTTGAAGTTGTTGATGAAATGTTTAATGTCAGCTATATACAGCTAATGATGATTAATTTTCATAAAGGTAATCATTTGCCTGAGTGGAGTGTTGAAGAATCAAATGAGCAAGATGTTGTTGGCACGTTTGATTCCAGTGGTGCATTCTTAGAACCCAAGGTACATTTTGTTTTCTTAAGTTATTTTGATTATTAAGTGTAAAACATTGATGAGATTACTTCTGTTCAGCAGTTGTGTTAAAAATGGCTGTTTGTGAGTAGTACTGATTTTAAACTACCTACTTTTTTTTTTGGAGGGGGGGGGCAAAATTGAATCAAAGTGGCATTGAATTTCAGTGAAATTGTTTGTAATAGAGAATTTAAGTAGTAGCACTTTAAAAGTACTTAAAATTGTATGTTCTTGGCCATCTTCTCAATTGACATTTAGTTTTATTTTAGTGTAATTTTAATCATAAAAATTTCTGTAGATCCGTGGAACATACCTAGTACCGAGTTGAGGGTAATGTGAAGAAATATTTCAAATGTTTTATAAAAAGTTAAATAACAAAGAATTACTATTTATTAAAGTATAGACAGCATATAATAGGTGCAAAGCCATTGATGGGTCTGAAAATTAATGTTAAATTTGAAGATCAATGTCAAAAAACACACAAAGAAACTACAGGGTTTTTGTTTGTTTGATTTTGCTCCACAAAACTGATTAAATTGGTGACTTGTATATATAAGTTTTAATTAACAAGGCCTTTATTTAAAATAGCTGTTATAACCCCTGAAAAAAAATTCCACCAATCAAGAAATATGGCAAATTTTGATTCGAAATATTGAAAATGTCAAAATATGAACTGGAAAGTTTGTTAAAAGTATACCTTTATAAATAATTTGCTCATTATAAAAAAGAGTGAAATTTGGTAAAAAAAAGTTCAGAAAAAGCAAAAATTGAATAGGTAAAATGACTTAAGCCTCGTAAATTGGCATTGTTTCTCTGTATAAATGGATTATAATAAAGTTGTCTGTGTATAACATATTTTTATTAGTTACTAAACAATTTTTTTATTCACTATAGATGGCTGATAACAGCATGGATGAGATATATGTCTCAGATGAAGCTGATGAAGGGAACTTAAAA
Source organism: Cheiracanthium punctorium (assembly GCA_038373885.1). NCBI lineage: Eukaryota > Metazoa > Arthropoda > Arachnida > Araneae > Cheiracanthiidae > Cheiracanthium > Cheiracanthium punctorium. Next base: position 34,306 of record JAWZYV010012466.1, read on the forward strand.
GTGTGTATTCTTTCCTCCTATAATTTGGATTTGATATATTTCCAAAAAATGTGCAAATGCATTTTTCATGATTGTATTGCCTATGCTTGTTCTTAGGCATTGAGAAATATTAATCTGCATAATTTTTCTTCTTTATGTAAGTGAAGTGTAGTACTATGTATTAAGATAATCTTTTTTTATGTGTGTGTATGTGTAATGCATTCTTATTAAGAGTTGCAGACAATTTGTAACTTTCATGGAAAGTAAGTGTGAACAATTAGCTGTAGTCTATCTCCTTACCTAGACGTAGCATCATAAGCCAGCAAGCACCTAATGAACTAGCTGAACTCTTTAAGGTTTATAATTTCAGTATTTTCTGAATTTTGCAAGGATCTCAAAATCGTTTTATAAAATATATCTGAATTCAATATCTGTGCAGTCAACCTTGTTACAGTGCATTGTTGTAGACTAAGTAATAAGTTCATTGTAACTAGACTTAGGAACATTGATTATTTCTCTTTGAATTTTTAGTGATTTTGTTGAAAATGTTTGTGATGATACACAATTTATTAATAAATTTTTGATTACTTGAGTAGACAATCAAAAATTAGGACGGATTAATTTTTACATCACATGTAATTATTTTTTTATTGAATACAATTCAATTTTTTAATGAACTAAAATTCCCCCTCCCCCCTTCATTTGTTGAAAAAAATTTATTCAGAATATTTACAGTCACTATCATTACAGATATAAGTGTTACTCATATTTCACTTTGTTGAAATAAGGCTACGAATTTTTACCCTATCTAACTTAATGTTAAAAAGATCCTCTACAAGAGACCACACAACCCTCCATGAGCAACCAGTCCTGGTTCCCCTTCTAAAAATTTTCTTACATTTTTCCAGAAATAGAATAAACAAATACCATATTCCTAACCTCTCGCTCTACTGCAAATCAACAACAAGTGCAAGTACATGCACACATCACATACAAATCTTGTCAGTTAGAGAAGAGCCATGTCTAAGAAATGAATGATTTTACTGTTGGAGCGGTTCGAGTCGCACGAAAAAAAGGAATTTCAGAAAGGAAGTTGGCAGTCACTTTTGACTGTGGGAAACACAAGAAGCAAATTTTAAAGCAAATAGATTTTACTATGGCAAATTCAGGATGCATGAAGAATATTAGGATAAATGTTCTTGTGACAGTAGAGAGAAAAGAACTCTCGGAAAGAGTAAAAAGAATGAAACAATCTGAAATTTCTAAATATTTTATTAAATTTTAAAAATATGTTTGTAATTGCTTATGTATTAGTGTACAGTTTCTTAAATAACAAAACAAGCAATATTTTTTAGTGTGGTTTTCTTAGCTATCCTAAAATAATAGATTATGTGGAGAAAGGAGAATGCTGTTTATATGGTTCTAGATCAGTGATTAGATTTGAGAATTCTCAAATTTTTCTTTTTCTCACATCCTCTGGATGCATGAATTTTAACATTGGAAGCATTGGTAGTTGAAAAAGTAAAATTTTTTGCATCTCAAGAAACATGTTATCAAAAAAAGGTTACTAGGGAACAGCCTAAAGCTGCCAATCTTAAAGTGAAAATTTGCTAAAAAAGAAAATTTATATGTTCAAATGACCAATATACACAATAACGTTCATATGTTCAAACGTGTCGTGTTAAAACACAATAAATGATATTTGTTTGTTGAATATTGGTATATTTTAAAAAAAATTTCCAGATTTTTTTTATATTATATAATTCAATTTTTATTCCTTTTTAATCAGTTTGTTATAGGCTATGATTAAACTAATTTATTCATTTTCTGAGCTATTTAAAAACTAAATGTATGTATGTGTACAATGGCGGGTCCAGAAAAAAATTCTGGGAGCACAAATTTTTTTTTTGTCTGCTTTTACTTGTAAATTTATTTGTATTTTCAAAATTAGTTAATCTTTTATATTGTCAACTTAGTTCGTTTGGGGGGGCTGTGCCCCCCTCTGGATCCACCAATCTATGTGTGTGCATGTGTGTGTATATATATATATATATATATATATATAATATAATTTTGCTTACATGACTCAGGGTTAGCACTAGACCGTGGGATTGCGCGATTCCCGCAATCCCACTCAAAAAAATGACACTTGTGGGCTTTTCCTGCATGCTGAGTTCAATTTTGATGAAGCAGCTAAAATGACTTACTGGGGTAAAAGAATCAAAGATATCATTGAATTGTATTATTATTAAAATCATTTGTATATGAAATTGCTAATTTTGATATTTATAATCTTAGTTGCACTGTATTTTTGTAATGATATTAATTTTGCTTGTTAAATGTGAAAAAGTAAATATATAAATAAAAATAATTTTTTGAAAATAAACAAAATTCTTAAATTCTCATTTAGATTTTAAAAAATTCCACTTAATTATGAAGCTAAAGTGGGAGAGTCTCACCCAATTTTTTTTCTAGTGTGAACTCTGTGACTGGCTACTGACAACCATAAACAAACTACTGAAAATAGCGTTAATTACTACTGAAAGGTCTCTTTGGAAATTGGCATTTCTGTAAATGACCTTTCTCAAATTTTGTGGATTTAAATGCTTATTATTTTTTTTTTTTAAACTTTAGAATAGCCCTGAAGCTAAGAAAGAAAGCTCTAAGAAGACTCCAAAAAAATCAAGCTCATCACCACAGCTAAATGCATCTCTCAAACAGAGCATAAAACAGACTGCTGCAGGCCACAAAACTGAGGAACTGATGGTAGATAAGCACCCACCTAAGAACATGGAACCCCAAAACTCGAAAACTGTTCCCAGTGTTGCAGTGAATAAGGCTGCAGATCATGTGATAAACCCCAACAGTGTTGTTCATCATAATGTAAATAGTAAGTCAGACTACACACCTGTTACTTTGCCAAATGTGCCTGAAATTGCAACGAGTACAAACAGTGAAAATGTTGTTCTAAATCACGCTAAAAACTCTGAAGCCCCTGTGTCTAGTGCAGCTACGGAAGAAGATGCATTTGCTCACCATAAGAAGGCGACTGAAAACATGGTAGCTCAGTGGTCGGAAGAGGTAATTTTTTTCCATTTTCTTCACATTAATCCATACATCTGTTGCTTTCAACTGACTTTTATCTGGGAATACTTTCATAGATTATTTACACATTTACTACCAAAGCTGATATGTGCATCTGTTCAGGCATGTCAGGATATCCACATTTTTATGCTTTAAAATTGTTTTATATGTAACAGACTAGCTGTACCTCATGGTTTCACTTGTGAAACAATAGAATTTCCTGTGATGACCTTTCAAAATTCATAGAACTGGTTAAAAAGCCAAATCTATGATATGCAGAAAAATTGTTCAGAATGAGGAATCCCCCTCCCCTCAAAGTCTATGTTTATTTTATCTTGTGCAATGTTTTGTCTCTCTATATGTTGTCTACGTTTGTTTTGTTTTTAAATTATTTTTTCAGTAACATTGAAAAAAATATGTTTATAGGAATTGAGTGATCAGTTCAATAGATAGATCAATATATTAAAATTTTATTTTCGACTAGTGATATTTGCTTTATATTGCTTAAAAATTCATCAGATAATACTAGCCATAACTAAACCATGCCTGGCTAATTTAATATTAATAATAGTTATTTGACTTAATCAACTGAAGTATAGTCTACTTTTTTGTTGCTTGGCTTCTAAAGAAGTCAAAGGTTATTGTGGTATGAGAGTAGCGATGAATTCCTTTCTAGCTAAATCAAATGATGTGCAGGAGAGGGTAACTGTATTACTAATTTTGAATAACATAAGAAGTACCATACGCACAATTAACACTGTTTAACAAAACAATATAGTATGATAGTTTTTTTTTTTTTTTTAGTCCTATGCCAGATTTTGGCATGACTGCCACTAGTCTGAGATGGGCAGCCCAATAGAGTTCAGAAACACAAACAAAATTCGAAAAGTTTTTTAGCAGAGTTAACTTTTGCTATGTCACTTAAGTTCGGAACTAGTGATCTTTAGACGTGTCAAAGGCATTGCACAGTGGGCAAGTCGGGAGTCTGCCAAACTAAATCTGTGCAGATGTTTAAAAAGGTAGTCTTATCCAGTTTTATTATTCTAAAGTTGGCAACACCAACAGCTCTGGGCAGGTCATGACAGATGGGAGTTTTCATCAGGTCACTCCAACTCTTTCCCTTCATCAATTGTCTAAAGGTTCCTCTAAAGTGCGCTGTAAAGCTATCATTGATGATTCGCTTAATAGCATGATAGTGGACAGGTGGATCAGACTGAGGGAGGTTGGAGCCATTCTTGGCTAGAGTACAAGTTCATTTCTTGTGATTCCACAGTGACTTGCAGGATGACATTTCATCCACTTTTCATCAAAGCACCCATCGCGCTTTTATAGTGGACTGTGAATCACTATTTAGATCATCCCCTTTTCCAATTTCAGTCAAAGCCGTTTGCACAGCAGCCACTTCAGCACAATAGTTGGTACAATTTGCACCTACAACACTACTAAGGCTAAAGTGACGAGAGTAAGTACCTGCATCAGCATTAAGATCAGCACTGATAGCAGAATCATCTATATAGGCATGCATCCAGTCTGATGCTGGATAACTCACCAATGGTGGCCAAGGCAGCTGTCCTCAATTCTGTCTCTGTGTAGGAATTTTTTACTCACTGGCAAAACCAAGTTCAAATGTCTCTGGAAAATTTCAACTTTGGGTAGGGGCTGCCTGTTAGAAACAGTTATGTCAAAAGCATGTCAGTTCTTTTGTCAAATTTAACCCTCTCTTACCGAATTATGAGAAAATAAAAAAAAAAAATCTGGCTAGCATTTAATGTATCTAAAATACACTTGTAAATCATGTGTAATAAGATTTTTTTTTCTAATGTCGTTCTTTCTAATATTTTTTAATAAGCTACATATAATGTTTAATATATTTTTGTATTTTTGAAGCATTCTTTTATGTTTGAAATTAATTTAAAAGCATGCACATAATAAGTAAAGGTAAAATTAATCAGAAAAAATTACTCACCTATGAAAAAAAGGGAATAAAAAGCTTAAATATTTTGTTAATTTTTCTTCAGAAACCATGAATCAACAATTATAAATAATGATCTAAATTGATAGGTTTTACAATCAATTCACTATTTATGTTACTATTTAAAAGCGTAATATGTGTTCTAAATGAAATAATTTTATCACTGCAAGAAAAAATATTAAATAGAGTTTTTCTCCTTAAATATTGCAATTTGCTCATATGAGGTTCAGGGTAACGAGAAGGGGTTAAGATGGTAGGTTGGGTCTGCAATCTGCGGCTACAAACCAGCCTTCTGGAATTCCAGAAATCACCACATCTCATCACTCTCTCAACCAATTTGAGAGCATTTATTTTCCTTCGATGAGCCTAAGGCTCAATATTTGTTTGTAATTGCATGACTGGAACTGGGGTAAAAAATGCTCCACCCGTGATAATTCTGAGAGCATTATTTTCAGCAGTCTCAATCCTATTCTGGGTTGATTCAGAAGCAGTAATGAGAAGCTCGCTACCACATTTTGATACTAGGCCTGATATAAGATTTATAAGTAGTAGAATAGATCTTGTGTCACATTCCATTTAACACCGCTCAGCCTTTTAAGTATTTTATTTCTCGTGCTTCCAACACTCAGTACTCTGTAGGTAGTCTGTAGTATGATAGATGTTAAACCCATAACCTGCTCAATAAATGAGGTAATGGAGAAATTTTGTTTCAAACCAATTTATTATTAAATAAACATGTTTTGTTCAGATAAATCTAGCTACATTTTTTTTCCCTCTTCTCCCAGCTAAAAGTAAAATTTCTCACTTCATTTAGGCATTGGTTATGCCATGCTTTCAATGTGATAATTCTCTTATTTTAAATTTTTTCTCAGTTGAAAGTATCAAAATTTATACTTCCAAATTTTGTATTTATATACAGTCAACTCCGGTTATAGTGAAAAGAAATCTTTGCTGGATAGAGGTTTAATAAAGTATTTAAGGAGGACCTTAAAACACACAATGGATTAAAAAAAACTTGTTTTACTTGTCAGAACATGAGTGAAAAAAACATTTCAGGAACTTAATTCAACCCATACTGTATTTAATAATGAAAGGCAATTAGACCCTTATGAAAGATTTTTTTTAATTCAATGTCTATATGAAAGTAAACCACATCATAATTTGTATGCAATGAGTATTATATTAATACTAAAGATATGCATTATTTAAAATATAGTACAATAAAGATTTGATTTTTTTCACTTTTGTGATAAGTGTTTTACATTTTAAATGTCAGTTATTGTTTTCACTAGTACCTGAAAGAAAAAAAAAAAAATTATTATGCCTTCATAAATTGACGTTAATAGCATTAAACCTGTAATGTAATATAAGATATTTATAAAGATTTCAGTTGTGTCATTTTAGATTGGTCCCTTGAAAGATGTATAAAAGGTATAACATTATGAAGGATGTGTATTAATATTTGTACTTCATTATGTGTATGTTATTGAGATTTATAAATTAATCTCTCTATTCTAAAAAAAAGTAAAGGTCGATGGCGCTGTCAAAGCTTGTTTCCCTATCTCCTCCTAAACCGTGGGGATTTGAGTTTCGACTAAGGTGCCCACAGATTCGAAAATTTCGAGGAACCTGCTAAGCTGACTTAAATTTCGAAAATTGAATTATTTTAGAAGATATTAATAAAAAACTAAAAAAATAAACATAATGGTTGCAGATTTGGCATAAAATCATTCATTCCTTTGCAACAAAGCGTTTCCAAGTATCTAGAATCGCGTGAAATTTACAAACATGAGTTAGAATTATGCCCATTTTACTCCAAAATAAAAACTATATGAAATAAGTAACTCAAAATGTGTTACACAAAGTTGACAATTTTCAAATAGTAAGTTCGCTTAGACAACAGGAGTTTAGAATTAGAGATTATTCGTTTTTCCAAAACAGAATAACTAATATCTTGAAAATGAAAAATAATTAAAATGCAGATTATTTTAAAGCCTGTTCGGTCCAGCTGGATTATTTGCTACCAGTAGAAATATTTGGCGGCGTTAACTATGCCATTATAGCAGTTATAGTACACTTTGGATATTTGCTAGCGCGACGAGATGGTATAATTCGTGGTGCTAAGTACACCAATCTGCAAACGATTATGTAAATGAAAACATGGATAACGGTTTTCCGGTAACCTTAAATGAACAGTAATTATAGGTTGTGAGCATGTGTAAATCGCCAAATAAGGAAAAGTCGCCATGGGTGGCAAGCTATCCTATCTGTTCCGTAGCTTTTATTAACTTAACATGTACGCAAGTCGCCGAATAATGAAAAATCGCCATGGGTGGCAAATTCGCAAAGTGCCCAATAGGTTTTACATTATTAAAAATACAGCTGAAACAGATGTTCTGATTTTATTACTCTTTAGCTCCTAATTAATATAACTTTTGAATGGCAACATTAAATATCATTGTGTTTCTGAGGAGTGCAAATAATTTTTTCAGGATTATACGCAGAGTCCGCACTCCAGGTGGAGTATAGCTCAGGACCCGTACAACACGGATTCCCATAACAAAATATCTTCCGTGTTATGAGGGGGAGGGGGTCTACTGTAGTGTGAAGTTTAAATTTTTATGTACCAATGAACATGCAAGAACCAAGCAATGTGTAGCTCAGTAACATTCTATCTGATCCAATCTTCGGGTTTTGTCTGTTGAAATTATGTCTTTTTTACGAATAAGCATTATTAGGGGCCGAATGCTTCATACGAAAAGCGAGCGCAGCGAGTCTGGGGGCCCCTAGTGATCTATATAAAAAATAGTGTACGTATAATTTATGGTTATTTAACAGAACACATAAGAATTGTGTGTACACATTGTAGTGTATTGCAGTTTAGAAGTATTAAATCCATTTCATATACAAATAAAAGTATAAATAATTATTATAGCTTACTGCAGAGGTGCCAAGTCTCAGGATTTTAGTCTGAGTCTCTGGCTTTTTGTTCCAATTTTGGGTCTCAGGATTTTTTTTCATTTTCTCAGGCTTTTTAAAAGTTTGGAAAAAATGTCAATTGAATAGTTTTTTTCATTAGTTCTGCAAGATCTGTTCTTGTTCCCTTCAAATTAGTCAGGCACAACAACCTATTTTAATATAATTATTAGGTAGAAGTGGTTTATCCCGCATCTATTTTGACTGATGTTATATATTTTCTAGTTATTCTTGGCAAATTTTTGAAATTTAATTTATTTATTAGTAACGGAATACTATCTTCTAAGTTCATATGGACATGCATGGCATTTAAGAGAGGTATTAATTGTATGTGCATTTTATACTGAAATTATATTCATAAGTAATCTCAGGCTTTTTGACATTAAAAAGCAGCCTTTTCAAATTTAAAAACTTGGCACATCTGTTACTGTATATTAAAATTAAAAAAAAAAAAAAACATATACATTAATTCTTTTGCATGATCTTGTAAAATGAAATTAATATTGTGTGTTGGCCTCTGGAAGGGGAAAAAAAAAACATACTCTTTTTGAAAGAGAAGTAAAAGATTTGATCAAAAATTAAGGTTACAAAGCCTACAATGGAATTATATATATATGTATATATAAAAATTCCACTTGTAGTTGTGTGTGTGTGTGTGTGTGTATATATATATATATATATATATATATATATATTATACACACACACACACACACACACAGTTATATAAAATTTGAAGAATTATCTGCCCCATCAGGAGTTGCAATTTGTTTTCCCTAAATGTTTTTAATAAGTATAATTAAAGTAAGTTTTTATTTAGTTTTAATTAAGATCATTTTTAACAAGGTACAATTAAACTTTTTTTTCCAAGCTATTAAAAAAATAAAATTTTGCCTATGCAACTGACTTCTGACAAACATCAAAAACTACTGAAAATATACACAGTTACTACTTAAAGTCTCATTAAGGGTTGTCATCTCTGTTTTACGATATCGATTTTTTGAAGGTAACAATAATTCTAACTCTTACGTTATTTTAAAATTTGTCAGCAATGTATAGATGCCGAGATGATTCGAGGCAAGCCTCATTAAGTGCATTTGGGACGCACAGCTAGAATGCAAAGAGATAAAAATTACGCTGATGAAGCCAATTTTTTCTGTGTTAATTCTGCTTAGAACTAATTTAATTACATTGATAGTATTTTAATACTTTTTATGATTTACTAAGTGTTTTCAATTTTATTTTACCGTAGGAAGAGCAACAAGTGATTTCTCAGACATCTGCCCCAGTGCAAGAAAAAGATACAAAATGGTACTATCAAGATCCTCAAGGTGAAATCCAGGGTAATTTAGTTTACTTCTTGTTTCGATTAAGCCACTGCTTCCCCTCATACACACATTGTTTTATAATATTTGTGAAATATTTGTGATTGCTAGGCACTATAAACTATTTTCTTTTTAAATTTTGTTTTCAGGTCCATTTACTTCACCCGAAATGATAGAGTGGTTTAGTGCAGGTTACTTTACCATGAGTTTAATGGTACGAAGAGCCTGTGATGAAAAGTTTTCTCAGCTGGGTAAGCAGTTTAATGATACTGTATTTTTATGTCTAGTTTATTATTTTATCATGCCATGATTTTCTAATTTTCTTGTTTATACTTCTTTTTACCTGTTTTATTGGACTATTGTATTTTAATATACAGGGTGTCCCACTTTAATCCTTTATCTATTAAGATAAGTTGGCAGTGTAAACTGAAAAAATATTCGAAACTAGATTAAAAAATAAATAAAAAGACTACGCTAAGAGAAAGTTCCTCTCATAAATTAAAAAATAATAATCTAGTATTATGTCTTTTTTTTTTAGGTTAATTTCTAAAAGAATTATAATTTTAAAATATTTATATGGAACCCCTGTAGAAAAAAATTCCCATTAAGGAAAATGTGCCCCCTGAATTATTGAGGTGCTGTACAATATTTGAGAATTATATCCTAAAAAAGAATCAGATATGAAGATAAATATCTACTGACGTAACCCACTTTCCAAAGGTTCAAATGCAATTGGATAATGGCATTTTAGCAGTCATATAGAAATTACAAAAGAAAATACATTTTTGCACTCTAATAATAAACATTTACATTCAAATTCCCCTGTAAAGCCCCTGTCCATCTTTGTTAAGATATCTTGGGCATTTTATGATATAAAGCTGAAAGCATTAGCATATGGGGCACAATTTTCTAACTGAGAATTTTTTCATATGGGGGTCTTATAAAAATTTAAAAAGTGCAATTTTTTGAAAATAATTGAGGATTTTTTTTTAAACATATTTTTCCTACCTTAATTCAAACATTTTTTTCTATTTACATTGCCCATTTGTCTCTAAAAGATAAAGAATTGAAGTGTGTTACTACCCTTTTGGACACTCTGTATGTAGTGTTTGATAATTAAAAAGCCAATATATCTTAAAATTATTTCCATATATGTGTAGGTGATCTTATCAAGTCATGGGGACGTGTTCCTTTTATGCCTGGCAATAGCCCACCTCCTATACGGGTAGGTTAGTTTCTTTCATTGAGCAAATTACTGCAAAATGTCTTATAAATTTGCATGTCAAAACTCATTGTTCTTTTTTTTATAGTTCTATATTATAAACTGAGAAATTATTGAATTAATGAAATGCACGTCTATTATATTTTATTAACTCCTTAGTGGTTGTATTATTTTCAAGAAAATGGTCATTAAAGTGCCTTTTTCCTACGGGAAAATTGTTTAAAACTAAGTGCATGTACTATATATGTATTCATTTTAAGGTTTTGGACATTTTTTTAGCACAAAAGAAAAAAAAAATTAATTTCTAGGAAAAGCCAACTTTCAGGGTTCTTGTGGCTGAATGTGGGTTTTGTAGTAAGCAAGGAATCATTAAAAATATATTTTTTAAACACTAAAGGAGAATTTTATGTGTTTATAAATTTTTCTTTGAACATAAGTAAAAAAAAGTGAGCTAAGATTGCACAATGCATATACCAAATACACGTATTTGAGTACTGCTACCATCTATTTAAAAATAAACTATCTCTAAGTTAAAAATAGTCTGGTATTGTCATCTGTTATGCAAAATGATATATAGAAAAAATCATGCGTAAGAGTTGAAATGCTCTTATCTTTCTAGCACATAACATTTGGACACTATTGCCCCGAAATTTTGACTGCTTAAGGGCTTAAGAGTGATAATATTTTAACTTTAAGTAAAACAACAGTTTTACATATGAATTTAGTTTTTGATTTTTAAAGCTTGGATAGTGCAATTATGTTCAGAACAAAGTGTTGTACAAATGTCCTCCACAGCATTGTTTGTACTGATGCACTAGTTTGCTAAAAATTTTGGTAATCCTGTCCAATGTCTGCAATTAAATGCAGACAATAAATTAACAAATGTTGGCTTGGCAAATCTGAATTGTCATTGTATAGATTTGACTTAGTGCTGATGAAAAGAATTCAGGGTTTTCAAATCACTGACCATGGCTGCCAATCTGCAATTTTTGTCATGGAATGAACAAATTCTCCCACATATTTTCATTATCTGTGTTTTCAAGTTCTCTCTTATTTGATTTTATATTAATTGCCATTTGTAAAGATAAACACTGTGTCGTAAAACTGCAAACTATACTGAATATTATGACACAAGGAAAAGGCATGGCTTCGGGAAAACCAATTTCAATTATCTTTGGCATAGTGGTAGTATACCATGTGAATGTGCCACGTGTAACATACTAAAATGCAATGTTCAAATATAGTCAAGAAAAATTAATATTTATTTTTGAATCACTTCACCGAAACTTTAAATGCAAGTTCCACGCAACTGTGCTTGAGCATTGTAGCGTAATTGGCAAGGCTGTGGTCTGGCATTGTGGGTTCGAATCTCATGCTGTGGAGGATTTGTGCCAAAGGTCATTGAAATCAGTTTCCCTTGCTTGCAACGAAGGGCTTGGACTGAAGAAGGCCAAAACAATTTTTGGTTGTAACATACGTATCCTCTTACCTATAACATCTTATGTGTGTTTTTTACAAAGTTTTTCATTTACTTTATTGTTTAACACCAGTATTTTGAGTGTTTTTTCCGCAATTTTCTTATTGTTTACTTTATCCTCGGTGTTTGTTTCATCCAAATACTGAAAAATACATAAATAAAAATTCATTCCTGAAAACTGCATTTTATAATCAATTGTATAAGTGATGTTTGCTTCAAGTATGTAAAGAATGTTCTGCTTAAATTGACTTTCATAGGTTGCTCCGACATCACTTCCTAATCCCGTAACTCAAACCATTGTGCCTAATCCAGTAGCAGCTCCTGTTACAAATCATTTACCTAAGCAGGAAGATCAGCTTTTAGCACTACAGCAGCAGCTACTTCAACAACAGTTATTGCAGCAGCAGTTAATGCTCAGGTAGTGCAGGAAAAAAACTTTATCTAATTGAACTTTTTTTAAAATCTTGCTTTTCTGTCAACTTAAATACAGTCAACTCTGGATATAGTGAACTTTCAGCTATAGTGAACACATTTTATTAGTCATGATTCACATACGTTTGCATTTTTAGGTTTTAGGGAATAAATTCTGGGCGGCAGAGGTAATGTTGTTCCATTCCTACAAAGAGTGTCTCTTGTGTTTGAGTAGAGAGAAAGAGATTATATCAAGCACCCGTTCTGAAATATATTTTAATTACCAATGTCTAGGCTAACATACTTATGCTAAACTAAAGGGGGAGGGGTCAAAAATTTTTTTTTGCTGTATAGCATTCTAAGCTTTAAAAGTATTCACTAACGAAAGCAAGTGAAAAAAATGTCCACTTTTGAAAGAGAACCAAAAGTGGAAATTTCACTCTTGAATGGTTTCATTTTCCATTCCCAATGCAATATCACAGATGAAAAGAGACAGCACCTTTTACCAACTGAATGGAATGTACATTATTTCCAAGAATGGGATTAATTATGTTTTTTATTTTTCAATAAATATTTCTATAACCATAAATGTGATCACTTATGTTTGATTTACTTATTAAACAATCTGTGTTTGTATAACATTTTATTTTCTAATTTTGCATTAAGTTTTATTGTTCAACATGCTGAAACTTTGGATATAGTGAATGAAATTCATTGTTCCCCTGAGCAGGGTGAGAAATTGGAAGCAAAAATCTAGGCGTCAATGGCACCTAACTTTTTTTCCCGGTTGCCAAACTATCTCGTTCAGGTGCAGTTTCGAAAACCTTTGTTTTCTTTATATGCATAAACCATAAACAGGTAGGCTAGATAATTATGTACAGTAATAATAAAGAATATCAGGACTATTAAAATTAAGATAATAATAAATAGTAAGTAAATATATAATCAATTTTTATGGCTTTCCACCTATGCATCCAGAATAAAATATGATACATTTTACAAGAACATGGTCTTTAGTTTTAGTTTAGAAGTATTTTATAAATTGTTGCTATATAACTACAATGCCTATGGTAGATAAACTTATGCAGTATACATGTACTAGCTTCAAAATGTCACCTGATCAACCACCACTGTAAGCAAACAGGTAGTACATGTTAAAATTGTGGAAATATATATTTGTATTCTCAGTGGGTTGAACTGAAGTTGGGAGAGGGTCTATGAAAGCTTTCAATGTCACCAAGAAGGATTTATTATTTTACATAGCTATTTTATCTTACTAAAAATTATTTTTAATTAAATTACTTAAAACATATTTTATTACAAAATGAACTTTATCTTAATTATTAAATTTTTATATTTAAATAAAAAGCTTTTTTTTATATTTTCAAATAACTAATTCAATGCATGTTTTTTTTTTTTTTTTAATTTACGTTATCTCATAAAGGAGTTTTATTTAAAAAAGATAAATTTTATTAAGCCATAAAATAACATTTTTATTCAAATAATATTTTTATTTGAATTATCGTAATTTAGGCCGGCAGTCCAAAATTTAGATTTTCCCCAAATCCAGACGTTTTGCTAATGTCACACACACACACACACAAATAAATAAATCTTCTTTCGTTTTTTCACGAAATTGCCTTAATTAATTGCAGTCAATCCATGTATTGTTTTCAGTCACGAACTGCTGCACTTAACCAGCCGTTATTGCGGCGCTGCAATGCGCCGCGGCAAATAAAATCCAAGATGGCGTCCGCACCGTAAATCTGTATACTCCCGCGGTAAATAATTATATTTGATTAATGAATATTAACTACTAATCCAATTTACTTTTACACTGCCTTATTTAAAAGGATCTCGTGCGTTCATCAATATTGATATCAAGTATTATCATCGCATCTTCCCACACTGCCGTGCCATACGAGCCGAACTACCGCTAAAACACTCATTTGCAGAAAGAATCCAATATGGCAGCGCGAACTCGTAGTTTCTTCCAATCAACTTCATTAATATACATGGAGTTAAAAAATTATGGCTAAATTTTTTTAAGTTCCTTTATTTGTTTACATTAAAAAAGGTGCGATTTAAATGATTGCACATTCGCGGAAGACAAGAAAGTGGTCTTCCGCGTTCCGCGTGTTTTTCAACCACAGAAGACTGTCTGCAGAGGATCGCTCTCTTTCTGCCACGGAGCGGTGTTTACGAAAGCAAAAGGTTTTTTCACGGAAATTTACATTTATATTTTTTCAGCACATTTTGAAAAAATAGTCGTCTAGACAATAAAAAAGTCCCCAGAATTCGTAAAATATTCATTTTTCGCGGTATTTTTGCTTAAAAAATCGCCGGAGTCAGCCGATGCCAAAATAGTCGCTTTTTAGTCGCCTGTCTCGGGCAAAATTTTAGGCATCAAAAATGGCGACTGGTTCTTAAATCTCGGTCGTCAAAATAAAAATGACAGTTGCAAAATATGACTAACTACCGCTAATTTCGCACCCTGCCCCTGAGGTTCACTATAACTGGAATTGACTGTATATATATATATATATATACTAGCAGACCCGGCCACGCGTTGCTGTGGCTGAGTGATTTAAGCAGGATTTGAAAGACAAAATTTAACACAAATTAACATAACATTTTAATAACATATATTTAATAAATACTTTAAATATTTAATTTGATATATATACTCTAAATATCTTTAATCGTAATAAATCACAGTTGATGTTCAATGAAGCACCAATCGATGTACAATATTTTTGGTCAATCGGTCCTTTGTTAATACAAATAAACTTGATGGTCTTCCTACTCGGTACCGGCCACGTATAATTGCCCATGGAAGAAACATGGATTTTCCAAGTCTAAGCCGCAAATAGACATTGTTTGGCCTTGAAATTTATTTATAGTAATCGCGAAAGCTAAGCGAATGGGAAACTGTAGTCTTTTAAATGGTATGGGAGAATTGGATGGTATCATCGGAATACGTGGTAACAAAACAATTTCTCCTTTAAACTTTCCTGTGATATAATAGTTGCTTCAAGAACGTTTCCAGTGATTCTTTTGATCACCAAACGTGTACCGTTGCATAGTTTAGGAGGGTTTAAATTACGCAGTAGAATAATCGGTGATCTAATTTTCGATCGAAGATTGTGTGGTGGCATTCCTGATATGTCTAAAGAATTTAAAAATTCAGTTGGGAAGTTCACTGCCTCGTTTTCGTCTACAGTAGCATCAATAGACTTAAATGACATTAAATCACCTGGTAATAATTGTTGTATCTAGTAGTTAATCAGATCAACATCCACATTTTCGCTGCCAAAATTGCACGATATACAGTCCAGTCATGATTTAAATAGTTATTTAATATGTCTGGGAAGACACTCTCAATCAGTTCATTTTTAGTTTGAACAACAGTACAGAAATTATCTGACATTCTAATATGTTGAGTATCTTGATGAAATTCTATTTCACCGTTTCCAAGAGCCAGTAATTGTTTAGAAAATTCTTGTGCTGTTGGATCATTTTGGAGTTGTACTCGCATGTTTTTTGTCAGTCTGAGTGTTTCAACATTTCTCCATAAAATTGATTGTTTTAGACATGCATTAATTTCATCTGCAAAAGTAGAGCGAGGAATAACTGGCAACTTTTGCCGGAAATCATCAGATAGTAATAAAAGAGTACCACCGAAAAGTCTGTCACTATTGTTTAAATCCTGCATAGTCCTATTTAATGCTTCGAGCGAATGCTTATGAGCCATAGTACACTCATCCCAAATTATGATCGAAGTCTTCCGTAACACTGCTGCCATTCCGCTTCTTTTTTTGATATTACACATTGCATTTGGATGATTGATGAATATCTAATGGTAGCTTGAAAGCAGAATGTGCTGTCCGCCCAACATCCAACAAAGTAGCAGCTATGCCTGATGATGCAACTGCTAATGCAATTTTTTGTTGTGACCGTAGTTTCGCAAGGATGAAAGATAACAAATATGTTTTACCGGTCCCACCTGGTGCATCTAAATAGAAAAAACCGCCTTGTTTGGCATCAACAGCCAACATAATTCAATTGCATATGTTCTTCTGCTCGTCAGTTAATAATGGTTCATTGTTAGTAACAAATGTATTTAAATCACGATTATTAAATTGTTCTTCTCGCTGCAAATCACTATTTACTAAGTCTGTAGCTGGGCGATTAGGAGATGGAATACCATAATGACTAAGTGGTGAATCTGAGATCATAATACATAAATCTTCAATCATTATTAAAGCTTCGTTATACATATCTTGTGTGAAGTCTAAGTTTGGAGAAGGGTTTATTTGTTTATGTCGGTAGAGTATATCTTCAGTCATGTAAGTGTCTTATATTTTTCCACAATGTAGATAACTGTGTTGGAAAACATGTCGTCAAAATAATGGCAAATAGTTGACGAATATTAGTCGGCGAGGACGTTAAAGCAGCATCAGCAAGTGTCAGATCCCAATGGTTGTCATCTTCTAAAAGTTGCAACGCGTGACATGCATCTTTATACGTACTGAACACTTGGCTATTAACTGTTCGTAAAAATTGAAAAGAGATTGGTCCAGGAACATTCACCAACAATAAACGCAGAAAAAAGCATTCACGTTGTTTTGGACGTACAGTATAAAATCGTCCCAGTGTCTTAGCTTTAAATATGCCTGCAATTGAAGGATGTGGCTCTCCCTTTTTACGTGGTTCCATTTTTTAGCTGACGTATTCCATGTAAAATAGCATGGAATATCAGTGTATAATAGTGTTTTTGCGAATTGACCATACACATCAGTTTTTTGACAAAGAGTGAAAAATTCGGTTAGTGTCGTTTTTGCTGGTTCACATGCTCTTTGGAGACGAATATTTCTTCAGTGAAATACACACGTTGTCCATTTTCAAGATGCACTGCAAGATGTTGTATAGCAGGTTCTCTGTGGTGTATGGGGAAGCTAAGTATGCGCCAGATAGCTTCACTGCTGCTAATGTATCTACCCATTTGGTAGCGTGCTATTTCATCATTTTCGTTTATATTTTGTACTCCAAATACGGCCAAATCACTGCCCTTATTAACGTACTTGCAAATATACTTGATGGATTTCACAGAACTGCAAAGCTCAACATTAATATGAGCCTTGTACGTTTTAGAGAGTAGTGGTGAGTATGGTACTACCCATTGATTGTCAATTTCTAATTGGTTAGAATTTGAAGTTCTCATTTTATATGTATGACCACCATTATCAGCGTTTCTGCGGCGATACAATGGATAACCATCAATATCAGTAATGGTATCATTTGTGAATTTCTTAGGAAAATGTTTCTTACATTTCCCATTTTCCATGCATGGTGATGTCATGTTAAACGCTCCACACTGTCCATGAATCATATGACTTGTAACAATATTAAATAATTCTTGATCAATTGAAGAATCTGGAATTTCGGCTGAAATAATTTGATCAATTTGATCTGGACGAATTTTATCTTCAAGCCAAATTAAAATGTGAGCATGAGGTAAGCCTCGTTTTTGCCACTCATTTGAATACAACCAACAACACGTTTTGCCAAAAACTGAATATTTTACTATAAAATCAATCTAAGATTTTAACTTCTGTTTAAACACTCGTGCAGTAATATCGTGACGATGTATTGATTGTTGACCTGGTAATAGTAAAGATTGGATTTCCTCCCAATTTGGATTACACGTAAATGTTATAAACAAATCTGGACGACCGTAATGATGTACATAAGTCATTGCATCCTGTATGTATTCTTGCATGTTTCGTGGGCTACCTATGCAGCTGGAAGGTAAAATAACAGCACTGCCGATTTCATTGGTGTTTAAATTTCCATCGACGTTTCCAACAATAGCATCTCGTAAGTGAATGTAATCATCTGATCGTAGTTTAGCTTGGTTGAACCGAATGAATTGCTAACGTTCGCTTTCAATCTTAGCAAACATATCCACAACGTATTGGTGATACAATTGACGATATCGAAGGATATAGTTGTCCTGATTATGTCTAATCATTAATCGATACGCATAGTAGTTCATTGAACTAACCTTTTTATTTAATTCATTACCATTGACTGGATCACACTGTTTAATGTTGATATGATATTCATCTTGTCCTTGCCATAATATCAGTGGGTACTGGAGTGCATCGTACGAACGGTGTATATCTGAAATTCTACTCACTGAATTATCTCGTCGTGTAATTTTTATGGATCTGTTGTCAACTGGATCACCGACCATAATAATAGCAACTTCATCAACGGTTGGTGCATTGAATCTGCCGGCGTGTTCTCCCAAAGGTACTTTGTCCGCTTTGATGACAATTTGATAATTGTCACTTTTTTATTGTGGTGACACTCTTTTAAACAATTGAACCAATTGATTACTGTTCTCCAAAAATAATTCTAATGACAATACAATTGCTCTCTCTTCTGCTTGTTCAATGAAATTATACTGGCATCGAGTTGTTACACGTTCTTCACAATTGCCCATAAAATAGATCTGAAGAAATTTTGGATCTTCATTTGGCATTGGCATCAATGACCCAATTTTATGGTATACCTGGCCTTGAATTTTGAATATTGTCTCAAAATTACGACCATCAGATAACAAATCACAAACTTTGGATGCTCCAAACGACGTCATTTGGAAGCAAGAATTAAATTTTCGTGTCTTACGCAAAAATAATTTTGATTCATTTGAAATGCCAGAAAGAAGGGATTTCAAAGGTTCAGGTGGAGCAGGGAGTGGTGACAATACAACTTTTCCTGATGCGCAACACTTGCCGGGTGTTTCATTGCGAAATTTTAATGCCTGACAATAATTGCATATTTTGTCCATCGCACCAATAGTAACCTTGGAATCAGCCGAGTAATTGATGTCTGGTACATAATTAAGTGCAAGACGAACAAATGATCCACGTGTTACTGCGCGGTTGGTCCGATGATTTTCTCGGTTTTGTTCTCTAAATGAATCTATGTGTTGTTGACGTGCCACCCTGGTTCTCAATGCATTTTCTTGTCGACGATTATCACGCTGTTCTCGTGATTCTCGTGCACGAATTTCAGCTGTGCGAATTCTTTGAGCTGCATTTCTTTCTGCTCTCTGTTCGACTGATTCATGAGCTCTTTCAATACGTACATATCGAGTCCTCTTGCTACGGGTAGTAAGGTTAGATTTTTTGGGTCGCATATTACTAAAAATAGTGCGTGGTATAGGCAAAATAAGACATGTATAGTGTGCAGTCTAAGAAACTATATCACATTAAGGTGTGGCGCCATCTATGAGATGCAAAGGACAATGTTTTACAGTTCTCTGTAAAGAAATTCTCTTAAGGCGCCATCTGTTCGAGACTTATGGAACCTACGATTAATAACAACAATCAACGTAATCAGAATATCAGTTGACCCGTTTTTGAGTTATTTCGGAACATACACACGGACACTGGATTTTTATATATTAAGATAAGATAAGATATATGAAAAATATATAATACGTTCTCTTAGGTTTCTTCCTCTGTAAAATGAGTATTTTTCTGTAAATAAAACATACGCAAATAATAAGATGTCGTTTAAAGCAAGAACTGTTAAACTGTTCTTTTTTTTTTCAAAACAATAAAAAAGTTATTTCGATTGCCAATTTCGGAAAAAATAAAATAAAACGCTTTTTTCCCTTTAGAAGCAGACGATAAGCTATGAATTGAGTATTTCAATATCGCAGATGTTATTAATTTTCTTCGTAGTAATGTTCCAATATTTTTGGCCGTGTTCGTGACTACCGGTTTGGATAAACACTTTTTCTTGAATTTATGCAGTACACAAATACATATTAAACTACAGTTGTACATAAAGAAATTCTCTTAAGGCACCATCTGTTCCAGACTTATGGAACCTACGATTAATAACAACAATCAACGTTGATGATCAGTTTTTTATTAATTATTAATTATTGAGACCATTAATTTGAATAATAACTATCCTATTATCTAAGTTGGACCAAATTACATATATATGCCAACTTTCATGAATATCAGTTGACCCGTTTTTGAGTTATTTCGGAACATACACACGGACACTGGATTTTTATATATTAAGATATATATATATAATAGCTTACTTACGTAAAGTGAAATCATATATACCTCCTTTTATCCTGTTTATTCCAGAAATTTTTTTAGAAACTCGTTTTACAAAAATTCTTATGGTCATTGCAATTTGATGTGATTTTCTTTTTCTCTCCCATTTATAGTAGTTAGAAACTCATTATTTTTTTTAATCAAAAATATGTGTTTTTATCTTTTTTAATTAACGCATGATCTTACACTTCACTACACAGTAAACATATTGGTATCTTAATGTTACAGTAACATTAGGTCATATCTATAGTAAGAATGATTAGATATTGAAAACAAGTTCTTATTAATTTTAAATGCTAATGTAAAAGCTATATTGAATGTTCTTTACATATTCAAACCTGCCATTTTTCAAAAATAAATTTCTGTAGAGACAAAACCATTATTTTATCAATTATTGGAACTTTAATTCTGAATTTTTAATTTTCATTAATAAATGCCTGTGGCATTGTAACTTATTACATCAGCTATTTAGTTTGATACAATTTTAATGTTTAATTAAGTTGGAACACTTTTTCAACAGCCTACTTGTGGGCCAAGGCCTGCACTGCCCAACCATGCCTTTGTGACCATGGGCTTTGGGGTGCAAAAGCACATGCCTCAGCTAGGTGGTCATCCTGACAAGAAGCCCCCAGTGTTTAACTGTTAAGCAAGCTTGGTCCTCATTTTATCGACCCACTCAAGGGATGAAAGGTTTAGTGAACCTTGCCCAACCTGGGTTTTAATGGTGTTATTTGAAAAAATCATGTGATTTTGGTTCTTAAGAGAAAGTAAACTAATTATGCCAGGCACTTCAAAGTTTTGAAACTGTCTCTTTACAAGCTGTACTACATACTGAAATAAACGATCAATCTGTATCAGTTTCAAAACTTTTAGAAAAATTTCTTAAAAATCGGAAATTTTTGCAAAGTGTGTCACTCTTTGAAAAATCTTGCAGTTCAAATCCATGTTTAAGAATTTTTTCTGAAAATTTCACAAAAGTCACAGATTTTTCTCTTATTGCAGTGTGTAAAGCAGCTTATGAAGAACCATCTGGAATTTTTTGGAGACCATGGTGCATTAGTTTATTTCAATTTGTGTACCAATACTTAAAACAGAGTTTTTTTTCAACATACACCCTTAATTAAATTACATTTTTTAAGTTTGTTTGTTTTTTTTTTTCCCTTCCAAATACCTTTGCATCAACTTTTTTAGCATTTTATTGTTATTATTATGAACATACAGCCGATTTGAAAACAATCACTCTAATTTATTATTTTCTTGAAAAGGCTAAATTCCCCCCCTCCCCTCCATCATGTGGAGAAAAAATGCTCAAATAAAGTTGAATACTGTTTGCTTTAATTCAGTTTATTTAAATTGAACTAATATTTTATGCATGTTGTGTATGTTAATTTTTACAGGCAAGCCCAGATGCAACAGCTGTTGGCTCAGCTAAAGCAACAGGACAATTTCACTAGTCTAAATACTCAACAGCAACAGCAAGTTCTCATGCAGCAGCTTATGGCCCAGCAGCAAATGCCAAGGTTAAAAATTTTATCGATGCTTATTTATTTATTTTGCAGTTTATAATTCTGCATTGTATCTGCAAAAATGTGAGGTGTTTTTGTTGTTGTTTATTTTTAGATTTATGATTTTGCTATGGGGCAATTAATGATGTCACTCTTGGAGAGGTAGTGTTCATGAAATTGAGCGTCCTTACCTTGTTTGTGACAAGGAAAGGAGAGGTTGTAACAAAGAGCAGGGCTCAATACAAGAATTTACTCCAGGGTACCATTTTTGTGAATTTTTATGGGGGAGGCAGGACAAACAAAAGTGGTCGTCATAGTTTATGATGCAATTTATTACTACATGCTCTATTTTAGTGAGGAGCAGCTTGCCCCTGGGCTACACTCATGGCTAATACTTAAAAATATTAGTGTATGTTTGCTTTAAAATGGCATAGTTTAATATTTTTAAAATGTTACATTTATAATAGGATCCATAACCCACCCACCCATCTTAAAATAAGAGATAAAAATACTGAAAAGAGTGACATTAATTATGGGTGACCCTTGTTTTGATAGAGTATTTAAATCTTTTAGAGCTAACAATTATAAACACAATGAAACCTCTCTGAGTGGCCGCCCCATCATACCGAGAATATTTGGCCGCTCTCTAGGGTTTTATTTACTATTATAAGATAATTCTATAATGCTTAATATAAACAAGTCTGGCACATATTCCTTATTTAAACTGAAATATAAAACTTTTCTAAAGAGAAAATAGTACTTTATTTAATGCTTTCTTCATTGATTAAAATTTATTTAAATGCTTGATAATGATCTCAATTGTAAGTGTTCGGAAAGTCAAGTGGAGTCAAAACGAACAGATTTTTTCTAGTTTGTTTTAAAAAGCAGATCTCCAACTGGTTCGTTTGTAACCGCTTCAGAATTTTTGATAATTTTACCGATTTTCCCTAAAGTCACTTGTGTTGGAAGTTTAGCTTGCTCGCCATTACAAACATCGGGAAATTCCTTGTCTGGGACGGAATTGGTGCATGAAATAATTTCGACCATAAACCTGACCTTCAGTTTTTCTGCTCAAAATTACAGCATAGAGTGAGTAGAATTTCCCGCAAAATGAGATGGGTGATCCCATTCAATGGCCGTTTCGAGGGGGTCGGGTGGCTGCTGATAGAGGTTATTTTACATTAAGTCTATGAGCCAAAAAATCCGTGCCATGAAAAATTGGCCGTTTAGAGGGGTGGCCGCTCGGAGAGGTTTCACTGTATTAGCATTTTAGCAGGCTTTTAATACAAATTTCATTTAAAAAAGAAAATTATTCTCAGCTGTTACTTTTCATGTGTATTCATTTGTTGAAATGTGCATGATACTCCTAATTTTGATTTAAAGTAGTTGTTTTCCTGTGTAAGATAGCAATATTCTACATTCAAATCGGGGTTTAAGCTGAGTTTCTTTAGTGTCTGAGTAAAATTCTTTAGTAAAACAACTAAAATGGAAAAAAAAAAAAGTTTGGGCAAAATGTTAGAAGAGGGGAAAAAAAAGTGAAAACCCTTTCATTTCATTTTAGGATTTTGGCAAGTCTTTTGCATTATGCAAAAAATACAACCGCATCTTAAACTGATTTAAATAAACAATGGCATTTACATATTAGTCTGCCCTATGCACCAAGTTGATGTTAATCATCTTGGTATCCAAAACTCTTTTATAGCTGGAAATGTATTTAAAATAAAAGGTTTTCTACTATAGAGAGATAGATTGTGAATTTATTTCATTCATTTAACATGTACACATATTATTATGGCTTGTTAATAGGTTTACCTTATTTCACACTTACTTTCGACCAAGATCTTTCAAAAATGCTTTGTCCTCATGGACCACTGACGTCTTTTCAGACTGATTCTTTAACCTTCCTCTTCATTCAATTGCACATGCTCCACCTTCTCCTAGCACCCCAGGGGTTTAAGATATTAACAAATCATAAAGAGATAGGGTTAGCAAAACAAGAATTCGAATTGGTACTGCAGTGGTACTTGAGATGCAAATACCCTGTGTACAAGCTTTCGAGATGTGAGCTATCGTTAGGTCAGTCTTTTTACTTGATGGGAATCAGAATTAGAAAATTGATCTGAGTGAAAGTGTAAAGTAAATTCAGTATGCAAAAGTGAAGTAAAAGAGCAATTTATCACTGTATAGCTATGGTCAAAATATATTTGGATTTTATTTTTTACAGTTTATAAATATATATATTAATTTATATCTGTAAAAATGTAAAGGGTTTGTTTGGATTTAGTAATATTAATTGTAGTTCCAGTAGTATAATTGAGTAAAATTTCTTTTTTTAAGATACAAGTATTTTGATTAATGAGCTTGGTCAATTTGAAACTTGCACCTCAAATCTTTGTGTAAAATTAAAATTAGATAGGAAACACAAAGAAGCCAATTTTGTTATGGTATTTTTGCTGATTTGTCAGCAAATTGTATAGCATGATTTAAAAGAAGTAATTTGTGAAAGACAAGAAACAAAGCTTATAAATTACAGATATAATAATTTGCATTTCTTCAGCAAACATTTTCATATTGAGTGCAATATTTCATTACTACAGGTATGGAATTTTTACAAATAAAAAATAGAAATTTTGAAGAAGGGGGGGAAAAAGAGAGAGAAAGAAAATTCCTCTAAAATTTGCATATTCAATGCATTTGCATATTCAATGTTAATTTAAAGCTGCATTGTTGTAGTTTCAACATTCAACTGTTTCAGGGAATTGTTTTTCTGTTCTTAACTACAACACTTTAATTTTCTAAAGAAGCTTTCATCTATGCTGTTAACTGGGCTCCAAATGCCCTTTAAATCTGTTTCAGCAAAGGTTGGAAAAGCATTGGATACTTACTTATTATTCCTTGGATTCCATAAAATTTGCCTTCAGGGAAAAAGAAAACATTATTTACATGGTTGATGGGATAATTACATAAACCAAAATTTTCTGAAACCAGTTTAAATTCAGTTTTCGATGCCTATTTTCATAAACATTAGTATTTAATTGGTATATTTTTACATATATGTTTAGAAGTGATTTTTAATTTTTCTTTAATAGGCCTAATATGTCTGGTGTATCAGATCAGCCAGGACTTGTTGAAGCCATGACACCGCTTCCATTACCTCTCCTGGGTTTGCCTATGGCACCACTGTTAAAAAACGATTTGTCTCTGTGGAACATGACTCAACCTTCAAGTAAGTTTGATATTTGTAAAGCAAATATTCACATGATTTTTTAACCCTTTGAGGCGCAACCCTTTCCCAATGCTGATAAAAGGGCAGCCGTTGACAGATGGCTGTGCCCACGCACAGCCAGCTGCATAAAAAAAAGGGTCTCTAGATCTGTGGCACGCGATGAACGTTTCGATCGTCTGCCATCTTGCTGGTAGTTAAGTCGAGCGATGGCAACGGCTGCCCTTTTTTCAGCATTGGGCAATCTATCCAGCTGTTCTTGCATTCTTCCATTTTTCAGGAGATGTCAGTGCTGTTAAAAATAATCTTTTACAGGAAATGATGTGCTAAAAAGTAAAGGTTTCTAGTGGAGCTATGTCACCCGCAACTATTTTTATAGAAATCAAATTATTCTTTGTGACTGGCAACAATCAAAACGTCAGAGTTTGGTGTTTCCAGAGCAGGAACACTGTGCGTTAAAAGGTTAAAATGAATTGAAAATTTGCAGTTTCAGAATGGAGGTGGTTGAGGGAGTTGCTTTATTGCTTTTAATTTGTTTTCAGGTGTAGATGTTTGGATTCAGAGTTGAAAATTTAATGCTGCATTCGTTTTAGAATGTAGTATGTTGCATTCTTATATCCGATTTTAAGCGTGGTCTGTCTACTTATTTCTCTGGTATTAAGAGAAATTTACTTGAAGAGCAATATAAGCATGATTTTGTATTTAAAAAAATATTTTTTTTATTCAGTCTGAAGGAAATATTTCATAAGAAATATTTTCTTCAATCCTTGTTATTTATTTATTATTATTTTAATTTTTTTATGACATACATTTTGTATTAGATATACCAGAAAGTAATGTCATTTTTTTTTATGTCATTATTTCACCTAGCTGAAACTACTAAAGCTAATAAGACAAAATTTGGCTTGTATGTGTTTTTCACCGTAAGTGCTAGATTGGAGAGCATTTTCCAAAATTTGTAACTTTTGGAGAGGGGGCAAAATGTTCTTTTTTCATATCTTGCGTGATCTCAAAGGAGAAAAGGTATAATCCATAAAATTCTTGCTGTAAAATACTACACAAACAGGGTTTTCACTATGGAGGGAAAATGGGTGGGAATTTCTCATCCTTTCCCCAGAATTGAGTGAGATTTTCAAAAAAAGTGGGTGAGAACTTCTCACTATAGATTTGGGTTGGGTAAAATGCACAATGGTAGAGGTAGTAAAACCTCGCTATAATGCGCAATTTTGTGGTCCCACAGAATTTCCGTGCACTCTAATCTCTCCTCTATATTTCACCTCGATACATCCCTCTAGAGTGAAAAGAGTTTTCATTTAGTCCCTTAAATATTGTATCGAAGTTTTACTGTATTTATAAATTGGTATTTACCCCTGGCTCGCATAAACCCCCAATTTTGAGCAAATAATCATTTTATGAAAGTGGAAGCATGTACAACTTTTGAAAAAGTGTCCAAAGCTTTTGAAATGTGAGAATTTTCCGCAGAATGAAACTGATTTCTAGGGTGTGCGAATTTCTTGCAGTAATAATTTTTTAATGCGAATGCAAGATTCTCGTGCTCTAATGAAAATACTGACTAATGTATACCTAAAAATGTACTTCAGAACATTTTGATTTATAAATGCCCTAAGAAGGGTAGACGTGAAAAAAAAGTAGAAGAGTGGCAATTTTTCTTGAAGGAAAAAAAATCTATAAAATTACCACTTTTTATTAAATTATCTGTAAAATTCTCGCTTCCAAATTTAACAAATATGAATGTTATGCTTAGGCGCAACTTGTTTGTAATTCCATGTCTTTTAATCTTTTAATAGATCAAAATTATTTTTGTTCAAAAATCTTTTACAGATCCATGGCCAATGAATGTGAATGTGTCTCAGCCTTCAGTTACTAGTATTTGGGATGTTGACTCAAAACCAAGTGCTGAAGAAGCTGAGTTAGAAAAGGTAAAAATTGTAGCTTTGCATTTTGAGAGTATATTCAGTGTTTTGGGCAGTTTCCTATTAGAGAATTGCCAAATAGTGCAAAAAATAAGGGGAAGGGGGTAAAAGAGCAGGAGTGGAGTGAACTAATATTGTATTAATTATAAAAGTTTTACAATAACACATTTTTAAAAAATATGTATGTCAACAAGGGTAGAAATTAGAATCAGTACAGCAGACCATTGTTAATTTTGGACCCTGCATAGTAGTATGATACCCCTCATCAGTTGCAAAAAAAAGTTCCATCGTGCATTCAGGTAGATAACCTACCTCTCTGAAATATGGAACTTTTTGCAACTGAAGAAGGGTAAACCTTTTGTACCACCCAAAACAATTATAATAAGTACCTTTTTTATGTGTTCTATTTAAGTTTTCAATTAATAATACTTTAAATTTTTGTTGAATTTTTTTTTTAAATTGTATTCTTTTCGTGAGAGCTCTTGCTAGTCAGGGAACTTGTTTTTCACAACAAATAGCATTTTTATGTAGTGTGAAGGAGAATTGTTGAATTTAATAAAAAATTTGAGACTTTATGTGGTGAATTATTCAAACCCATATTTTTTAATATCATTCTTAGTTTTATATTTAACAAATATGTAAAACTAAGATAAAAATATGTAAAACTAAAGAAGTCCCCATTCTCTTGTATGATTGCTGAGATAGCTGTTGGCAAAACAAGTCTTTATGATGCAATCTTGCAACTTTTGTAAACTTATACCACCAAGACTACTCTTAAGATTTTGACTAAATTTGGCACAGTGATAATGGCCATGTTGTAGATTGTTTACGAAAGAAGATGATAGTGATTGGTCATATCGTCGAGGAATAATCACTGGAAATAATTTTCTCTTTGTTTCCCAATTCTTCTGAGACCGCTTATCCCATCTGGACTGAATTTGGCACAGTGGTAACAGCTATGGCAAAGATGGTAGTGGTCGTTTATGTCGTCGAGGAATAATCACTGAAGATATTTACCTATACATCCTATAAACCATTACCTACACATCACTGAAAATATTGCCTACACTTAATATTCTCCTGTTACATTGCCTCCCTCGATTACTTTTTTTATTCCATTCTGTGAATAAAGGGCAGTTTTATTTCTGCAACATTTTTTAAAATCTTGGTAATTGTATCAGTATTGAAAATTTTGTAAGTATTTACACTCTTGCACATTAATCTAGAAGATATTTTATTTATATAGGGTAAACCATATAGCTATTGCCCACTCAAGGATTAGGTTCAGTGATTGTTCACAGCTAAAAAGACCGTTAGGAATCAAAATTCATCACAGATTTCCAACCAAAAACTAAGAAAATATTCTTAATTTTATCATGTTCATGCGACACTAGTGCAATATCAAATAAAAATCATTCAAAAATAAATAAACAATGTTTTTCTTAATGCAGGCAGTCACCATCAGTGGGCAATTACTCGCTGGTTTATCCTATATCCAGTTTAGACTTTCCGTTTAAAAAAAAACAATTGGGTACTGCTTTAATATTTTCATAAGGTGGTGTTAAACAAGTTAGGTTTTTAAAAAAAAAGAAAACTTACAAGTGGTTTTATGCGTTTATACGAATTAAAAAAAATATTTTTTCATTAATCATATCTTGACCACATTAGTAAGGGACCATTCCTGAGGTACCCCATTTCTAATTAGGAAAAGAATGATCAAAATAGGTCTACATAATAAAAAATTATTGCTAAACATACATAAAAGTGTCTGTCAAAAACACTAAGTAATAAAATTAATAAAAACTTTTACACACATAGAAAGGTACTTAAGGACATGGTAATCACTTTGGGTGGTATTTAAGGTCTGTCTTTCATCAGTTGTGAGAAAGTTCAGCCATCCACAAAATTAGAAAGAAGGGGGGGGGGCTTTCTAATGTGATTCTCTGTTGATATAGAAAGAAACAGGACTTTTTAAAGTATTACTTAAACATCTTGGTAATATACGTACTGTTTGACTACTGCTGATCATTTAAAAATAATTTTAAAGCACTTATGTAAGTTCAACTCATGGCATCATGTTTTGCCTTCTGAAAAATCTAACACTATCTAATGGGGGGGGGGGGTAACTTTTCTTCACTGTATATAGCTATATCTGTAGTTGTGTTGGGCAAATGGAACTGCATTATATTAAAGTAGTTTTATTCATGTAAAGCATAGCCTCAAATTTCTGTGTTGTTCTCGGTGCTTTCAGTATTTGAATAATACAAATAACGAAACCTGTTATAATAATTGCATTAATTTTTGCATCTTTGTAGCAAAAGCGCTTAGCTAAGGAGCAAGAAAAACTCAGGAAAGCAGAAGAAGAAAGATTGGCTCAAGAGAAAGAAATGGAAGAAAAAAGAAAATTAGAAGAGCTTAGAAGAAAAGAGGAAGAAGAAAGACTGCTTAAAGAGCTTCAAAAACAAGTGAGCTAACATATTTTCTCCAACAGTTTACTCTGAGGAATTAATTTAGTTTTCAAAATATCAAATATTTGAATTAGTAAGATTCTGCACTGCCAGGAGAGAGGGGGGGGAGCAGTTGGCATTGAAGATTACATTGTAGAAATAACAATGTTGATGGTTCAGTGGGTTTAAAAAAAAAAAAATCATGGAAATGTGCATGTGTGTGTGTATGTAATGATCATATAATTTATTGAATATGCCCAGTTTTTTAATGTAGACCGGTTGCCATTGTTCAAGGAAAACCCTCCCTGGAATAGTCAGGAAATTTTAACAGAAAGGAACTGCGAATTTCAGCTGAAAATTTTTGAAATCTGATCTGAAAAATTTGTCTACATTTATGAATAATTTTTATAGTGTCAGTTTTATTCATTTTCAATGCTGTATGTTTGGAATGCTTTAAATATAACTTTTCATTTGTGTACAACAGTAGCATATGGAGAAAGTTTTTTGACAGGTCCTGATTAAAAAAGGAAAGAAAATGTTCCTTATGCTTAATATATTGTTTTATTGTGCATTTCATTTAAGTTTGAGAAGTTTTTAACTAGGCCCTCCCAAAATGATTTTCAATACATGCTCTTATGCTAAGACATATTTTTAACCTTCCAGACATCAAATGAAAAATTAATTATATATGCAAACTTCTCTTCCACATCAGATTTCAAGATTTTCCAAGTTTGTTGCCAAAATTTGCAACTTTCCCTAACTTTTTTTTTTTTTTTGCTACAATAAAATTTCCCATTTATTTCAGATTTCCCTCAACCATCTGCAACCCTGTAATGCCCCTCAAAACCTCCAAGCACCCTGAACTAATCATATGATCATTATTTGCATTTTCAGTTCAGGCGTCAACATTATTATTACTGCATTTTATTAGTACTTTCAGCATCAACTCCCCCCCCCCCCAACACTGTTTACCAAGAGTAAAACCCAGGTCACATTCATTGACCTAGCTGTTCAAAATTTTCTGTGGTTTTCTTCAAAACCTCTCTTAAATTTGGGTTAGGACCCTATAGAAAGACCCTCCACAGAGGGCATCTTCCTCCTTCAGCTTAGATCCCTTGTGTATATAATCTGCTATAGTCCCCAAAATTAGAAACAAACTAAACCAAATTAAAAAATAATTAATTTAGTTCCAAAATGTTTGATTTATACATATTCGTCTCTTATAAGCTTATTTCCAGCTTCCATCCATCCCAAAGAGGTTAAGGCTGTAGTTTAAAAATCTCTTTCTAATTGAGTACAAATTGATTTTGCTGGGGTCTCAAAAACTTCTGGAATATCTCTTCAAATGTTGTACTATAAGTAATAAATTATAAAATTCTTTGAGATGAACTTAGTAAACATAGAATTTCATGCCCTTTTTTTTTTTTTTTTGTTGCATATCTGGGAATAATATCCGAAGAGTTTCATAACAGCCTTATCTTTGTTTTTACAAGCTTTATTACAGTGTATAATACAGCTTGTGAAGAGATATTCTATAAATGACATCCCCAACAAAATTTGTTAATATGTTCATAAATCACATTGATTTTTCTGACTATAATCTTGTATTCTTAGTATATTTTACTTCACCCCTTAAAGAAGGTGAGAGGATGTATTTTAGAATGTATTAGAAGTTAAGTTGCTATAGTATAAGTTTTACTTAAGATTTACCTTTAAGAAAAAGGGAAAAATGGTATTTTGATTAAACTTAGTTAACTTCTAACAAAGTTGAAACAAATAATTATACTAACTAAAATTTGAGAGTGGAAATAGTAATTTTGTTCCATCTCAATTATTTGAAATATTATCTGGATTCATTTTCACTTAACCAAAAACATTCAGAACTCAATTCAACTAATCTTTTTATAGACAGCATTTTCTTATTTATTGTGGTATAATGAACAAGGACTATTAGCCTTGTTCATTATACCCACCATGTTGTGAGAATGAGTACAATAAACACTTAGCCAAACCATACCTACCAACATCATTGTGTAATTGCTAATTTTAAGAAGCTTTATACTGTGCTTTAACCAGGGCTTCGAACTAGAACTAAACCAAAAACCAGAAAAAAGCATTATTTTGATTGGAGCAAAAACTGAAATTGAACCAAAAAAACAAATTCAATTTATTTTGGTTTGATATACCTTCAGTCATTTTGTTACTGTAATCAACTTATCTATATTTTTTAGTTTAACATTAGCCATATAATTATTATCATCAGGGGTCTGTCCATGTCGAAAACGGACTCTTCACAAAATTCAGCAAGTTAAAAACAGACCCTTCACAAAATTCAATATCGGAAAAACGGACCATTCACAAAATTCAGTTTGACCAAAACAGCCCTTTTACAATATTGCACTTTTCAATTGAGTTTAGGAATTATCATTTAGCTATCGCCAATCGTCAGTCAATAATATCTTGGCCTAAATGTAAGTAGTGTTGATGATGATGACAAGAGGTGGGTTGATTGGAGACCCTAACCCTAAGCCAGGGGGGTAAACAGCATTATCCGAAAGCCTTCCTCTGCATGCTTTGTTTAAAGTCAACAGTGATTGGCTAACTAGTGACGTCGTACAAACAGTGGGTGTGGTTAATGACACTAAAATAGGAGCTGAATCATTGAGAACAACACATTGTTTTGGATTTACCTTGTTTTATTTCATACATTTGTTACATTATTTATTTATTCATTAGTTGGCTGTAAGATTGTTTCCCAAAAATATGAAGTATGGACGACCTTCTGCAGGAGGTAATTCTTCGTATTATGTTAAAAAATACAAAAGTCAGATGCTAAAGGCTATGATAAAATTTCCACTTATTTCAAAGAAAATATTAAAGAAATAACAGATCCAATTGGAATTTCGAGTTTATCTCTTGGAGTTGATAAAATTTAGAATCCGAATTCAGTAGTTCTACCAGATTATCGAATTGAAAATTCAAGGATATCCCCTTCAGACGTTCAAATTGAAAGCATATCCAATCCTGATGAAATCTTTTTATTTAATCATTTAAAGTAAAAGATTTAAAGCCTTATATTTTTAATTTTAATCTAACCATTTTTTTTTTTTTTTTAAATATTGTTCTAGGGTATAACTATCCTGGATGTTCGGTGAACAGGAATTATTCAGTTTTGGCCAACTTTTTGTTTTAAGGGAACTAACTATACCCATTTTATTTTTATTTGTTTTTTAAATATTCAATTCTACTTCGTGAAATTGCTTTCTTGCTCAAAAATAAAATAGAAAATTGGAAGAAGTTCACAAAATAAGAAAAAGATTCACAAAAATAGAAAAAAGATTCACAAAATTAGGTAAAATTTCACAAAAATAGGACCCCTGGGGGGGGGGGGGGAAATCCTGGACTGACCCCTGATCATTACATGTATAGTCTGTTTTCGTTTCTCAGCGTGATTGTTCTGGAGCACCCCATTTGGCAATACATCGCAAAAAGTTGCTATCCCTTGCAACTTTTTAAAACAATTTGGGAGAAGCACACAACTGTCTTTGGACCATTAACTAATTATATACTAGAATAACAGTTCGAATTTGCCCAATCATGGATAACTACTAATCAGATATGCCCGATGTTTATGATTCGAAAGTAATAAGTAATCAATTACATTTTTATAGGAAGAAGAAAGAAAAAAGTTAGAAGAACAGAAACGCAGGGAGGAGAAAATAAGAAGACAAGAAGAATTAAGACGGATAGAAGAGCAAAAAAGGAAAGAAGAAGAGTTGAAGAAACAAAGAGAAGAAGAGCTTAGAAAAATTGAAGAGCAAAAAAGGTTAGAAGAGCTTAAAAGGCAGGAAGAACAGAAGCGACTTGATGAACTTAGAAGGAAAGAAGAAGAGCGTAAACAAGCTGAGCTGCTTAGGCAAAAAGAACAGAGGAAAGTAGAAGAAAAGAGGAAGAAGGAAGAACTTCAGGTAATTTTATTTTACCAACTGCTTTTTCTTTTCTTTTTTTAATTGTTTTTCAGTACAATAGTTATAACTTTATGGTACTTAAAACAACTTTTTAAGCTGTAATGTGAAATTTTTCTTGTACACCTTATAAATTCATCAATATCCTTTATGAAATATGATTTATCTTCATCATGATGTATAATTCTTTTTTTTTTTTTTGCTTGATGTATTTTTTATTTAAAAGAAGTCAAGTGTAGAAAATGTGGAAAAAAGGGAGGGTATCTGAATTCCTTTTTTTTTTTTTTTTTTTAAGCAATTAAAAAAAAAAAAAAGTATAAGGATCTCTTTTAACACATCATCAATTAGAGCGAGGGTGGGTTAAAGCTGATTTGCATTTTTAATTAAAAATTTTCTGATTGCAATGAAGCATGCTTTAACTCCCATGTTTTCATTTTAGTAAAAAGCAAAATATTTGAAATCTGAAATCGATATGACAGTTGTAAATTGCAGTGTCACCTTGATGTTTTGAATGAATGTGTTTCCTCTTACAAATTAATTCCCTTTTATATACCACATTGTAATATCAAAACTTGATATCTCCATCATCTTTCGTGTTTGACTTCGAGATATCAAGGTTATACTTCAGATGTGTATCATGACATAGCCTGGGATTTTACCATAGAAGTCCCCAGAAAAATCTGGTCATCCCCATGATCGGAATAAAATGCTTATGAAATAAGAAACCAAAATCTTGAAACTTTATCAACTACTTCTTGTGAGCAACCTTGACTTATATAGCTGTTACTATGAACAATGTCCATTTTATCAGAATTCTAGTTCCGTTAGGTCCTTAACCAGAAAAAATGTTTCAATCTGTACTTAATTTCTGGACACAGTAGAAGAAAAAAGAACATTTGTTTTGATATGGAGTTATCTATCCGATAAATTAAGTCAGATTAATCCAGGAACTTTTTCTTTCCAGGGTCCCATTTTTATGAAAACTGTTTAGTTTTGTGAATATTTATGCCAATTTTTGTAAAAATCACATTTTTCTTAAAATAATTTACAAAACAAATTAAAATATAAGGTTAAAACGTCAATGGAGAGTTGTTTTAATCAATTATACTTTGGTAAAGGAGGCCACTTTAATCGATTGTAATTTTGTGAAGGGGCCATAAAACCAGCCCAAATTTTGTCTGCATCAATCCCTGTTAATCATATCTTTATGGTGTATTACAGTATCATACTTGCTTATCATCATGTAATTTACAATTTGTTTAATGCAAAAAGATTTAAAAGGGGAGAGAGACTCATTTTGTTTGCCTTGTTTTCTGAACAAGTTTCTAATTTTAAAACTTTCTTTTTAATTGCTTTGCATAAAAATACTTGAATTATATAATTAAATGTACTTATAGGCTAAGCAAATGTTTTTAATTGACATTGAAAATGACCCCGAAAAGCAGAAAGAAGCTGATAGAAATTTCCTTTTTCCTTTAGATATTGAAAGACATCGAAAAAAAGAAGCAACTGCGATTGGAAAGAGAGAAAAGATGTGAAGAAATGAGAAGAGAAGCAATGATTAAGTTAAAGGCAAAGGTACTGAGATTTCTTTGTTAGAATATTGTCTAATTTAAGGGAAGTGATTGGATAACTATTGTTATTCAGTGATCTCCCCTGAAATTTTTGTCAGCCAGGCTGCGTTATTAAGCTGCGATGTATAATTCTATCAAATTAAAGCATTTGAAATAATATTCTGTTGGGCGGTCACTAATACTTGTTGGGTGATAACCCAGCCACAAAGGCCTAGGGTTCATTTCATGTATTTCTGCATGTTCACTGTTTTACAAGCATAGATTTGTTGCTACATTTTTTGACAATTTAAAATTTATTGGAAGATTAGAAGACGATTCCTGAGCAGTGCATAAAATTATACAAAGTTTATATAAGTTAGTTGTTAACAGATTTTGTAGAAATTTTTCTTCATGGTGAAAAAGTTTTTTAAATTTTAAGCCTGCTATAAATTTTAACTAACCATTATCTTATTGGAATACATCACCTGTATCAAGAAATTTCAACAGCTGTTAATTTATTTCTTGTGCTGGAATTCAAAAAAGTTTCTGATTACATAAGTTTTTTAAAAGTTATTATATAGTATTAAAATATATTCATAATTTGAAGTTTTCTTTTAAAAAATTGTGAAGGTAGTAGTACAGGGTGTCTACTGATCCAGAAAGTCTGGAAAAAGCCGGGAAATTGGAAAATGGGTCCGGAAAGTCTGGAAAAAACCAGGAAATTGGATAATGGGTCCGGAAAATTCACCAAAAGAATCATTTTTTTTTTTTTTCAGTATCCCTTTTTTTAACCCTTCCTATTTGTCAGTCTCGAAACCGAAAGCAACTGCAATGCATTTTTCGGACCGCGAAAGCATCAAGCCATGTGTTTGCATAAGGAGGGAAAAATGGGGGCTCATCCATCGTGACGGGAGGGTAAAAAAGCAGTCGTCAGCGCGTGATCATCCGTCTGGGGTGCAATAGAATTTCATTCACTGATTATTTATTTTAACTCAGTGTTCTGGATTTGAAGTGTAGAAAGACGAATGCGGCTAAAATTTGTGCTAGAAGTATCGTGGACGGGATTAGTAGATGATCATACGTGATTTATTCAATCATTTTATTTTCCACGTACGTATTTATTTTTATTGCTTAATATTTCTCAATATTTATGTATGCATGCTCGCATGTAACACAAGCAATTGGCCCCTTTTTTTCTTAAAAAGTGTGCACTCTTTGTTTGAGTTTCGTTTTATTTTTTGAATTTAAAGTGTTGAGATAAGTCCTCCAAATTGAACACTATCCTTCATTAGAATGGTTGCTGAAAGTCCGTCGAAGAAGTCCTCCAGGGAGCCCGGGCCTCCCAGCAGATATTTTAAAACATTAATATTAACTCTAATAACAATAAGATTTAAAATTCCCCCCCCCCCCCCGGAAATGGAAACTTATATACGTTTCTGGTCCTTCTACCTCCCAAAAGTCAGGAAATTGACTTTCTGAAATTTGGTAGACACCCTGTAGTATTTTTATGTTGGGAAAAGAACTTCAGTATTGAAAACAGTTTGTTATATCCAGATAAAATTATTAACTATATAAATAAACAAGAAAGATAAATCAAATCAAACACATAGATTATAAAAACACTTTCCAACACAAAAATGTTTTTGCGACAAATTTGGCGATGTATTTTCCTTAAAACTGGAGAGATTTTGGAGATAAGATAATTTTGTATTATCACTATAAATGCAATTTTATGAGACCCTGTAAAAAATCTTCAATTTTTTTTCCAATGTTTAACTGAAGAATAAAATTTTTTTATGCTCATTGTCATGTGCTAGAAATGTATTAGTATCTCTCAAATGATTTCAGTGCCAAGGAAGCCAGTGAGAAACAGGATTCTCTCCAAATAAGATTTATTAAGATGGCGAGCCAATTGGTCGCCGGAGGCGGCTAGTAGCTTAATATAATCAGATTAGATATTTTTTGAGGTACTTTACGTATTATCCAGGCAGTCTGCCAAGACAAGCAATTATTCACTAAAATAAATGCCGGACACATTAAATTATGTATGGTTCGGAATACTATTGGCGACAGTTTGCCAGCATATTTGAGGAAAAAATACTTTGGCATTAATGACCACCGGAATAATACATAAGTAGTTCTCTCGATTTACTGCCAAATAATGAAAATATAGCCAAGTTCGATTAATTTTTCAAAGCATTTTTTCACACCCTATTTGGCAATTTATCACAAAAGTCACCAATATTGGTGACTTTTGGTGCAAATTTTGAGGAAGGCACTCGATCATATTATATGCTTTAAATAGGTGCCTGTCTCTAAATTGCCACTGACCGTATTGTATTGAAATTATTTTGAGTGCTTCTGTAGGAAAACTATTAACTATGCAGACATTATTTTCGATGGAAAGCTTCATCTTCTAATCCTTAATAACATATATCAATTTTTTTTTTTTCATTTCAACTAAGCAGAATATCTCTTAAACTAGAAGTCAAAGCCCATTGTGAAGGTAATTACAACAGGTGCTAGAAAAAACATTTGACGAAAGCATGTCTACACTCAATATATTTGATCTTCGTATACCTAAAATAAATAAATTCATATGCAATTTTTATTATATACCCAAATTGAATTTCATGCTCTTCACGAAACACACGGAATCAAAAGATTTCGTTTTGTGTACACAGCTATATTTTCATAACCATGCAGACAATTTATTTGTGAAAAAAAAATTTAATAAACTGCACAATCTGGAAAAACTATTTTTAAAGAATTAAAATCACTTAAAATAGGTAATTTTGTCATGCAAATGACTAGCTTTTTTGACCCTCGGAAATAAAATGGTTTTGAAAAGAGCAAAAAAATACTTAAAAATGAGAGAACGGGTGGATTTTAAAATTTTTAAAGTAGCACAGATTGTTTTCTATATTTTTATACATAATTATGAGAATTTTCAAGCAGATTGTACAAAAATGGTGAAGAAATTATTAGGCTTTTTGTGTTAACTTTGTAATCTTTTTGCAGTAATGGCAGAAAAAGTTTTATCTTGAAGTCAGAGATCAGCGTAACTGTATA
Source organism: Cheiracanthium punctorium (assembly GCA_038373885.1). NCBI lineage: Eukaryota > Metazoa > Arthropoda > Arachnida > Araneae > Cheiracanthiidae > Cheiracanthium > Cheiracanthium punctorium. The sequence continues at coordinate 72,604 of JAWZYV010012466.1, forward strand.
GTAGGACGATATGCTTTAAAGAAAAGCTTTCCATAGAATGCAATATATTTGGAATATTTTGAGTGCTCCTGTAGAAAAACTATAAATGCTACATAGACCATTTACAATAGAGTACATGGTACATTAGATAAGAATAACATATTTAAATTTTGTAGAAATCGATGCATATTTACATAAGTTAGAGCACGGACAGACAGACAAACCGAAATCATAAACACTTTTCAACCTTGTTGGAAAGTGTTAAAAAGGGCATTCTTTAAATGCCCTTTTTTATTTATATATTTTCTGCAGTTATTAAAATATAAGTGTACAATAAATAAGTATCATTTAATTACTTTATTGATAGATATATTAATGTAAGTATTTGTAAAATATATACAAATCTTATTTTTAAAAAGCACCACAAATTATATGGATATGAATTTTTACCTTATTTTAGTCTTTTTTAGATTTCTTTATGCTGAATTTTCATTACAGGGCCCAGCTTGGGGAATACAAAAAACACAGTCAGATACACAACTTTCTCTGGCTGATATTCAAAGATTGCAAGAAGAAAAAGAACGAGAAGAAAGAGAGGAAGTATGTTGCTTTAAGTTATTGTGCAGAGTATATTATAAAATAATTCTATTAATTACTTTTACCTATGTTTGATTATAAGCTGCTTTACTTCTCCATTCAAATTTTTTATATTATTTCTTTCCCATACATTAAACTAAAAAATATGTTCATATTCTCTATTCAGTGATTGCTAGTTGTTTTAGTTTGGCTGTATCTGTACTAATATTATGAAGAGGTAAAATTTGTTTATATGTAGGGGATAATCTCTGGAACTACTGAACTAATTCTAAAATTTTTTCATTGATAGAAAGCTACACTAGCCCTGAGTACATCTGTATGAATAAAATTAGACTTGTGTGTGTTGTCTGTACATTACTTGGAATTCAAATATTTTGTGATGTTTATAAGTTTCAAGAACCTCCAAACCCAGTACAGTCGTTAAAAAAAGTGTATGACTATCATTCTGTACATGACTTTTTTTTTTTACTCGCATTTTTTTTTTTTTTTGTAATGATCACTTAAACTATTGGTGTCAAAGTACTTCAAATTTTTTTATAGATTTTGAGTTGAAAATTATTCTAAATGAATCTTGGCATGTTTTGCAATGACAGTGGTATTTGACTTTTGTTATGAGATAAATTTTGATTTCCTAATTCTCTGGATTGAGTAATATCAAAGCAGTAGCCTCATGTACTAAAAATACATTTACATACATATCATTGTAGCTAATCAAATATTTCTTGACAATAGATAACCTTTCTGTATTCTCAAAATAAAAAGTTTTATATTTTGTATTTTTATGTTGAAAATAATAGTTATAGCTAGACCATTGTTTTTTTAATATAGAGTTGTATTTTAGAAAATGTATATTTTATCAGGAGAAAAAAGAAACTCTTCTGCTAGCCATTGTTTTTAAATGTAATTCTTTCCCCTGCCAGCTAGTGGGAAAATTGCCTGAAGTTATTACACATTACAAAAGGAGATAACTTAGCTATAAACCTAATAAAAAGAATAGAATTTGTTTTCATTATTTACTTTACTGCCCTTGTTGAACATTCTTAAATTTGATAGAGATAGACATTCTGGTATAACTAACATGTTAAAGTACATTACAATAGATATTTAAAATGTTCAATCTCATGGTATTTCTTTTCAGAGAATGCGACAACAGCTATTGCAGCAGCAAGCTCTGAAACAAGCTCAACAAAGTAAAAATGGTCTCAGCTGGGCTAAGAGGTAATACTAATGCTTTGTATAATTTTCATGTTACTGATAAAAAGCTTTGAAATATCATTTAATCTAAGATACCAATCTTGGGATTCACTACATTGATTTCTGTTTTTTATAGTTTCATATCCATTCTCAAACTCTTAACTCCTTCAGGACATTGTTGTACTAGAAAATATTTATTGTTTCGTTTTTTTAAGATACAATGTAGTGACTTTTCCATTACATGTTCTATCTAATGCAAATGACTGATGCATTTGTATTTTGCAAAAAGTGATTTATTGATTTTTAGTTTGCTGAGGAGGAAATATACAATAGAAGCATACACCTGTTCTCTTAATTAAACAGTCAGTATCAAATGTACATGCTCTTAAGATTTTATTGAATTCGTTTTATGGAGCCCAAAATCATTTATATGTGTAAAAGAGCTTCATAAGAAAAAGCATCACTTTGATGATTTGGTGAAATTTTTTAGCAAAAAAAGTCATTTTATAAGTTTTTAATTATTATTGTTATAATTTATTATTTAATGAAAATTGTTATAATTTATTCAGTTTGTGATTTGGTGGAGTGTGGATTTTTTTCCTACATAATTTAGAAATATTTATTATTATTATTATTGATTAGAGGATAGAACAATTTTTTGGTAAAGTCATTTCATGTAGTGTTTGGAAAGTTGTATACATATGCAGACTGATATCTTTGAAAATCATATTCACTTTATCCATGGGTGGTTCTAAAAATAAGCCATGAAGCTTAGATTAGCAGACATTGGCAGACCTTTTTTTCCCCCTTAAAATTTCTTGCTCTGTTTTAATTTAAAGTCACCAGTATTGTTTTTACTTATTTTATGTAAGGTAAAAGCACTAGTAATGAATTTCCTTTATAAAAAAAAGTCGCATTTTTGTGTCAACTGAAGTAAAAGGTGTCAAGTAAAAGACAAGGGAAGGGGGGGGTTCCTTCAGTTGTTTCCAGGGGAAATTTGAATTATGAGCTTTTAATTTTTAAGAGTAAGTCGTCCATTACTGATGCTTTTATAGGAATTATAGAATCAGCATTCCGAAAATTTCATTTATCAAGTAAAATAATTATTTGAAGATGGTCTGTGAGTCAAAGTAATAAAATAGAGGAAACTTGCTTCTGTGTTACCCATCGATTTTTTTTTTTTTTTTTTTTTTTTTTTTATTTTGTAGATACAGACTGTGGCAATGCTAAATATTTAAATGATATATGAGTATCAGCTATTCATATAATACATTCCTGTTCTAGGTCAGTTGACACCCAACCTGCTGTGAAATCTCTTGCAGAAATACAGCAGGAAGAAGCTGAAAGGTTAGCTCAGCAACAACGAAATCAGAAACCTCAACCTGTAAGTTTTGTCTAGTCTTGACTGTTGTCTTGATGTGAATGTTAACCACTGGCAGCACTTTAATCTTCTTCTTCTTCTTCTTTTTTTTTTTTTTTTTTTTCCCAGCCTGCACCTGTAATTAGTTCTAATGCAGGAGTATGGGGTAATACTAGTCATTTAAACAGAATCACTGCAGCCCCTCCTTCTGGTTGGAATATAAACAGCGTCACATCATCAAGTGGTTTTTGGGAGGATGCTCTCAGCAGCTCACAGCCACGTAAGCAGACTGCAAAATCCAGGTGAGCATTCTTGTATTCATAGACTATATTTTGTTTATTAGTTGTTTACTATATAGAAATTGTATTTAAAAATAATAATAAAATGTAATTGAGTTACTTTTTTTTCTGAATAAAATAAATAAAATTCTTGAAAGTTGCACCTAGCTTTTTTATATCAAGAATGCTTATCATGCTTTCTTCAGTACTTTCCTCTATTTGATAATATTAAAAAATCTATTCTAAATATGAATGGGAGCTTTAAATAAAGGAAAAAGAACATTAATAGATATGTGTTTTAAATTGCGACTCTTAATTTGTTAATATACAAATTTTGTAAGGGGTTATAATTTAAATTATGGGTTTTACCTATTCATTTCTGTTCTTGAATTGTCAAAAAAAAAAAAAAAAAAAAAAAAAGTTTAGATAATTCTGTAATATTCCAGAGTAAATATTTGTGGCAATAATATTTTGTTTTCTTTTCATTTGTTCAGCGATAGTGCCTTTCCAGCGTTATCCAATCCTGAAAAGCCTGCCATTGTTGTTCACAGCAATAAAAGTAAAAATGTCCGAGCCAAAAAAGAAGAGGTGAGCTGTAATCTATGAAAAATTTTCTCAAAACCATACTTAAATTATTAATGTGCATTTTTAATGATGAATGGTATTTACATAATTATTTATTAGTAATCCAAAATAAGTTTCATAAACTGTGCAGCATGATAGCAAATTCTGTAAATTAATATAATTCGTTGCAGAAAAAATACAGTTATTATACCATACAAATTACTACAGATAATTTGTACAGTGTAAAATTTAGGCTTAGAAAAATGTAGTACCGTGTTAAAAAGAGAAAGTTAGTAATAATACTGTAAAATCCCAAAAGTAACCCTCAGATATAAGCTCCCCCCCCCCCCTCCTTTTTTCCCCATCTCATCTGAGCCAGCATACAGGGTTGCCGGGAGACTGGTAAATCTAGCTTTTACTGTTATCATTCAAATGCACAGATCTGCATATTATTTACTAAACTTTTGAGCTGTATAGTTTAAACTATTATTGGAGTTTTGCTAATTGAATGTTAAATACTTGCATTAAAAGATGGTGCCACCATGTTAATCTGTTACTAAATTATAAGGGTTATTCATAGCTGCCAACTCTTCTAGTTTTGACAAAAGACTTCTGTGTTTTTTTTTTTTTAAACTATCTTCCACTGCTAAGCTATTCTGCCAGAAGATAAAATCTTTTTTAATTTTTAGTTCATATGTTAAACTTTATCGCAAACTATGCTAAAAAATTAGTAAATAAATAAATGCATTTCAAAATAATTTATATATTAATTTATAATATTTCAACAGCTAACAGCACAATGCTGTTGTATGATTGAGGTCAAAGCGTTTGTCAGCAAATCTTTTATCGATACTTTACAAAAAAAAAATATCAACTTCATTTTGTTTCCCCTTCAGTAATTCCTCATGAGGAAATTTATTAGAGTTGAAAAATAAAGCTAACGTACTTTATTATGAAAATAATTTTTCTGGCAAACTATTAGTAAAAACTATAAAAGCTACTTTGAACCAGCTAAAAAGAATCTTTCAATTTTTTACCATACTTTGGTTAAAAATAAAGTAAAATTTCTATTTGTTCAATTGTTTTTGTTTTTAAAAAAATACTCAGTCTGTTTCCATTTTATATAAAAATTTCAGATAAGCTCTTTTCTATTACTATTTAATTTGTTTTTATCTCTATACATGACTAATATAAAAAATGAGAAATAGGGGATAAACTGGGCGATCATCTGTATTTACTTCTTATATTTAAAAATTATCTCCTGATTTTTTGTGAATTCTTCTGTTTTTTCAACCCGAGTCTTAAGTTTTCAACATTTGGGGGAGGGGGGGATGGTTGTTATTAGTTAATTAATTTTTTCAGTTATGCTTTACTTAGTAATACGTATTTTTGATAATAATTTTATTATTATTAATAATCTTTTGTACTCATAATTAATACTAAAAACTTTTTGTTGCCATAGCTTTTTTTTAGGTCAAGGTCTTGATACCTGAAATCTGTGTTTTCTTTTTTTTTTTTAAATCTGGACTGACTCCACTCCACTTTACGAAACCTTGATATTTATCAAGCATTTAAATAAATTTCGTTCAACTCAATCAGATCTAATGTTCAGGCACTAGTACACTTAAAATGTTTTGAGTGTATAGCAGGCCCGGACTGGCTTCTTCAGGGCCCTCAGCTAAAGTTTGAAAAGTGGTGCCTTACTGATCAATTTAGAAGGAAGGAATAGGGTATTAGAATATGTAATATTTGGAATTTAATGTGCCTAAAAACCACATTTAACTATTTTAGAGCTTTTGAGCCCCCCTCAAACTGCAGGGTTCCTAGTGTTCTCCACTACATCACTGCATAAAGACGTAAGTTCTTCTGCTGCACATTCATTCAAATTAGCCATGGGGATCCAATGTATGTTTAGAAACAATATAGTTAACTATGGATAATCAATGCATGGGGATCTCTTTAAAAAAGAAAAGAACTTTTTGAGCAATTAAACTGCAAATTGCTTTTTAAGAGCTTTAATAAAGTTTTTAATTAAAAAAAAAAAATCTAACTTACAGGATGCTGTCGCAAAGTTATTTGGAAACAGAAAGCCCACCGATGAGTTCACAGCCTGGTGTACTGATGCATTATCAGCTTTGCCTTCATCTGTTGATGGTTAGTATAGTTGTTTCTATGATTACTTGTATTTCTTTCTTAGCAATTAATTGGCTCTTTTTTAAAAAATTTAAATCTTTTATAGTTCCCACTTTTGTTGCATTTTTAAAAGATGTTGAATCTCCATATGAGGTATGTGCACTTGCAGTTATATTTTTATCTTATATGAACTTCAGAATTAGATGTGCTCTATATTGCAAAAGCATATATATATATCCCTGACAAGGATATATTTTATTTGAAATTTGTTTTTTGGGATATATTTTTTAAAGACTGTGTTGCTCTTAAAAAGCCATATTTACGAAATCGTCTTCTATTTATATTGTGAAACCTGTGCTATATACAGTGAAATCCCTCTATAATGATATTTTGGGTGTCTTAAATATATATCATTGTAAAGAAAATTACTGTTATAGAGGAAATCAATACTTTAACGAAAAGAATTTTGTTCATTTCCTATAGGCTGGTGTCACTAGGGGGTGCTCTGCCTTCTTTCATCTATCACCACCACCACCCCTTGCACTCATGCAAGCAATAATATGTACATTAAATTGAATGAGAAGAACATGTTTATGGTGCTTACTACACAAGTTTCAGTCAAATATCCTTGTCCAGAATTGTAGAGAAGCCATAACTTATAAACATTTATCACATGTTTAAATAATGAATTTTTAATGTCTAAATAGATAAAATCTCCAAAAGTTTTCTGTAAAATGTAACATGGTAAATGCACTCTCATAATACATTTACTAATTACCATAATTACACTAAGCCAAGACGTATCTAAGGTGTGTGTGTGTGTGGGGGGGGGGGGGGGGTTCAAGGGATCCAGACTGTCCCTGAAATTCTGATTTTTGTTAACAAGTTGGTAATTATGAAGTTTTTTTTTTTTTTTAATTCTGGCTTTCCCACTGTTTGGACCCTTCAATCTTTTCTGGATATGTCCCTGTACACCAGCAATGCGGAACCGCAACTTTAATCAAGTTTTTTCGACAGAGGGTATAGTGACCACTGTCCAACGGTCCAAGCGCATTTTATGTGGACTTTCTTCGGGACAAGTTTAGTTCTCACGCATCCGTTGGACTTTGAAAAAAGTAAAATAAAATATCGTGATAGAGAATATTATTATTATGGTGAAAGGATAATATTAGTATCGTTGTAAAGACTATTGTTATACAGAGAATTGCTTTACATTAATCTAAAGAAAATTCTGCCAGGACTATGAAAAAATATCATTATAGAGGATATCGTTGTAGCGAGATTCTACTGTATATAAATTAACCAAAAATTACTCTTTTGTTGTTCTTTCTATCACTTTTATATTTTATTTTTATTACATGTAACTATATTGATAAAATAAAATTGTAGGTAACAACAAAAACTAATTTTTTTTTTCAAACTTACACTTGCAAAGATGTAATGGGAAGAAAAAATATTCTTTTTTTTTTTTAATGCTAACATGGCCCATTCCAAAAGCTTAATTTTAAACTTATGTTAACCTTCTCACACCAGAAAAAGATGAAAGAGTGAAAAAAACCTCACTCACTCAAAATGCAGTTAAATGAGGGTTTCACTTGACTAATGATATTTTGAACAAGAAAACGTATTGACAATTCTGAGACAGAGAGGATAAAATTTTAATAGTAAAAGCTTTATAAAAGTTTCCCAAAACACTGACATACAGTAAATTACAAAGTTATGTTCAAGAAAGTACAGAATTTTAAGTTATTGATTAAAAATTTCAGAATATTCAATATAAATACAATATTTAAATTTCCGTGTGCCTCCTACAAAAGGATTCCGGTTAGTAAAATAAGCTTCATACATTAATGAGGTGATGTACCAAATTTGAGCATTTTAACCTTAGAAGACTTGGGGATATAGAAATAAATATATGCTGGCTTAAACCATTTTTCAGGCTCTTGCAGGGAAACAACTCCATCATATGACTGTGTTTCAAGGGTCATATACAAATTATGAAAGAAAACTTATAAATACGTAGTAATTTTAATATTATTGATGCTGTATAGTCCCTTACCAGTATTGCATAAATCTTAAATGTTTATTGCTTTGTATTGTACTAAGGAAAAAAATGCATTAGTAGAAAATAAATTTTTCAAAAAAAAAAAAAAGTTTTTAAACCACTTTAAAATTTTCATCCTTTTTTTTTTTATAAGACATTTGATTTTACAAAAATTTTTCAAAATGTTTCTTTATTCAACTTCTCATTTTCTAACTGAGCTACATTATAAAATAAGGGAAAGAAAATAAATTATGTTAAAAAACTACTTGTAAACTATTTGTGTATTATGTGCGTGATTGTATCTTAAAATTGTTTTGTAGTTAAAAAGTTTAAATAAATTTTCAGCATAATTGTAAAATATGCTAAAGTTTTTTGAGTATTTCTTTAACTGAAGCATAAGTTTTATACATTAATGAGAAAGTTAGCTAGATTATACAGTACTAAGTTTCAAGTTGTGTGCTGTTTTGGTTCTGCTTCCTCGTCGTTATAAGTCTTCTCCACCCCTTATCTATTTGTGCATGCATCACATGATTAACGGTTTCATTTGCAGTTAAGATCTAGATAAGAGCAGATAAAAAATCCTAGTTATGTTTATTGTAATTAGATAGTTTCTTTACATTATTGAAATCTATTGTAATTTTGTTGTTTTGAGTATAACGGTATAATCCAGTAGAGGGTTTTCTGAATTTTAAGTTGTTTTTATGTTCCTTTGATTGTTCACATATTCTTCTTTTGTAACACTGATGTATGATTTCCTGAAATTCGTTTTTACCTATGAAGAAACGAATTCCAGGAAATCATGCATTGGCGTTACAAAAAGAAGAATATGGGAACAATTAAAGGAAAATAAAAACAATTTAAAATTCGGAAAACTCTCTACTGCATTATACCATTATGCTCAAAACAACAAAATCGCAATAGATTTCAATAATGTAAAGAAATTATCTAATTACAATAACCATAACTATGGTTTTTTATGTGCATTTATGAGCATTGGGGATCTTAACTGCAAACGAAAACATTAATGATGTGACGCATGCTCAAATAGATGAGGAGTGGACAAGACTTACAACAATAAGGAAGTAGAACCGAAACAGCACACAACTTGAAGATGGCTACGAGAGCTAGCTGAAAGTACTTTTGTGACTTTAATGTTTTGAACGGTTTTAAAGGGTGTTTTTAATAAAACTTTTAATCATAATGACAACAAATTTACTGACGACAATTTTACTCATATCATATCTATGTTTTAATGGTATGTGGTGCCATAAGTTTTGACATTAATGAAATTTCACACTTTAAAAACAAATAGGTATTCTCAAAAAAAAAAGTTTGTCAATGGGTATTTATATTTTGTTGAATTCATTTATGATTTTTCAAACCACTTTGACATTCAGGGTCACAACAAACAGATTGAATGCCACTAATCTAGTGATCTAGATACTTATATTAAAAAGTTTTCCTTTTCATAAATTAGTGCTGTGGTTTGGGGTTGTAAATGTACATTTAAGATATGCCCAAATTTTTTATAGGTGCATGACTATGTACGATCATATCTTGGTGATGGAAAAGAAGCAAGAGAATTTGCTAAGCAATTTCTTGATAGAAGAAGCAAATTTCGAGCCAAACAGATACCTGCTGAGGTTTGTAAATTCATATACATTGTAAATCTTCATGACTGATTTAGATTTAAAGCTAGCCATTTCAAGGTTTCTACAATCCAAGTATTTATTTCCAACTTTTTATATGGCATATTACCGACAGTTTGTTTTTATATTAGATATGTTACATTTTTTTACTATTTTACATGCATTACTTTACTTACATTATGACCATCTTTGTAGAAAAAGCTTCTTAAAATTTACTGATGACTCTAAGAACTAATTAAAATAATGAAATGTTTAAATGATCTTTTTGCATTTTATAGTTTTCCCAAGTTAGGCCTCCTGGAGTTTTTACTCTTTCCCTGACCAAAATTAATGTCTCTTGATTTCCACTGACTTTCCAGGCCTGTAGGAAACCCGTAGTTCTTCCTAGATCATTAAATTCTTAATTCATTATCGGCATTTAAATTTTTTAGAATGATGTATACAGATTTATGCTCATTATAAATTATCGAATAATGTTGCCCATTTGTTCTTCCCTGCTTCTAGCTGAAAGTAACAATTAATATTTAGATTTTTTGCTTGTTTAACACAATATCTTTTATGTCTAAATGTAAAATCCAAACTGTGAATGCATTTTGTTGAATTAAAAAACATCTATGCAGAAACTACAAATTAATAATTATTATGTCAAATTGATGCCACTATTCAAATTTTATCTTTAAAAAAATCTGGAGTGACTCCACTCGACTTTCCGAACACTTACAATTAAGATCATTACCAAGCATTTAAATAAATTTTAATCGATGAATAACTCAAACATATATACCAAACTGAAACTCAATCGAATGCACCGTTTAAACGCTAGCGCACTTTCAAGAATTTCCCTCGATAGGCCATAATGTAAAAGAAATCTTTGTCGTAGCCCTGTAGAAAAACTATAAATCCTATACACACCAAAATCAATACCGGTCTTGCGACGGTGGTTTATAACATATATACCCAATTTGAGCTCAATCGAATTTACCGTTTAAACGCTAGCACACTTTAAAGAAATTCCCCCCATAGGCCATAATGTAAAAGAAATCTTTGTCGTAGCCCTGTAGAAAAACTATAAGTCCTATACACACCAAAATCAATACCGGTCTTGCAACGGTGGTTTATGACATACATATCCAATTTGAGCTCAATCGAATGCTCCGTTCAGGAGCTATCGTGTTCACTCGCATACACACACACACACATACATACATACATCTCGTAAAAATAGCATAAATGGATTCAGAAGCCCTCAAAACTTGTAAAATCACAAAAATCTCGAAGTCGAATTTTTCCATGATTACAATACTTTCCTTACATGGTACATGTTCGGAAAGTAAAAATGGAATTTTTACCTCCATTTTCCTTTTTTAAACTATAAATGTCATACAGTATTTCATTATTCTGGTATTTAAGTTACATTTTATAAAATAAATCATATTAGTTTAGTGTGCTACTTCTTGCATTAAACCAAAATACTGACACATCTTGATAAAAATGCCAGTTACTTTATTAGGTTTGTGAATATGTAATAGGCAAAGCAAGCAACTTTAATGTTGTTTGAATAGAAAATTAGCTATAAAAAATTAGCATTAGTTGCTTAAAAAAAAAAAAAAAAAAAAAAAATCTGTTTATTTGAATCAAATTGAATGAATCAATAAATTTCTGTTTTTGTCTGAAGGCTAATATTAATATTTTATATTGCTGATAAGTTGAGCTAAAAGTTTATTGTTACAGGCAAGATTAAAGAATCGGGGCATTCTTAAAGCCATGACTGTGTTGGAGGCCTGTAACTAAGATATATCAAGCGATTTTGATTATTTCAAACTAGCAAACTATGCATTGGTTTAAAAAATACAGAAAGTTTTTCCAAGAAACTAAGTATAATTAAAAATTTAGGATTAAATTTTATTCAAATATAGCAATAATCTGTTAGTGCCTACAATAAAAGCTGTTAATAAATATTCAGTTCTATTTTTGAAAATCATATATCACCGTTTTATGTGTATGAAAAACTTAATGGTACTAAATATTTTCACATTAGTAGCAATCTATCGTAATAAATGATAAAACATCTGTAATTTTCAAGGATTGCTGTTGCGGTCGGGAAAACCTAGAAAATTATTAGATATTCCCATTTATAAATAAATCTGCATTGTCAGAAGTCTGGAATGCTAAGAATGTGATTGATGATGTGTATTGATATAGAAATTGTAAATTATACATATGTTATATGAATGTAATTTGGAATTTATTTTTAAAAAACTGAAAAAATTAGGGAATTTTGCTGTAGAAATTGAGTGGCAACTCTATATACACTATTTCTACATGCTGTGCAATCAGTGATATATTTAGGTAGGCCCATGGAAGACAACAAAACTGTGCCCTGATTCTTAGTAAAAATGTCACCGATATATATATATATTCATTGTATATAGTTCTTAAGATATCTTTAAAAGAATGCCATGTATGAGGAGGTACCAATCAAAACCAAGCATGTCCAGTTTCAACAAAAATTGAGTTAGCTACTGATTCAAATATTACAGGATGGCTCCTACAACACTGTGTTGTCAGTTTCAGTGAAAGAAAATCATGTCCAATTTAAATTCTGTTTTAAAACTTAGTCTTAAATCAAACAAGAACATGTCCATAGGCATGTTTCAATCAGAAAGCATGTCCATTCAGCCAATAGGAGGCCCCCGATTTTGGTCACGTAACCTGGTGCTGATCTACTCTGTCAAGCTTTGTGCTACTTGATGTTGAGGTTATGGTGAATGTCTGTGAATGTTTATTGGTGAAAGTAAATTTTTAAGTGTTATGTTTAAAAAGTAAGTTTGTTAGTGTTAGAATGGATGAAGAGGTTTGTGTAAGCGTTGGTGATACGAATGAATGGATGAATTCACGTAGAAAGAAAAAGTAAGTAAAAAGACTTTGTCTAAAATTAAAAGGCATAGTGGTTACGGGCAATTAAGAGTATTTACCTCTTGCAAACACACAAGTAAAGCTACAAAATGTGCATTAGTTAGACCTGGAGATGCACTAAAGTTTTGAAATCTTCTCTTCAAGAAACCAGATAAGAATATTCAAGATAGCACTATTGCTGGCTGGATAATCCTGAAAAATGTGAAAAATCAAAGGCCTAGGCCTAACCCTAAGCCTAAAAATTTTTGCATATCATACTCCATTATTTCAAAAACCTGGAATATCATAACAGCGTGTAAATTTTTTTTTTTTTTTTTTTTTGCACATTACTATAATGAAAGCAACCAGATTGAACAACATTGGAAAAAAAAAAAAATTAAGGAGGGAAAAGGTGTTTGCAATCAGGTGGGAGGTGACAGAAAAAGTCAAAGGTCTGCACACAAGAAAGAAGTGCATCCAGTGTTTTTTAAGTAATTTAAGAGGAAAAGAAAGCCACTACGACTGAGAAAAATCCAGAATTTACCTTCATTCAGATTTAAATATAAAAAAATTGTGAGTCATGTACATATCTTAAACTCATGAACTTAAAGGGAGAAAAACGTTTAGAAGAGTTTTTAATGAATTAAACATTGGATTTAAATCCCCGGCATCTGATGTCTGCAGCATATGCAATAGAATTGATACATTGCTAATGATTGAAAGGGCTTAAAGTAATAAAGATTTGCAACTAATTAGCAATCTTACAATTGAAAAGAGACCACAAAAAAAGGCTGAAGTTACTTTCTGCTTTGATCTGCAACAAGTTCAACAGCTCCCCTAAACATCAATTCAGGAGGCCTTTTACGAAAGACAAATTAGCTTTTATTCTCTCTGTGTTGTTGACATTAATGTACAGAAACCTGTTTTGTATACCTGGACAGAGGAACTAGTAGGAATAGGAGTGACAGAAATATCATCTGCACTTTTACATTTTCAAAAATCTACTGAGTTGAATGACACCACTACTAAAGTGAAATCATTTTGTGACGGATGTGGCATTCAAAACAAGAACAGTGTAATTATTCACTCATTAATGTATTATTTGAGAACAGTAAAAAGTAAGATAGAAGAGATTGTGATCTTATCTCATCCGGAGCCATAGCTTTCTCCCAGTGGATAGAGTGTTTGGGAGAAGAGAAAAGTCTTAAGAAAACAGCCAACTAAGCAACAAAGGAGAAGTACTATAAACTTTACGAGGCTGTTGGAGAAGTACATACGCTTGGGGAAAATTGATCCTTGATTGACAGTAAAAGTTTGTTGAAACATTTTAAGAACATTGACATGATCTCTGGAAAGAAAAGAGTTTTTGTTAAAAAAGAAAAAACCATGAACAAGAATAACCGTGAAGTGTCTCAGGTAAAAGTGAAAGCAGCACAGAACTTTGCAAGTGATTTCGAAACATGCAAGCAGCTTCAGAAAAAGGGCTGGTCATGTAAAACAAAGTTCTCAACTCCTGTGGAGGCAATCCCACTTGGTAATGCAATAAAAACTGCAAAGAAGAGGGATGTTGAGTCATTACTAGTTTTGTGTATGATGAGGACTGGGCAAACAATGACTTCTTATCCTGGTATAAAGCCATTATCGCTAAGGAAGCCGAGAATGGTTGCATTGATGAGGATGATGAAGAAAGTGAACCTAACGACTGTGACTGTTTGGAACCTGATATTGGACTGCACATTTAAATCTTATGAATCCATGTAAGTTGTTTTGATAGCAATCTTGTATCAATAAATAGATTGTTTTAACACTTTAAGATGTAAAAAAAACATGTGTTTTGTCTTTTCCTTAAATCATTCAAAGTTTTTCTTAATTCATACAAAAACATGTCCATTAGATCCAATCAAATGAGGGCATGTTCTAATTTAAAAATTTAATTACAGGTTTTTTGGTCTTCCTATATTTGAAAGCTTTCTCTTAAGAATATTAATGAGACTAAATCAATCTATATAAACATATAAATACATTTTTCCATAAAAGATTATTTAGAAATACATTTTTTGTGTATTCCCAAAAATTGTTTTGAATGGAAAGTGTGTGGTTTTGATTAGTACCTCCTCATATATTAGGTTTTATCAGCGTGCAAGTGTAAAAACTGCCATTGATTTAAGTTCTAAGCACAGTTATTCAAATTAAATATTTTAGTGTCTTACTTCAGGGTGTCCACCGGCAACTAAACAGGCAACTTTTGCTACTAATTTAGAAATAAGGCGACTTTTTTGAATAAAAATCAGCATTTTTATACTATTTTCGTTATCTAAGTTTTAGGCTACTTGTAGCTTATTCCAGGTGAATAATTTGAAAATCAGATTTCGGTTTTTGTAAACTCTAGTTGCGATTGCTCGTTCATCAAACAGTCTAATCTGGTTTTTTAATCATACTATAAAAATGAATGTACGATATGCTTTGTTTTATAACTCATGAAGTTTTTAATTTCTCCTTTTATTCATTTCTTCTTAAATGAAATTAAGTGACATATGTTTATTTTTTAACTGTAAAAATGCTACTTTTTTGGCAACTAAAATTAAGAAAATGGCTACTAAACTGGTCTTTTTTATGTTGGTTAGGCTTCTAATGATACTATTTTTGCCTCCTGACATTGGTGGACAACCCTGCTTACTGACTTAAACCTATTTGCTCCCATCTTTGCAAAGATGTGAGGCTGTGATGCTCGCTTCTATACCCATCATTGCTTCCAGCATGGGTCTTTGAAGGCTCCTGTTGTAGGCCAGTGTTTGTACATGAGCACTTGTGCTGGGCTGCAGCACAGCATTCAAAGACCTATTCCAGGAAGCAACGATGGATGCAAAAGGGAGAATCGCTGCCATCGCATTAAACTCCCATTGAATATCAGCATACCCTTTCAAGTGTTGCCCATCACATGTGACTTTTTGTCATACCTTAGGTATGCCACTGTATGCAATGCCCTTACCTAAAATAACAAGTATATTTTATTTTAGGAAAATACTCTATGGGGACCAGCACCTGCTGTCAATCCAGTTGTAAATAAATCATCCAATTCACAGCCTTCAAATGACAATGACGGTAATTCCAATGCCAAAGGAAAGTCCAAGAGGAGAAAAAACCGGATGCAAAAGTTGGACAGTTCTATGCTCGGTTTCACTGTTCAGTCCAATCCTGACAGGCTGAATGTGGGAGAAATCGACCATGTCGATGGAATGTGATACCATAAACTCATCTGTTCCAGAAAATTACTGTAAACTATCTCAATTTCCAGGTGCTGTAAGAAGGGGGGGAGGGCAGAATTGTCAGTTTCTCAAAACATGGTGAATCAATAGAAATGTGATATTTAATATTAATAACATGTAACAGCTACATTAGTTGTGATACTAAAATAACCGAAGTAAAAATTAATGAATTACAAGTAAGTTTAAAGATCCCACTGCCAGCAAAGAGAGCGTAATCTCTTATGTTGCATAAATAAATAAATACTATAATATAATGTAAAAAGAACTGATATTGTTATGTCTACACCTGTATAAATTATATGCCAAAACTTGGATTTGGCAATCTTTGTAGACATTGTAAATAAATTTATAAGCTTGCAGTAAATTGTTTTGTTTCTTAAAATTCTCTTTCACTTATTACATAAACATTCAAACTTTAATCTCAATTTCTGAATGACAGTCAGTGTCACAGTCCCATATTTTCCATTACAGGCAAATAATATTTTTCAGTAATAAGTATTAAGAATCTGCTTGAATAAAATTACTTTTTACCCTAAGTGTATGCATAGTCATGTATTACAGATATGTATGTACTTTTGAAGAAGAAAATATCAAATATATAGATTTGAGCATAAGAAAGGCCAAATATAAATAATAATAATTTTGTATATTTCCTACACAAAATTGTTAACTCCTCCTGGTGAAAAGGGAATGGAAATTCACTGAATCCTTTTGGTAAAACACATGAAATGAATACAAATCATTAGTTTTGGTTCCTTATTCATCAGAAATCTGTATAAAAATTGTTGATTATAATAAAAATAGATGAAATTTTTATTAAATATTTGTTGAGATAACGTGAAATTTTAAGTGATACAAAAATAATGTCTTTATGCTTGTGTTAACTAACAGCAATAATCTTAGTGGTTAACAAGAAAGTTGGCCAAAGGTAATCCTTTTAGAGAAAGCAATATTTAAAATTTACACTATAACAAAAAAAATTGATGCCCCAAGAAGGAGTCGCCCGATTGTGGTGAAATTTCGTATGCAAATACATTCAGACCAAACATGCAAATGATTAAAATCTGAAGTCCAATGAATGAATAGCAGAAGCACTTGCACATCGGAACTGCGCATTCAGCAGGTACATATAAGAAGTGATACTCAATCTGATGGTTAAAATTTCTGTTGCATTTTGACTGCGATATATTAAGTCGGCTGTAACAATGCCTCGCCATAGGATTCATGCATATTACCAGCAGATATCGAGTTTGAAAAATTATTTCAGTGATCCATGTGATTTTTTGTGTTTGGGGGCCACTAGAAGAATGTGGTTTATCTGCAAAAGCCCACCTCACACTTGTGGAGCCGTAGCAATTAGCTCATCAAAGTGTTTAGCCATTCCAGTGGATATTGCAGAAAGTGGGTACTAATTTCATTGAGACTTCAAGACGTAATTTTAATGAAAGGAGGCCTTTTTCCATGTAATTATCAATCACTTCTCCTGAATACAGTAGTCACAGAGACACCTGTTGGCAAGATTTTATACTAACATAATAAAATTTTTCAAAAAGATTTGCTGGAAGCAGATGTTACATATTTGTTTCCAGAAAGAATTCTTTTAATAGCTATTCATTTGTTTTTTAATCATTCTTTAAAAACAGATACTCTGATTTGGGAAAGACTACATTACTTTTTTGTGTTCTATAATGACACAAAAATTTCTTCAACTTTTAAAAAATCATAGCATATATTTATTGTGAAAGATTATGTATAATTAGCATTTTTATTCACTAAAAAAATATTTCTATACCAGCTTTCCCCTCTCCCTTTTGCTGCAAGAGAAAAGTAAATGTATATTTGCATTACTTGTATAAATTCTCTTGACATTTTGACAGAAAACCACAACTTTTACAAAAATGAGTATTGAAAAAAACATCACTGTATGGAATGTCTTCTCAGAAAAGTTGGACCCTGACATAAAAACTGGATTCATCAGTATCAGCATTTCATTACATAATTTTTTTTTTTTAATTTATTATTACAGTGAAATCATTTAACATGAAAAATCAGTTAACAAAAAATGACTCAACGGTCCGGACTGTAAATTTCTTTTAACGTGAAAAAAGTTAATTTTTGATGTTCAGTGGCATGTTTGCGACAAGTCACTAGAATGTATTCGTAAAATTGTTTAAATTCTGGGAACCATTTTTTTTTCCCTTTTGGTCATACTAGAAGTATCATCCATCAGTCTCTCCCCCTAATGAATAGAATCTTTATCTGTACCAAAGATTGTTCATAATTTAATATATTCTATGTAGATTCTGACGACAATCTAACAATGGAATCAACGTTACAGTTCCCGTCCACCTCTACTTCAGAAGGGCAGAAAATTATTAAAAGCATGCTCAGTTATTTAGATGCACATTCAAATGAAGAGATGAATAAAGCAAACGGCGATCTTGAACAATTTGTGGACAATATGATACTGAAAAATACATTTAAAAAAAGATAACTAATTTTTCCTCCCCAAAATATTTTTTTATACTTGCTTCCATCCCAATGGATGCAGCCTATTTGTAATTTAACAGGAAATCAAAATAAAATCTAAGAACATCGAAACTATTAGTGACTTGTTCTTTTTCTTTACATCTTTTAACACGAAAAAATATTTTGGTCCCCTAGGTTTCTCGTTAAGTGTTTTTCACAGGATTTTAATTTTTTTTTTGTGTGTGTGTGTGTGCATGCATGTATTGTATTCAAGAATAGAAAAGAGGAGTTTTTAAATTTCGAAACAAATGTTTGAAATCAAAAGTTTTGAGACACAAGATGGAGCCCAGACAGTGCAGCAAGCTTGATTTATCAAGTCAATAAGATTGAAAATTTCAAGCGTGTAAGCTTAATGCAAGCTTGAATCAAGTGTTCTAGTTTACACTTGCCCAGCTTGCATTAAGCTTGACATAGCAAGCTTAATTTCAAGCTAAAAAATTTCCTAAATACACGGAGCACGGTCGGCAAACTCGCCCCACATATTTTACTTTGCCACGCATTTTCCCCCCTCTATGCTGAAATTTCAATTTAATTTAATCTGTTTCCATCAAGTGTTCGTGGCTGGAATAGAACCCGGGACCTTTCTGTTGGGAGGCGAGCACGCTATCCGTTCAGCTACCAAGCTTCCCACAGCTATGACTAAAGTTTGAAGTGACTAACACGCCGTTTTCTGGCCAGATTGATAAGTGGGCGATATGTTATGTGTGATTTAGAGACTCTACTAACAGGGAAATAAACATAATATAAACTTAAGAGCAGCACACGTTTTAAAACTTTCAGCACCGCAACACTCATGAGCAATACTGCTGGCCAAAATCGAGACAAACGACTGATTTTGAAATCAATTTCGTAGTATAATTGTATTTTCTTTTGAAGAATTTCCTTATTTGGAAATATAGAATTTTTTTTTTTAATTCTATGGTGAACCGCCCATAAAGTGAAGTATATTAACTAACTAAATTGTGTTAATTATATTAAAATTTATTTTTATGGCTAATTAAATAGTTAATGGAATTACTAATGTTAATTAGATGTAAATAAAACTAAAACTCCCCTCGTGTTACACTTCACAGGGGCTTATCCCATTCCTTCCTTCCCCTTGCGTGTTCTAATGTCCAGGTTTTGTGCGTAAACAGAGCCCGATCAAGACAACTGTGGGCCCAGTGCAGAAGAAATAAATTGGGCCCCTTGCAATAACCCCCCCCCCCTCAAAAAAAAAAGATTATGATCGGTTCATACTGAAAGTTTTTTAAATATCTTGCACATTCTTAACACAAATTTTGTGTTAAGCAATCTGAAATCAAAGAAACAGATAGTTAAACGTTGCTTCGAAATGCTATATCACTTGCTAACATGTATGGAATACAAACACTTAGTCATTTTTGTAAATATTTCTTAAAATAACAAATAACTGCAAAATTTTGCTATTTTTTAATGCTAAAAATTCTCTTTACAAATGTGGTTAGTTATTCTCCTACATATTAGTATGCTATATCGATATAGAGCATTTCGAAGAATTAAAAATAAGTTTAAATTAATTTATACAAATGTATATTTGAATTATTTTCATAGTTCATACTTTATAATTAAAAAAATTATTTAACTTCTGAATTTTTGTTTTATCCTTTGTAATTTTATTTTAAAACTACAAAAGTGTAAGATGTAAGATTTTTGGGCCCTAAAATCTGTAGGCCCTGGGCAGTTGCCCCGTTTGCCCTGCCGGTAATATGGCACTGGTAATAAAATAAAACACATATTTTACGAACTTTCAGCAAATTTGAGGAACGCTAGACAATTAATGTCCATTCTCTTTCACAGATGGCACCATCAGCACACCTTCAAGTCACGCCATCAGCACGCTAAAGTCAAGCTTGTATTAATACGTCAAATTCAAGGAAATGTCAAGCTTGATTTAAGCTTATGTGCTGTCTGGGAGGACTTTGGTATTTAAAAACTACTTATACTTAATTTTAGTGTGACACACTAATAACACCAAAGTAAATAACACAACTTTCCATTCTTGTGAAAAGCTCTCTTTGCTTTAAAGAAATACATTTCAAATAAGCCAGAAGTCATTGATCAATATTTTCAAAGTGAAGAGTTACGAAAATGCACCAGGATGTCCACAGTGACTAAAAAGGCAACTTTTGCTATTAATTTAAAGAAAAGATTACTTGGGTGACTTTTCATTTTGCTTTCTTAAAAGTGTGTTTAGTATACTCTCTTCTGTTAATGGAGATTTCTCTATTTAGGTAATTATAGTTCGTCCATCATTATTGAGTCGTAAAAACCAGTGATTTTTTTTTTTTTTTATGGTGTCCACTATTGTTAGGAGTCAAAAACAGTAGTATGAGTAGTCAGTCTCACAAATGCAAAAAATGAACATAACATTAAAACAGAAGTTGCATAACATTAAATAGACAAAAAAAAAAGAATTAAATAATCAAATTGATTTTTTTTTATTTGTTCATTCTATTTTCTTTATCACATACACAGTCACACTTCTCTAAGCAATCTCTTTCTAGTGACAATAATGAAGTAAAAAAGAAAAAAGCACAAAATGGAATAATTAAATTTGAAAATAAATCTTATTTACAACACATATTTAATAGTTCTCTTGCATACATAATGTTTTATGAATACAAAATTTATCTTGCTTGCCAAAATCATTGTTTAATACCCAAGGATAGCAGTGACATGCAAGCAGACAATCCTAGGGCCGTTTCTATTAATCAGTGGAGAAAAAAATAAAAAACAAAAATTATCTGTTTTTCAATGCCAAACTAGTTTCTACCCGCAAATTAGAATTAGGTCCACAGAGAAGTGAAGCACGTGTGAAAAACTTAAAAGAAATAGTTTAATGACACTTGCACAATAGATGAAAATGACTGTATTTAAATATTATTTATTTTAAATGAAGTATAATACATGGTATATCTAGAGTTACAACATTTAGGGTTTTTTTTTTTTACACATTTGGTGAAAGGAGACAATTGTGACATATTTGTGAACCGAGTGTTCCTGTAAAGGAACTATTTATTCCATATGCATGATTTTTAGTCTATGTTACTCAGGAATAATGTAACTTTCTATCGGTGAAAAAATCTTTAAAATTGGTTCAGCAATTAGAGATGTCCATATAGCATAAGATATTAGAATTCTTTTGAGGGTCCCTGTAAAAGAACTATTTATGCTATATATGTATGAAAGGTCGTCTATATACACTCATGTCCATAAATTAAGGATAATTCAGAATCACACAGAAATTGATCTCTAAAATAAAAATTTCACCTGTGGAATGATCACACACATCTTGAAGAAGAATATGCAAATTACAGGAAACCACCAGATGGCGTGGATGGTACGTCACAATGACGAGAGTGTAAGAGAGGGGTATATAAGGAATGGTGGCAAAGAAGTAAAAATGTTCACAAGCGCTGTGAAAGCCTTTCAGTGCAAAAACCGCATAGTTATAGCACAAAGGAGGCATTTGGATGATGTTTTACGTGGCAGAATTATCGGACGACTGGAATGTGGACGTACCCAGCTGGAAGTATCCGAGGAACTTGGAATCGCCCAGAGTGTCATCTCCAGGCTTTGGCAACGATTCCAAGATGATGGTAATGTGAGTAGACGTTACAGCACAGGTCGCCCCCGAGTTACAACGCCGAATGAGGACCGCTATTTGGCAGTTACTGCCAAAAGAAACAGACGGAGTACAGCATCAGACCTGTCTCGTCAGCTCTCTTCAGCTACCTGTACGACAGTTTCAAGGCAGACCGTGTACAGACGCTTAGGCCCATTGGTCTATATGCTCGTAGGCCTGTCAGATGTGTTCCACTTACCGCAACTCACTGTTGCCTGCGATTAACCTGGAGTAGAGAGCATCCATTGTGGACACTGCAACAGTGGTCTTGTGTGATGTTTTCCGACGAGTCCAGGTTTAGTTTGGAGTCTGATTCTAGCCGGACATTCATCTGGAGAGCGCCAGGTACCCGTTACCACCAAGAGAACACCATTGAAAGACACCGTTACGGTGGTGCAGGATGGCTCGTTTGGGGAGGAATTATTCTTGGTTCCAGAACTGACCTGCTTGTTCAGAGTGTAACGATGACAGGCCACATCTATCGGGATGTCATTCTGGAACAACATGTACGTTTGTTTCGGGGCGCCATGGGTGCTGAATTTGTGTTTATGGATGACAACGCCCGTCCTCACCGTGCAAACATTGTAGACGAATGCCTTCAATCGGAGGATATCACCCGTATGCATTGGCCAGAATACTCACCGGACTTGAATCCAATAGAGCATGTGTGGGATATGCTTGGCCGACGAACTGCAGCCCGTCAACCCCCTCCCACCTGTCTACCGGAACTTCGGAGGGCATTGCTTGGTGAGTGGTGTAATATTCCCCAAGATCAGATTGATCATTTGATACTCAGCATGCCTAGGCGTTGTCAGGCCTGTATTGCATCGTCCGGGAGACATACTCCGTATTAACCATCCTACTAACCATGTTATACTGTTTTTTGTAAATAGGTTCTTTTTTGAAATTTGGTGAAGGGAGTAAAACTTGCAATTTTTATTAATTATGTCAAACATATAGCATCTTTTTTGCTCTTTACTTTTTGTTTAATAAATAGACTTTACAAATAAGTCAAATTTGTTTTGCTTCTTTCTCTTTCTTTGCCTGAACTTCATTATCCTTAATTTATGGACATGAGTGTATGTATAAGCTATCATTATTCCAAAGTTTATTCAAATACGTTCAGCCTTCTTTGCATGATTGAGTAATAAACATGCAAACATCCACATTTGTAATGACACTAGGATTTGAAAATTTATTAATAAACACAGTTGGACTTAATTCTTTCTTATGCTTTTTAATTAGGCATAACACTGGTGTAGTTTCCATAACATTTAATGTTTTGCCATCTACAGATAGCATTTGTGCTTTATTTCGAAACCATAAATCATTTTATGCGGGTGAAATTCTCCAAGCATGGCAACCTAAAAACAGTTTTTAATTAGCAATTAGAAAAACTCATTAAAATTCTAGGTACACATTATGGAACTCGGAGGGGGGGGGGGGCTTATATATTCAAATTTTTAGAGCTCTGCGTGATATAGATATGACTGGTACAGATTTACAAACATTCACTTTTATTGTTATAGATTAGTTGATTCGAGCAAAGATAAAGTGTCAAATTTTCTGAAATGGCACTTGTTAAACCAGAACTATCCAAAGTTGCTTTATCTTTAATTTAGCAGCAAAAGTCCTTTTTTGGTGGCCAGTGGATACCCTGTTTTCAAAGTCTTAGAAAGGTCATCAAAAATGTCATTTTGAAAGACTGTTGTTCTCATCCTGCCTTCCATAGTACAATGACGTTGTCGATTTCCATACCAGGACAGAAAAAGAGGAAAAAATTGTTCTTTTCCTTATCAGATTGAAAATGTTCTTCCGAATGTATCACCCCTATGTGCAATCGAATTGTCTGCGAGTGGCAAGAAACACGTGGCCATCTTGCTCGTTCTTATTAGTACAGAGTACTTTATTCTCATTATTTCTTTGTTTTCGTTTATCTTACTATAATTTTTCTCTTTGTTTCTACTGATATGGCAGATTTAGTTATTAGAACACAGAAACGCAAATCATACGCAGCTGGATTTAAAGTTATTTTTTTTGTGGAAGAATCAAACTGTGCTGCTTCTCGTAAGTTTGGGGTTCACGAAAAATTGATTTGTGATTGGTGCAAGAACAAGGCAAAGCTAGAAAACATCCCAAAATCAAAAAAAGGCTCTACGGCATGGAAAATCGCTCTTTCCAGAACTCAAAAAATGTATTATATGATTGGGTTGTAGAGTGCTGCCAGAATGGTTTTATCGTCACTAGAACTGGCATACGTTTATGAGCCATGAAACAGTGATCAATGTCTGAGAAACAAAAGACAAACCCAATGCTTTTGAGAGACTCAGTGCATATATATAAGTAACTTTTTATGTGTGTGGTTTTTTTTTTTTTACAAAGTTTTTATTTTATTTGATATAACTTATAAAAAATAAATATCTTCTCGAACTTCAAATTCTCTATTAGCTCCCTTCAAAATTCTATAAGGGAATAACACCTTTCGTTTTCAAACAAAGGATTTGTCTCTGGGTCTAAATTTAATAAAAAAGCAATTGATACCATCTCCCATCTTAGTCATCAGAGCTTTCATTTTAGTAGCCAATAAATGCACCTTTTTTGAACTTGCGATAAACTTATAAATCATGTGACCCTAGGTAGTAAAATGTCACACTGTCCAGAGAGGGGACCTCTGTAGCTTTTCATAAACTCGTCAGCTACATATAGCCGAAAAATATAAATAAGTTGGTAAGAACTGATATTTGACAAGGCAGTTTATCAACATGCCCCCCCCCCCCTAAAAAAAAAACAAAAAAGTCTTAGCAATGATTCTGTATGTCTGTAATCAATAATTAAGGAATAAAAGCCCCGGTTAGTGTTTTTGGGAAGTAGACTAGAAAAGTTTTAATGTTATTCAGAGTTCAACACCAAAATATATTTTGCAACAAATTTCATTTGCAGTGCATACAATATTGATTATTTTATTTATTTATTTGCTATTACACTACTATATCATTTTTCATGTAAACAATGAGTCTTGCATTTTACATTGTTTTACAAGAAAGAATAATAAAACGTTTCTTTAGGTATTGTGTGTTTTAAGGGCATATTTTATCCTTTTTTTTTTCCCCAGAAAGACGCATTCCCTTTCAAACTACTAGGTCCATGGGATCCACTTAAAACCTTAAGCATATTTGAGAACCCACTTTTATGTTCCTGTGTTAAACTACAAATGTTTTCATTATGTTCTGTTATTAATAATTTGCCAGAAAATTCAGCAAGACACCCCAAATAATTAATTTTGAGTCCCTGAAACCGAACACATAAATTTAAGTGGCCAGCTCGAGCCCTGCAACTTAAAAAAGAAGAAAAACAATCTTATAACATAAGCGTTTTTATCAAATTACATCTTCAAAGTGAAAGAAAAATATGAGGATGCTCTTGAATTATATTTTAAAGCAATTTGAAGTAACACTAAATAAGCTTGTTGACCCGTTTCAAATACATTTAAGGTTCAGTGAAAACTTGGAAAAATGGGTAGCACACTTTACTACAAATTTAATTCCCTTTTCCTGATTGATCAATTAATGAGTAAGTCACCATCAGTAGCTAAGAAAATATTTAATGCTTGTTTAGACTTTACAGTGTGATGTTGAAAAAGTAATGAGTTTTTTTAATGTCTGTAGTAGTAATTATGCTTACATATTAACCCTTTAAACGTGCAGTGTTCCCGCTCTGGGAACACCAAACTCTGACGTTTTGACTGTTGCTAGTGACAAAGAATAGATTGGATTTCTATAAAAATAGTTGCGGGTGACATAGCTCCACAAGAATCCTTTACTTCTTAGCACGTCCTTTCCCCATAAAAAAAATGGTCACGATTCTTTTTAACAGCACTGACATCTGCTGAAAAATAGAAGAATGCAAAAACAGCTGGATAGACTGCCCAATGCTGAAAAAAGGGCAGCCGTTGCCATCGCTTGACTTAACTACCAGCAAGATAGCAGACGATCGAAACGTTCATCGCATGCCACAGATCTAGAGACCCTTTTTTTGACGACAGCTGGCTGTGCCCTGGTAGTTAAGTCAAGCGATGGTAACGGCTGCCCTTTTTTCAG
This sequence comes from Cheiracanthium punctorium, assembly GCA_038373885.1. Classification (NCBI taxonomy): domain Eukaryota; kingdom Metazoa; phylum Arthropoda; class Arachnida; order Araneae; family Cheiracanthiidae; genus Cheiracanthium; species Cheiracanthium punctorium. The sequence continues at coordinate 98,835 of JAWZYV010012466.1, forward strand.
CATTGGGAAAGGGTTGCGCCTCAAAGGGTTAAATGAGTTCGGTGTATTTAAAAAAAAAAGTGTTGCAGAAAGTTAATAGTGGAAGAAATATAAATAAAATACTGAAATATATTTCAATACTTCAAAAAATGCAATATAAATATTTTTGCAAGAGAAAAAAAAAGGAAAAAAATGTTACAGAGCATTAGTTTGCAATTTTGCAATCCTATAATGCTATGTACAGAGACACATTAAGTAAAGGAAAATTGCATTAAATATAAGAATCAAGTTATTTTTTCTTCTTTGACTTCCCACTTTCCTGAGTTTCATCTCTTGGTTTCTGCCAGTTCAGAGGTTTACGTCTGTACATAGGCCATGGAGGTAATGTTAGCTGAAAAAAATGTAAATATTAGATATCATTGTTATTTTAATGCACACACCAAAGAAAGTGTTTACACTACAGATAAAAGTACATTATGTATTTTTGCAAGAATAAAAATCATTGTGGAGTAAAACTGATTTATATACCCTTATTTTTATACAACAAACAGTTATATCGTGACAAATATGAAATTTTTTTCAACACAAACACTGATTTGGTTCAAAACATGCTTAAACCATTATAAAAAGAGAAAGAAATCCCCCCCCCCTTTATTTTAATTTATTACACCAACATTGATAAAGTGAAAAAAATGTTCAATAAAAATATTTAGCCTTTATACATGAAACTGAAACCCATTGGTGTAATAGTTAACATATTGTGCTGCCATGTCAAAGGTGTGGGGTTTGAATCCCAGTCCAGGCAAAGTTGACAAATCTTTCATCCTTTGAGTGAATATAGGGTGTCTGCTAAGGTTATGACACAAAAAAAAAAATTCTTTTTGCCTGTAGAGGATATTGATAACTTTTTAATACAGATTCAGAAAATGACATTTATTTTGTTCAATTCATAAAAAATGTTCTGCACCAAAGACAGCGAAAGTTGTTAAAGTAATTTTAGCACAGTCAAAACTTATTTGTTCAAATAAATTTCAGATTCTAATATTTATATGTTTTGCACTTTTGGCACAGTTCCTTAATCTTTTTCACCCCAAATTTCGGACAAATATCTGCATGTGTTACACCTACAACAGATCAATAAGCAATCTAGTGAGTTACAAAGCATTTCATTGCTGCAGCGAAACTTAATTTGGAAATACCATCCATCAGTTTCTGGTGAATTTCTGCATTAAACATGGTAGGAAAAGAGATTGCAGTCACGTTGTGGTTGAAAGCTCGCACTATTTCCAGTGATATTCTCTATTTAAGAATGAAGAAGTACAAAATAAGAGCATATATAGCACATAAATTCCATCTGGCAGTGAAAGACAGTAATCCTCACAATTTAATTACAGGGCTCCCACCAGTTTCTTTCAGGAAATGAAATTCTCTACATAACTCATACAGAAATGAAAAATTGCATGGATTTGGAGCAATAATCATTTCGCCTCCTGGCTTGTAGGACTGCTGCAATACATTGTATTGTTTTATCAATTTGTTCATAAATTCATTTAAAGTTGGCTAGGTGGAAGACTTCGGAATAAAGAGCTCTAATATATGTTTTATGATTCCATCAAGAATATGATGCTGGCAGCCAATGTACTGTGGCGGATCAAATGCCCTTGTAACCATTGCAATTTTTAATTTTCAACAATTCCAGTGACTTGTCCAGTTTTTACTGCTGTTGCAATCAATCGTTTTGACGTTCTTTCATGCATCAAATTCATTCAGCAAATTCTGCAGTGAGTTGAAAATGTTCTGTGATGATCCATTTTTACATTTTACTCTACCTAATTTAATTTCTTTATGTGAATTGTTCAAGATTACCATTTGATACTCATGATTTGCAATTCGTTTACTATGGAAATGAAGGCAGGAATGTTTCTTTTCTTGCAGAATAGAATTTATTTTACGCTTTGCATCTTCTTATCACGAACTCACCAAACACCTGACTGTGATGGTGTTGGAATACTCGTTCCATCTTCAGGTACACTGGCGTAAACTACAGCAAAGGAAGTGTTTAAGCACATTGTTTGGTCAAAAACTTAGCTCCTTGAAATGTTGAAAACCGGATGTCTCATTTCCTTTTTCACTTTCATCTGATTCAGATACATATGTTGTTTCGGAAAAGATTTCATTACTACCCTCTGATATGTCATCTACACAAATGGCAGAGACCAGCTGGTTCTGATGGAGAAACATTTTTTTTCATGCTGCCTTAGAAAGATGAATGGATGATAGTTGAGAAACTGTATTTGTTACATATCTAATTTTATCTTGTATTTAATTGTACCTCTTATAATTCTTTTATCTTCTTAGCATAGCCAATTTCCATGTGGTTTTGTTAAGCCAAATATATTTTCTATAACCTGTAGAAACAAATGCTGTTTCCACTTTCTTTTTCATTCTCTGCAATCACTTTAAATACTTCTGACATTTTTGTTTTGCTAGAACTGGAAAGTTAAATTTTTTCTAGCAAATGATAAGCTCACCAGTTATCAGATTAATCCATTCTTTTTTATCTTTTACTGTTTCCTGAAGCAGCACAACTAAAAGGGCTAAGTGTTTCAATTTTAGGTACATCTGGTCTTTTTATTGGATTCATCGCTATATCCATGATTCCGAATTTTTTCTTGATTGCTTCACTTGACTTATGTTATGCCATTATAATATTAATCTTGATTTACAAAATCTGAAAGTACAGAAAATACATCTGTAAAACATCAGTCGCACTTCACACTTTATCACTCACTATATGGTTCTCGTTATTCTATTTCCCCCACCCAAGTTTTATCCACTATCCGAGCGACTCCTTAGAAATTTGCATGTCACAACTATTCTATCACAATGTTTCTCAACTGCTGGTCCGCTAGACTTTACTGCTAGTTTATCCATATCAGATTTATCAAAAATAATCATTCGTTAAATTCAATCAGTGTATGATGTATGAGATGCATGATTATAGACGTAAGACAGAACAAGAAAATATAACGAGCAAGCTAAAAGGAGAATTAATTTAAGTATTTCATTTTGTGCTTTTTTTCATGCTACAATGTCAATGTATAAATGACATTGTAGCACAAGAAAACTTATTTACTTTAGCATAATTAGCATAGCATAAATTATTTTAGTACCTAAAATAGAAGAAAATGCTACTATTTTAGCTACTAAACATTTAGAAAAATTATGCTATTTTGACAACTTTTTTACAATTTTGAGGTTACTAATGCTACTGTTTTTGTCTCCTGATATTGTGGACACTAAGGTTATGACTAAAAACTTTAGAATAAAACTTCCCCGATCACCAAATTAGTTGCCTGAACTACAGGAAAAGTTGCCAGTTGAAAATAGTATGAAACAACAGATAAACTAAAAAGTTGAAAATAGTATGAAAATGGCATTTTTTGCACAAAAAAAAGTATTGCAAGTTGTCTAATCTTTAATTTAGTAGTGAAAGTCTCCTTTTTAGTTGCTGGTAGATATCCTGTGAATAGATTAAATGAGAACCAAAATTGCTTGGGGACTGAACACTGTGCGCTTAGTGTCAGCCTGACCACCAGGGCCGTTTTTTCACTTAGGCACACTAGGCATGTGCCTAGGACACAAAAAATTGGGATGCAAAAAAAGAGAGAAAATTATAATCATGGCAAGCATTCCACTGCCTAACAAGTCATGTATCCATTGTGTTTGTGTTTGATGTGCACTTAAAATGATGTTACAATGGAAATTGATTATAATGATGTCATTAATGATTTTGAAATGATCAAAGCTCGGAGAAAACCTCTGTTCTACAAGTACAATGACAGTGATTTAACAAAGGATGTCTAAGAGTAAAAGTTAGTAACATGGTAAGTTATGAAAAAGATAATTAACTAGTTGAAAACAGTTCACATAATAATGTATACTCTATATACTGTAATTGGAAACAATTTCATTAATCTACTGTACTAATTTACAAAAAGGTGGGTGGGTGGTCTGTAATGCTGTTAGGTAAGAAATGAGCAAGAGTGACCAAACCATGCCACTATCATTTCCTTACATCCAGGACACGCTGGGTCCATAGGTGGTGGATAATGGAAACACTCTCCAGAGAGCAAAAATAAAGAAAGGAAAAAAATGTAAGAGAGTTAAGGTAAAATTTCTCCTGAACCAAAACTGGCAAGGTAAAAACTAAAGGAAGGGGGAGGGGACAATTTCAAGTGCCTAGGGTGCCAGGAAAAGGAAATGCAATCCCGATCCTGCAGGATACTGCACAAATGTTTGTGGGACTAGTCCCGCCAGATTAAGACCGTAACCCCATAAGACTGAAACTGAGGAAAAAAATATTAAAATTTCACGATGCTTTCCCAAAATTCCACTGCCCAAAATTTTTTGCATAAGATGAACAATAAGAACCAGTGATCATGGACACTTATTGGCAGGGAAAGGCCATCGTTCTCCCTCCAATCTCCCATATTGTTATGATTTATGTACTAGTACAATGAAAAAGTGCTTCATCTCTCTGGGACAGGACCCTTGACTTGTCCCCTCCCCCCAAGTAATCATATGGCCACCAATCCTAGTGATATCTTTAAAAGGTGAACTTCAATTTATCATTCAAAAATGCATGGCTTCTTAAGGATTTCAAAAAATAAATAAATAAAAAATTTTAAAAAAGTCTTTTGCCAAGTGCTTTTGTATTCAATATTAAAATAATGCCAAGACTAGGCAGACAAGTGCCTTTTTACATTGGCCTTTTTATATTCTTCTTCTTCAGCAACTAAGAAATAACCTAGTAATCCTGTAAACTATAGTATTATCATGACTATAGTTTTTATATTTATGTAAGGTATTGCATAAATTATCAAATACAATAAAGTATTATTACTAAGTTAAACTTGATAGTGCTTACAATCTTACTTTTTCCAACTTTTCTCTATTGAAATTAATTTTTAGTTGAATGAAATGTCAATTCTGCGGGATTAGGGGATAAACAGATCTCAATCCTGAAATCCCATGAAACGAGAAACAGTGTGGGATTGAACGCATTCCCCAGCCAGGAAGGTTAAAATCTGTTCTGCTGGCGACCTGGTCAGAACATATACTTCTTCACCCCAGAGCCTATGGTTCCAAAGATGAGGATGGGCAATGTAAGCCTATCACTAAGTGGGCTATTCCACCAATGTTTAGTTTTTAAAACAAGAGATGATAAAATAATGACAAGAAATAAGTATGGAATCACTGTGATTTCAAGCAAAATGTATGGACCCACCCTTAACAAAATCCAGGTTTCACAAAAATATAAATCCTTTCTAAATCCATCAACAAAGCAATTTGATCAGATATACTAGTCTCTTGAATTGGATATTTTCAGCACTAAGTACTTTTTATTTTGCTACTTTTCGTTGTATTTGGAGGATAAATTTCCTATTTTGGAATAAAAGTTATTTTTCATGATTTTTCTTCTATTGAGTACATGGATAGGTATTTAGTATAATTAGATTGCTATTAAATCTGTTCCAAGTCCTGCAATATTGTATTTAAAGCAACAGCTTTAAATAACTACCGTAATTTATGGAAGAAACGCCGCGGCGTTTATGAGTTTAAAAGTTAAAAAATAGTAAGTGCGGCATTTCTACCGGGTGCGGCGTTTACAATATTTTTAATTTTTTTTAGCCGATCTTCAACGAAAAATCGAAAAATTCGTTTAGTGATAATTGTCTCAAAAGATGGCGCCACCACCGACACGTACTCTTTAGCATGCACAGAGCACAGTGTAGCGAATCAGAATGCGGCGAACCTACCCCCATAGAAAAGAGGTTTGATCTTTGATCGGTCAGAGCGCCCTGAGATGGGTCCATGTCCCGTGCTCTGAAGTGGATGGTTTCATACATCCAATCGATGTCTCCTCAATTAAGTAAAAAGAAAAAAAAAAAAAAGAAGTAAATCTTTTACATCTACATTTTAGAACTATAATTTAAATTTTAATAAAGTTTTGAATGTATATTTTGAAGGGTTAAAGTTCTGTAAAATACCGCAAAAGTGCACTACCCTCTATTAAATGCACCCGTTTTTCACATGAACCTCTATTGTTCTTAAAATACTGAATTTCAGCCAAAATTAGTCTATGTTGTGCCCGGTACGAGTTTAACCCTTCCCCCCCCCCCAAAAAAAAAATAATAAAGTTAATCTAAAAGTTTTTTTTTTTTTTTTTTTTTTTTTTTTCGCCGTGCAGCTTTGCGCCCTGTGCAAGAGCACTCTATCGAATAAACACTGCCAACTAATTGGTATGCTCAAGAAATGCTGAGTGCTTTTAAAATAAATCCCTATGTTATAAATATCAAAAATAATAAATAAATAGAATGATCAAGAGTTGTTACACAACATTCAGTTTAAAACAACAATTTGCTGAAGCAAGCTCATTACGTAATTCAACAGCTGGCCATCTGCGGGGGGGGGGGGGGGGGAAATGTTTACTTTTAACTGGAGCCTCTTCTCACACATCGATTGCTGTTTTCATTTTAATGGCGCCTAGTAGTCTGTCCGAACTTTGTGGGGATGCAAGAAGGTTTTTAGAAGTTATTTTTAATTTCTATAAATTCGTCTTTGTGAATATAAACATTGATATCTGATTACTTGAAAATAGAAATCCTAAGCTTCCTAAAATAGCGGTAAATACTTTAAAACATTCTATGGGAAGGGGGAGAAAAAAGGAGATTTTTTTTTCTACCGTTTATCCAATTTCTCCCGAAATATATCCGATCAACTTAATAGCTTTTCTAATAAATTAGGTCTAATAAGTAATGCAACATATTTTTATATTTTTTTATTTATTTATTTATTTTTGTTAATTAAGAAATTATTTTAGAAAATATTGAATTTTATCTGGCATTGACTTTTTCTGACCACGATCACCCCCCCCCCCACATACGATCGCGGCTGCGGCATTTATGTCGGGTGCGGCGTTTCTGATAATTTTCTAGCTAACTAAGCTCATTTTTGTGGGTGCGGCATTTCTTCCATAAATTACGGTAATTCAAAATGATTTTAGAGAAAAAAAGAAAAAACAACACTAGTATAGTATACTTAAAATAATTGTGGGCTTTAGTTTATTATTGGTGCACTAGCTTAAAACACTCTAGAACAGAATGTCAGAATCATATTGTCTTTACATGAGAAGTAAAATATAACAAGAAATTACAAATCTCAATTGTGGACTACTATTAATAAATGTAATTTATGCTGGACAGTAGGTGACAAGTAATGCTTATTAAAGATAATGAAATACAAACATAATGTATATGTGCATTCAAAATGTGTTTAACAAAATATTTATCCAATCAAAACATACTTACAAGACAAGACAAAATAAATCCAACTCCTAGGGTATAAACTGTATAAGAGAACTGCTGGAATGCATATCCGAAGACAAGACCAATAGACTAGGGAAAATATATACAAATAAAAATCAGCATAAATGTAAAGCCCATAACTTATTTTTTTAAAGATTCCACAATTCTTTAAAATTAATTAATTGTGCATATTTATTTATTTTTTAATAATGTTACATTATTGTAAATTTGTGAAATTTTAAAATTTGTTTGGAGTTAATTAGCTTGCAGACAATCTATACTACATACTAATAAACTACAACAATCAAAACTTGTAATTAGGGATTGCATAAACCCCGTAAAGTGCATCTTTTACACCTGAGACCCAGAATATCCAACAACAGACACTGAACAGTTAATTTTATGAATATTTAAAACCTACAAATTTAATAAGTGTGAAATTTTTATTGTGATGTAAATAAACAAGAACATTACAGTTTAAGAGGAAGTCTCGGACATACTGATTAATTTATACCAAAAGTAATGCTTAGAAGAGAATAAGCTTGGACAAATTTTTAAAGCCTGAGCTTAGAGAACTCATATGTACTGATGGGTGTAGAAAAGGCAAAGATTAAATTACTTTCACCATTATAATTAAAAGAGGGGGGAAAAAAAGAATAAATCAGATTCATTACACTCTGCATTTTGTAGACATTTCCAGCATTCCCTCAGATTTTCCTCATTAGTGATAACAATAAGATAATGTATCCATCTTTTGATATTTACTTTCTAAATGCGTTCTAAGAAAGATGGTTCCAAGATTCTAGGAATGCTGATTCATAGGAGGAATTTCAAATTTTTCAATGTTCTAGTATGGCTGAAATTTAACTATCCATTAAAAAAATATATTATTTTAGTATAATACTTAGTGACAGTCATAAATAAGAATACTATGACAGTATGACATAAATAATGATAAATAACAGCAGATTGATAATGCATAATTATTCAAATTGTGATATTTTAGTTTATCATGAATGATGAAGTCATTCAAAATGGCTCACCATAAAAACAGCCTTACACAGATTAAATAAGAATGAATAAGATTAAATACGAGTTTTAATCTGTGGAAGGAGTTAAATTTTATTAAATACTTACAGCAAACACAAGAATGATGGTTTGAAAAATTCTTTCAGCTCTTCTTTGGCCATCAAAATCCTATTTTAAAAAAATTAAGGTTGTTCTTAATATTTATAGTTAACCTTATTTAGTTAGCAAGTTTAATTTTCAGAGTTCAAAAAGCCTGTCACTAAAATATAATAATATTCAAGAAATAAATTTCATTTTTGATCAATATTACAGTGCTGAGTTTCCATACCAAATTATTAAAAAAAAGAATCTAAACGCAGTAAAAGAAATTTAACACAGGCGATGGTTAAAAGAAAGAATTCTATTTCACTCCCACTATTCCCTAAAATCAAAATACACCCAATAAAATCATGAATGCTTTAATAAAGGTCTAAAATTCTCTGTTAAGTCCAATAAAAGTATAAGAAGTAAAATATAAAATAACACACGTAAATAGGTATTTTTATCAAATTTTTTCTGTCTAATAATTCAATTTAAAATATATCCTTTTTTTTCCAGTCCCACTATTTTACGACATAAAATAGTTGGCTGCTGAAGAAGGCTAAAAAAAATTTTTAGCCAAAACAATCTCCAGTTTAATAAGTACCTTTTTACATATGTTATTGTGCAAAGTTTTTATTTATCACATTATTTAACAACAGTTTCGTTTTGAGTGTCTTTTGTTCCAAATAAAAATATTTTTACACACACAATAGAACCGTTTTAATCTGTCACCTTAGGGACTAAGGGTATAATCAAAATGCAAAATAGATTGGATCATCAGAAAAGTAGACAGTAAAGGTGAGGGCTTTTTTTATATGAATTTTTGAATCCTCTAAGGTTTTTTAAAAATCTTTACAGTGATAACTGATGCTTTTATGTTTGTGTTAGAGCTATTTTTGTGCCATTCTAATCATGCTTTTAGATAAGGTGTGTATAGCTAGGTTGCTTAATCCACTGAAGTTTTATGTGTTGAAAATGGGCCAGTGTTTGCCCAGTTTAATTAGCTGAAGAAAAGGGGTGCTCAATCCACCAAAGTTTTTTTTTTAGTTAAGAACAGGACAGTGTTTGCACAGTTTACATTAGCTGTACAACTGGGTTGCTTAATCCATTTAAGTTTTTTTTTTTTTTTTTGGGGGGGGGGGGGGTTTAAAAATATCCACTGTTTGCTCGTTTTAAATTAGCTGTTTAAGAATTGCTGAATTAGTTGACTTTTTTAGGTTAAATATGGACTGGTGGTTGAAAACTTGAATAATTTTGTAATGAATTTGATGTTCTTATCTGTTAATTTACGTGCAATTTTAATTTGTTAAGTTATTTGAGTTTACTTTGTTGATCCTGCAAAATGGTTGGAATCTGCTGCAGGGAAGCCAAGTTCAATGGACTGTCACTGTGTTAACATCGGGCCCTTAACATCTTGTTCAAAATTACTGTAAATCATTACAACAAGCCTCACAAAAGCTGTTATTATTATTGTAAAAGAGCAAAACAATATGCATTTATTGTACAAATGTATGTAATATGGGTAACGAGTCACCGACGAGTAGAGCCAAAGTTTGGCTTGAGCACTGTTGAATCAACTGGAGTGATGGACCAGCCAAGGGTGGACAAGAGTGGTTCGACTGTATATGATCAAAGATTTAAATGATTTTCAAGAAACACCAGGCATTTAAGAAATTTAAGTTCACTTTGAAGATACACATGAAATAGAAAGTTACATGAGTCTAATAAAACGAAGAATTAAAGAAAAAATGAACACATTAATGACATAAAATTTAATAAACTGAACACTGCCCTATCCCATTTAATCCAGAAATCCAAAATTCATGTTGACCTTGCCAATATTTTTTTTTAAATCACAAATTATAATTAAATAAGACCTGCACACTTTTTCAGGAATCATTAAACATCTCCACCACAACAGAATGTGACATTAACAACATGACGGACGCATCTCTTAATGATGCACGGAGCCCCTGTTATCTTGAAGAAAGGAAGGCTTTGCCTTTTAAAAGCATTCTACAACTGAATTTTTGTTAGGTTGCCAGAAAACAAATAAAATTTGCCAAGGTTACCACATTAAACCTACTATCACCACACTGGCGAAAAAGCACTATAAACTAGGAGTCAACTGCGAGCTTCACAATTGCGTGTCACTAGAAGTTATGCATAAAGTTCAACGCTCTTAAAGGAACAAGGTGAAAATAAAAATTAATATAAATGATATACGTATCAGTTAAGGAATTAGAAGATTCTTAATTATTAAAACTAGATTAACTGTCAACCCAAATAAATAAATTAAAAAAAGTAAGAAAATCTGAAACACTTTCAGATTTTAAAAAAAAGTAAGAAAATCTGAAACACTTTCAGATTTTAAATACACACTAAAGTGTGCTATATATTAACAGCGTATCATAATCCACACGTCTTTCCTATTTCATTAAGTTGGAAAGTGTATCATTATTCATCAGTGTGACATATTTTTCTCCCTTGTTCCATAAAACACACCTTTGGAATTGAAATCGATCTTAGCATGATAATATTTTGTATTTATGTGGCAACTGTAATTGATAATTAAAATGGCAATTTGAAACAACATGTAGTACAGCATTCCATTATTTATTTAATTGTTTTGGGTTGCCAATTAAAGTAATTTAATAATCAAGTGTTTTAAAATTCCTAAATCCGTATGTTTATTGCTAATTTGTTCACTTTAGTTTTTATCTAGTTCTTTTGTAGCATTGAAACTCGTGCATAACTCCACAGAAACCGATTACTAAAGCCCACAAAGTGCAGCGATCTTTTTGGTTGGCGAGAGTGGTGGCGTTAACATAGGAATCAACTTTTTCTTGTTCCATAAAATAATCTATGGAATTGAAATCCATTTAAAAATCCCCAACTGAAACCGTTTTACAATCTTCGTTAAGATTGTTCCAACTATATTTCACCATTTTAAATAGTGTTTGGAATGGGCATCATAATCGACGAGTGTGCCATTTGTCTTTCTTGTTCCATAAAACACATAATTGGAATAGAAATCTGTATTAAAATTGCCAACTAAAACTCTTTTACGATCTTCACGAGGCATATTCTAAGCATACTTTCCAAGTTGGTTGGTTATTTTTTGGCAGCAAACTTTGCGATCAGTTATCAAAAATTGCAAACCTTGTGCGACTTTCAAGATTTTAATCTTCCCCTCCCCCACACACACCTCTGCATCATTTGGCAAACACGTTTCAAAAGATCTTCACCGTGACAATTCATGTCTTGAAATCATGTAGACAAAGTTGCACAGACAAAAATCTAGGACTGAACAAAATAGCACCCTAGTGCTAACAAGTAAGTAATGCTGTACTTATATTTGTTCCAAACTGCTATCTTTAAATTATGGTTGCCACATAAATACAAAAAATCGTTATGGTAAACTGCATTATATATAGTTATCTCACCTTCGTGAGAGTGGGGAGGGGCAAAAGGTGAAAAAGGCTAAATTTTTTACAAAAAGCCTTCATTATAATTGTTTTTTTAACAAAATTTTAAATTTCGGGGGGGGGGGAGGATCCCCTGGGTGCAGCCTTTAATCAACCCAAATCATTTACACAATATGATGCAATATTATATACATGAAATTTTAAAAAATTTGTCTTATTTTTATTTATTTTTAAACATAACACAGTAAGGACATCCAATCAGATCATAAGAGGCAACTAAAATATTCTAATATCAGTAACATTCATGCATGAAATTACAAATCAGCAAAAAAGACAATTTTGTATGTGATACAGAAATTAAATCACTACACAATTAATACATTACCTACTGTTACTGTTATTCATCATCTTGTCATGAGATGTATGTATGTATGTGTGTGTGTATGAGAGTGAACACGATAGCTCCTAAACGGGGCGTTCAATTGAGCTCAAATTGGGTATATATGTTATAAACTACCGTCGCAAGACCGGTATTGATTTTGGTGTGTATAGGACGTATAGTTTTTAAACAGGTCTACGACAAAGATTTCTTTTACGTTATGGCCTATGGGAGGAAATTCTTGAAAGTGCACTAGTGTTTAAACGGTACATTCGATTGAGCTCAAATTGGGTATATATGCTATAAACCACCATCGTAAGACCGGTGTTGATTTTGATGTGTATAGGACTTATAGTTATTCTACAGTGCTCCGACAAAGATTTCTTCCACATTATGACATATGGGGAGAAATTTTTGAAAGTGGACTAGCGTTTAAGCGGCGCATTCACTTGAGCTTCAATTTGGTATATATGTTTGAATTATACATCGATTAAAATTTATTTAAATGCTTGGTAATGATCTTAATCGTACGTATTCTGAAAGTCAAGTGGAGTCACTCCAGATTTTTGTCTATTAATGTTATTCATTATTTAACACAAAATTAGTGCTAAGTTTTAATGAAACTAAGTATTTGACTGTATACGTAGTTAACAATGCCCACAGCTAATGAACAGCAGTATCTAATGCATATATGGTGCTAAAAATATTAGTTTTATTATTTTTTTAAATCAATTTATTAACTGATTACTTTATTAAGAAACAGCAACAACAAAAATATCTTTCTAGTTAATCTTTTACAACATTTTTCAAATGACTCATAGACATCGAAAACAGTCTGAATGATGTTAAAAAAGAATGAATTCAGTCAAAAGACTGAAAACTTTCATGCCAAACATTACAACTCTAAATGATTAAACTGTATTTATACATGTAAATTAGATAATTACTAGTTGCTTCTCGCTATCTTCCTATTACTGTTGTCATCCAGATGTATTGTACCTAACACATGAGTGTGTATGGTCCTGATACCAAATACAGTATTCTGGCGTACAACATGCATCGGTAAATTTAGGATATGTCACGAAATTCATTTTTTATTTTTGGTACTGAGTTATTTTGGCCGTACTCAGTTTTCTGCACAACTTTACCGTATGGTAAAATTCGATCCGTAAAAAGAACTGAAAATGAACAATTTAATAAAGTAAATCATCTGAAACAATTGTTGACTTACTATAATGAATTAAGGTATTAATGAAATACCTTAGGAAATAAATTGTACATATTTATAAATAATAATTCTCATTACCATATGAACCGGAATGCTTTGAAATTTTTCGATAATAGAAGCCATATTCGATGACACAGAACCTATTTAAACAAAATAAGAATGCACTTATGTAATACTTAGATCTGCATTTAATAAATTTTATTTTATAAGATTAAATATGGTCATACACTCACAGTTCAGTCAGCTGTCAATCGGATCTATCTGAATAGAGAACAGTAAACAGTAAACAAAAAACAAAATTCACTGAATAACACGTAATCACATCTTTTTCACTAAATTTTTTATCCAATCATATTGACAGAATGTTTTTCTCCGCCCACTTACGTCGTACTTATCATAAGCTATAAGATATTCTTTTCGCAATTTGCAGAATATAGGCGTAGTTTCATTTTTAAGCGATGGCAATCATTAAATGAAGTTAAGATAAAGAAATACGCGGTAAAAATTTCGGCCATTGGTTAAAAGTTGTTGTTTAATAAACTGACTTAGAAATTGGTTAAGTTGTTAATTAAAAAGAAAAAAGTAAGTCTATTTGTTCTTTAAACTTTCTTTTTTGGTTATAAATTGTTCTCGACAACATATAACGACGAATAATGCTGTCTACTTAATGTTATTCACTAACGATTAGAGCAGTTGAAACAATAAGTTTTATTTTCATTTTCTAGTTTTGTTTATACTGTCAGTAGAATTATACAGTACTCGTGTAATAAAGTTTCATCGAAAATCTAGTTCCTTCTTAGTTTCAAAATCAAAGGTGCATTTTCTGTTTCGGTATTTAAATCTGCCGTGCCGCTAAAAAAAATCCTACTTTGAATATTTATCTGGGACCGCTGAAATTTCGATTTTTGTTACTAAAATGATAATGATGCAGTCTTGAAAAACTATCTTGTGAAAAACTATCTTTTGTACCGTTTAGACCCCTCTTTAAATGTTTTTCTGGATACGTGCATGATTACTATTAGGGATGCCATGGATATCCGGCAAACATACTGTATCTGGCCAAAATGCAGGAAAATTGGCAGTAGCCGGATATTAGGGGAGAGGGGGGCACATGTGAACGTTTTTTGTTTCATAAATAAATCTAACCTTTTTCTTCTTTATTTTACAGTTTTTATTACTAATCATAATCCTATAAGTCGAAAATGTTCACTAGGAACAATATTTTTGTTGCTATAAATAAACACAGTAAGGTATTTTATTTATATTTTATAATCTTAAGAAAGACTTAAAAAATATATATTCTATTGATGTTCTATGATCATCATGGTTTGAGTCACAATTTTTTACCTAAACAAAAAGAAATTTGCTTTAAACTAGACTAGAAATACTAATGAGCTCGATTATAGTGATAACTCTCTTATGGCGTCAAAATATTCTGTATCACTTGCCTGATACAAGCCCACTATCAAAGTAACTTGTTACCGAGTCATTAATAATTATCTGATTTTCGATCTGACAAAATATTTCAATTCATTAATGACAATTTTAAATTTTTAAAGCTTTCATGATCTAACTCTCCAGTTTTACAGGGGGCTTCAGCCCCCATAGCTCCCTCCGTGGGTATGTCTATGGCTGTAAGAAAGTCTCCATTACTGAAAACTAGTCTGTTAACAGGCCTATATTCTATTATTCTTGAATGAACTGTTGATATTTTGGTAAAATCATACAAGCCGGTGTGCGCCCCATATAAACACGGCGACAGTTGCTGGAGCTTCGCGGTTGCTAAGCCCCAGCGACTAGGGATGCACTGAATACCATATTTTGTCGAATAACGAATACCAAATATTCAGTTAAAATTCTAACCGAATACTTGGTTAAAATTTATTAAACCGTTATTATACTTTGATTGCAATGATTAATTTAATTAGTTTTTTCTTAAACAATATGTCATACGGTGTTAAACTTAAAAAATTAAAATGTTTCAAAATTTAATATCCAAGTGTGTTTCCTTTATATGTTATTAATAACTCTAACGTAGCATTCTACAATCACACAAAAAACTAATAATGAAATTAGTTTTAATGTAAGAAACACTCAGATGCTATATTTGAATTTCGTTGCTTTTCAATTTTAAATTAAATCAGTTAGTAATAGCAAGGTTAATGTAATGTCATGCATAGTCAGATAAAAGAAAAAAGTATCTGCACACATAATCCAAAACTATCTGCAAACTCATCATAGTTCATGATAGCTAAATACATAGTGTGATGAACGCGTGTATATGCATATGCGTACACATCTGTGCAATGCACTTCGGCTTCGGATAGTGACTTAAAAAAGATATTTCTTTTAGGTAACTATCCAAAAAAAAATAAAAAATAAAAAAAACTTGGAATTACTGGAAAACTATCTGCAAGACCTTTGAATGTATCCGCGCCCGGCATGCGCGCGTGCGTCTACATTATATGACTAGGGTCATAAGATTTAAGAAAAATTGAAAAGCAACGAAATTCAAATATAGCATCTGAGTGTTTCTTACATTAAAACTAATTTCATTATTAGTTTTTTGTGTGATTGTAGAATGCTACGTTAGAGTTATCTGCCAATGATGGGGGTGCCTCGGCAGAAGGACTTTCTAAGGGTTTCTAACGCTTATTTACATGTGATATTAGTAAGTAACAACTTGAACCAATTTAGTACTGTCTTACTATACAATATCTTTCATTCATCATATAAAAAATGTTTGTTTACCAATTGGTGAATACTTAAAATTTGTTTACTGTTCAGTTGCCAAATATTTAAGTATTCGGCCGAACCGAATATTCGGTTTGTCTGCCGATTAGGCAGTATACCGAATATTCGGTGCATCCCTACCAGCGACTGTTGCCAACCATTTTGCACGATCAGCAAAGTATTTTAACACATTAAAAGTGCACATACATTCCACTAACAAAATCATTAAAACGAAATGCAGCATCCATATTTAACCTAAAAAAGTCAGCAAATTCAGTAACAGGCAATTTAAAATGTGCAAAGAGTAGACCGTTTTTAACTAAAAAAATTACAGTGGATTAAACCACGGTTTAAACCATGGTTTAAACCAAATGGTTTTTTTCTCAAAAAAACCAATTGGTTTTTTTAAAAGAATAATTTAAAATTACAAATACTACAGATAGAATACGTTCTAATATATTTTTAAATTATCCTCATAAATATCAAGAATAAGTTTATTATATCACTCTAGATACCTTATTGTTTTATAATTATTAAAAATTATTAATTAAACTTAAATTATAGGCTGCATTTTTTACTTGAATAATGCTTGATACTTGAACTTTTCCAAAATAGAGGTTTTGTGTTTTAACAACTTATTTCTAAACCTTAAAAATATTATTTTGAACTAAATATCACCATTATTACTGATGAATCTAAGAGCAATATTCCATGTAAAATGTAGTAAACAATTACTATTGTATTATATTATACTAGCTGCCAAGGTAGCCAGCTTCGCCCCCCCCCCCCCCCCCCCCCCCCATATCTTACCATATTTACTCAGTCAGTTTTGTCTAAATTATCGGAGTCCTTTCAACGAAAATCATATTTCCTGGTTTTAACAGTATTTGTCATGAAATGTATTTAGGTTATGGTTGCTACAAATTTTGGGGGTATCATGACAAAAGCTGATGGTGACCATGGGACATGTGAATAGATCCGAAAGATTTTGGGGTCCTCATCATGGCACGGTGGTAATGTCACTGAAAATGGTAGATGGCCGGGACTATATTCCGTATACGGTGCCTTGTTTACATGTCAATGGTTTGTTTACAAATCATTGGCGAACAATCTGACGCGAGAGTGAGCGATGCACCGCCAACTGCCGGTGGTAGTTGTGACTGGCAACCATAAAGAATACGTGTTTCGTCAGGTTTGGGAATTTGAAATTGTTTGCGTTATTGATGGAAGGGAATGAAATGTGTTATGTTAATATAAGAAAAGAATTTGTGGGTGTTTGTTAGAAATATAGTACGTTATAAGCCGGTGGGTGTTGGGGACATTTCTGAGCGGTTATTTACCAAAAAAATAGAGGTAAGTGTTCTTTTTTAACGAATCTTTCGATGTTTAAGGTTTTTAATGTGAATTTTAAATTGATATTTGATGTGTTTATGTTTTCGTAAGTGCTATTTACGTGCTATTCTAATCATACTGACTTTATAAGAGGTGTACAACTAGGTTGTTTAATCCACCGATGTTTTTTTGAGTTGAAAACGGGCCAGTGTTTGCCCAGTTTACATTAGCTGTACAACTAGGTTGCTTAGTTCACTGTTGTTGTTTTTTTTTAGTTAAAAACGGTCCACTGGTTGCGTAGTTTACATAGCTGTACAACTAGGTTGCTGAATCCACTGAGGTTTTTTTAGTTAAAAACGGGCCACTGGTTGCCTAGTTTAGATAGCTGTACAGCTAGGTTGCTGAATCCACTGAGGTTTTTTTAGTTAAAAACGGGCCACTGGTTGCCTAGTTTAGATAGCTGTACAGCTAGGTTGCTGAATCCACTGAGGTTTTTTTAGTTAAAAACGGACCACTGGTTGCCTAGTTTAGATAGCTGTACAACTAGGTTGCTGAATCCACTGGGGTTTTTTTAGTTAAAAACGGACCACTGGTTGCCTAGAATGACTAGTAAACATGGCGACAGTCGCTGGAGCTTGGCGGTCGCCAAGCTCCAGCGACTGTCGCCATGTTTACATGGGGTGGGCACCGGCTTGTATGATTTTACCGATGGCCGAAGTGTGAGGGTCCCGGATTTGGGTCCCATCATGCGGCTGTCGATCTAACGGTCGGGAGTTTTGGTAGGTTTTCTCCAGATATAACATGGATACGCGTTAAAACCCCTTACAAAGTCCTGCCTGACACACGTAACCAGTAACAAATAGGCTTGCTTCACTTGATGTCATTGAACTGTTAATCTGGATTTTTGCACGTGTGTTATTGTTATTACGCTAATGTTTACATCTAGTTCTTGCCGCTCCCAGCATAAAAATATCGTCAATTTTGGTACCGCATACATTAGCGTATTATATAAGTAGATACTAAATATAAAAAAATAGTATCTCTAAATAAAATATTAAAATTGAATGATTTCAATGTCCACATAAGTATAGCAACAATTTTTTATTTACTTTGTTTTAATTATTTTCAGAAGAAATATTAATTTTTATTTGAACATTTTACAAATAATTTTATTTATAAATATGTAACATGTAATTATGAAAGGATACCCCCCCCCCCCCCCCCAAAAAAAAAAAAAAAAAAAAAAAAAAAACTGGTTTAAACCAAAAAAACCCAGTTTAAACCAAATAAACCCGGTTTTTTTTCAAATAAACCGGGTTTTTTTCCAACCCTGGATTAAACAACCTAGTTGTACAGCTAATGTAAACGGGGCAAACACTGGCCCGTTTTCAACTCAAAAAAAACATTGGTGGATTAAACAACCTAGTTGTACACCTCATATAATAGTCAGTATCAGGGGACGTGCTGTCGATCGCCAACGTCACAAATTGTGATAATAAAATTCGTTTGGCGAAAATATTGGCAATTGCATTTGTTAATGATGTCCGGCAAAATCTAATTTGGCGAAACTTTTTAAAAAGCCAGCGTGACCCCTGAGTATGATTAGAATAGCACATAAATAGCACTTACGACAACATAGAAACATCAAATATCAATTTAAAATTCACATTAAAAACCTTGTACATTGCAAAAATTCGTTTAAAAAAAAGCACTTTCCTTTATTTTTTAATTAACTGCTCAGAAATGTCCCTAACACCCACTGACTTATAGCGTAAAACCAGCATGCTTTCTATTATTTACTTTTATGTTGACACTGCATTTCTAGCAAGCACACACACCAGCCAATAACGTAAAATCAACATGCTTTCTTTTATTTAGCTTTATATTCACACCATATTTCCAACAAACACACACACACACTTTCTTTTCATACAATAACGTAACCTATGTCATTCCCTTCCATCCATAACATGAAACAATTTCAAATTCCCAAACTGACGATACACGCCTTTATGGTTGCTAGTCAAAAATACCACCAGCTGTTACTTGACCCCCGCTGTACATCGCCCACCCTGGTGCCAGAACGATCACCAAATGAAACGTAAACACAAATTATTATTATTGATATGTAAACAAGCACCAGATACAGAATATAGTCCAATATTTCTTGGAGTTAAAGAATTAAGATATGCATTAGATGACAGTTCTGCTATTTCATATATAATGATGGTTTTTCCTGGATTAGAAGCCATCCAATCATTAAAAGCTATTTTTAGTTTACCTTTGAAACAAGAATAAACCCCAATATCTAGCTACAGCATACTCTCGAATTTACAACAATGACTGGACGTACTTTATAATATCAGCAAAAAGCTAAAAGATGAAATTTCAGATTTTTTTTTCTGTTACCTCAAATTAAATTATTTATTTCAAATAGATACAGGGAAAGACATATACCACCATCGCTAAAAGTTATACAGATTTTATAACAATTATAAACAGAATTAATTTTCTACTGAAGAGACTGTCCTTGGCTGCAATAATGTCTGTTCATAAGTGTGATTTCGACAGCAATTTTGAGACCCTGTATCTCTGAAAGTAACCTGAAATTTATATCACCTACTTCTACATATAAGACGACTTTCCTGTCAGAATTTCATAATTTTTCATTGAGTCCCTTTTTATTTATTTAACTGCAAAATTAGCAATTTTTTACAAAATGGCCATGTTTGACTAATTATAAAAAAGGAATAGATTCTAATTACTCATACTTTCCCTGGGAGTAGTAATCTATTGTATCTATTTAGGAATGCAATTATTAAGGTGAGTCTTATTTCCTTCTATTGAAATTTTCATGTCAAAAACGCCATTTTCTTCATTGACAAATGAAATTTTTACAGTGTATTTTCAGTAACTTCTTCAAGTTGCAGAAAAAAGTACTAATTAGCAAAAATTGAGATTATTTCCTTCTGATTATAATGATTTTTAAATAATTAAAAAGCTCTTAAGTTAAAAAGTCATGAGGGTTTCTGTGAACCTCTATTTTCATCAAAAATCCCTCGTGTCGCCACCAAAAAAATTCCTAAGGGCCTAAATTTTTTTTGAACACTTGTTTTGAAATCCCAATATACTGGTTAATTAACTGACAAAAAATAAAAAGGATAAAAAGTATCGAGCAACAGGGTCTGGATGATTTCACATGGACTGATCCTACTGTATTGAAAATCTTTTGGGCGGCCCTGTAGATAAACTATCCAGATGAATGGCATCAAAATGGCAGGTGCACAACTAGATGTTACAACAATCCTGAATATATAAAGTTTCAACATTCTACGTCTAATGGTTTTTTGAGTTATGCGAGCGTAATGTATTTCGAATCTTTTGGGCAGTCCTGCAGATAAGTTATCCAGTCGATTGTGACCAAAACTGTATTAACATGCAGTGTCATGCACTACAAGTTTTAAAAAATGTATTTGAACTTGAGTGGATGAATAAAAATGTATTTTATTAACAATTGAAAATTTGTGCAAGATATATATATAGGGAGAGTGTGAGCTAATAATAGGAATTGAAAAAATGTTTAAAATAAGCTCTGAAATAAGACTCCGTTAAGAAAAAATTCCTCGTTCATTTTAAAAAGTTACACTTTTCTAATTTATATACACTTTTCCATGGCCGTACAAAAGAATTCGCAATTAGTAAAATGTGCCCCATGCACTCATGAGGTGACATACAAAATTTGAGCATTATACCTTTAAAAGTGTCAGAGATATGAAGATAAATATAACTCTGACTTAAACCACTTTTCCATGGCTCTTGAAGGGAAAAAATCACATCGAATTGTCGCATTTCAGGGGTCTTGCAGAAATTGCGAAAGAAAATCTCTTTTTCCACTCTATCAATAAATGTTTATTTTCAAAATCTTGTATAGTTGATGAGGCCGTTATTGACTTAACCTGTTTTATATGTATTTCAATGGCCGATGGGCAGGGACCGCAATGCTCCTGTTTTTCCTATCTTTTTGGATTGACTCCTGTTTTCTTTTTTTAATTGTATTGCTATGTCTCCTCCTATTTTGAACTTTTCCCGCCTTTTATTCCATTTTTTCACCACCAGTGACCGATTCTATTTTGATTTTTTCTTTCGGAATAACGGCGATAACATCAGGGTTGCTACCATCAACTACATTACGACTATTCTAGAGCTTCAGCAACTTTTTAATGCAAAAAACATTGGCAAAGAGCAACTATTTGAAAATGCAACTTTTGTAAGGTTTAGGCAACTATTTCCAAATTTTATCTAGGTCAAAGAGGGAGAGGGCTCGTCGTTATTATACATTGTATATATCATCATTATACGTCGTATATATCATCGTTATTATTTGTTCTATTCACGTATTTTAAAGCCCAATTTGTGTCATTTTATCACAATTGCAGATAACGCCATCGCGGCGTCAGATTTCTGACCCGGTGGAGACATTCTCTGCTAACTGAATTTTTCTGCCGTTTTGTTTATTTTGCTATGAATTTCTTCTTAATACAGTAGTACCTCGGCTTAAGCGAACCCGTAGTTATGCAATTTCCAAATTTCACCGATTGAGCTTTAGTTTATGTCCAAAAAAACTTACGTTTACTATTTTAATAATATGGCTTGTCATACATATGTATTATCTATGATTTTATTAAACTTTTTTTTCTAAATTATTGCTTTGTTTAGTCTCTAGTCCCAATTAAGAATAACTTGTATGTACAATTTTGTATGCAAAATTATACCCTGGCTTATCCGAATTCGATTTACGTGGTCATCGCTTGGTCCCACCTGTTACACAAGTTCTAGGTATTATTGCAGTGTGTCCAGCAGTTGGGAAATGTACTTTAATTTTTTTCACGTTGGGTAAGACCAGAATTATGCTTGAAAATATAGAATTTCCAGTCAGCATCATGAAGAAAGAGCTTTCAGAAGCGAAAGGGGGGGGGGAAAGATTTATAAAGCAGACACTCCCTCTTTCCTCCCCCCCCCCCCCCCCTAAAATAGGGCCCAAAAAAATCCCTTTTTTGGGGGGAGGGGGCTATATTTTCTTTTGCTCCCCTACTTCCTATTTTTTAATCAAAATTTTGGCTTCTGACCCTGTGCAGGCGGGACACTGATATGGAAAGAAATATCTTCCATTGCTCTCTTCATTGTGTGGCGGTAGGGGTTTGTGGTTTTCCCACATTAGCTCTTGTTGGTGAATCCCGACTGATCATTAAAAAGTTTTAAATTTAACCAGAAGAATGCCCCTCTATACACTGTAGTCGCAACCCGTGTAGTCACCTGATGCCATGGTGGACGTGGTTAAGGCATTAGACTCGTAACCTGAAGGTTGTGGGTTCAGTTCCAATGTACCACTGAAGACCACGATGTACGGGCACATTAAATCTGTGCAAAGTCCTATCGGTAATCATTAGCAGTTTCTAAGGGATTCCAATATTTAAAAATCCCCTACCTTCTGATGTGGTTCTGAATTGTCTTGAAACTTCCTGAAGAATGTATGTAGTTCTAAGTGACACAAGATTCAGTAACTTGAGCTGTCTTCTCCTGACAAACAGACAGTTGCCTGCAAGTCAATGTTACTTGCGGACTGTTGCAAAGCAGCCTGTAGGGGAACTTGGGGTTCAATGAAACACAATGTACAATAAAACATGCTATCTAAAATCAATAGGATTTGTCACAGAAAGTTGAAAGTCACACACCTATTATACAAGTTCCAGTTACTGATGTGATTTGGAGGCAATCACATTTTTACAAAAAGAGATATAGAAAAATTATTAGATTTTCACCATTGAAAATGAATTTCATTACTAAGAGTAATTTTGTTTTACCTCCTTGTTTTCATATACATAATTGTTTATTTTTCAAATATTGTGATCACTATGTTGTGGTCTTGATACTCCGAAAGCCAGAATTTTTTAAAATGTAAATATTAGGAATTGGAATTAGTAAAAATGCATTTAGTGTTTGTAACTTCAATTTGGGGTACAATGAAACATGCTTCGAGTGAATGCATTCACTTTAAAATAAAGATGTTACTATTAAATATTTGGATTAAAATCACCTTAGAGCACATAAAGTTAACAAGGAATTGTTTTTAAATCATACTCTGTCTTCTTCAGACTCGTCTTTCAACATAACAATCCAAACAGTACAGATTATGAGCTATTCTCACATCCCATGTATGACACAAGCAGTATTGTTCTAAATGATTATGTTTTAATCAAGGAAGGTGTAAATGTAAAAGGTGTAAATGTAAAGAAATGTATTCTGTTGAGGATATAATAAACTGAAATCAAATGGAATTCAAAGTTCTGTACGTCAAGCAACTGAGTCCAAGCTTCAAATTTATGTGTTCTTCAGAAATGTTACTTTTTTTTTTTAACTCAAAATGTATCAAAACTACCTCCTCCTGTTCCTTCAGGTGGTACAAAAAGGAAAACAGAAATGCTAATTTTTGAATTTGATTCAAGTAAATTTATTACAAAATGAAAAACTTTGGTATAACCTGTAATAAAATTGTGTTTTCATTTACGTTATTACAGTTTAAAACTTGAAATTTGAATTTGGACTCAAATTTCTTGAGTGTTTGTTAAGTGTTTCATTGTACCCCAGTATACAGGGTACAATGAAACACTGGCAGACATTTAACTTTTGAAATTTTTTGAATCTGAAAAAGATATTTTCAAACGCATAAAAATTCATTTAGATGGGGAAAATGTAGGTTTAAAGTTTAAATTAATTTTATTTTTGTACATGCAAATTTGTGAACAGGGGGGAAAAAAAATATTAAATTTTGTTTCGTTGAACCCAACTTCCCCTACATGCAAATTTCAGTTTTTTTTAACTTCCCCTCATCAACAGCAACACAGCTCGATACAATTTACCATCAAGTGCAGCAGTGATTCAGTGTTAATATAGATCCAATAAAAGAGTTGACAAAATACTGGTGGTTATCTACACCCACAATTACAACTACAAAGACCTCTGCTTCCGAGAAATTATGCTGCCTCCTTGTCTCCCCTTGTAATGAGGAGTGTGTGAAAAACTGTGAGCCTCAAAAAAGTTGCTTGAAATTCTCATACATGTGCAGAAATTGCTCTGGATATGAATGCGTCAACAGAGATGCATTGATTATGACAACATGAATATTTTTAGGTAACTATTGTTTGTTATTATCCATGTACTAAATGGCAATTCTCTCGGAGAGAATGTAATTCACTGAAAAGCATGTTTTGTGAAGAAAAACAATTTCCATTAATTTTTTGATTAAATCATAATCTGTAAAGTTTTTAGCTAACCTACTTTTTATCCTACAACATAATTTTATTTAATAAAGTAAACCTATCATTAACCACTTTTCTACCCCACACACACACTCTGTGTCTCTCTCTCTCTCCTACCTAAACCCATTTTAACATGCACATACATAGTGACCTTCAGCGATGTGGCGGAATCGAACCCACGACCTTCCGATTGAGTCCAATGCCACCTACAAAAGCTAATGGGAGGAAACACATACCTCCTCCCACACACATTGAAAAGAGCAATGGAAGATTCTTTCTGTATCGGGTTCCTGTCGGCCATTAAAATACATATAAAACGGGGTAAATCAGCATCTGCCTTAACACACACATGTACATACAAAAAAAAACAAAAAAACAAAAAAAATATTTTTGCCTCTTTAGATTGGTAGACACCCTGTAAACATAATGTTTCAAAAAGGGAACATTGGCATATAAAAGGTTAAAATGAGAAATACATAGTGATTACAAATTTCTCCTTTGACAAATTTTTAAAGTAATTATTTTACAATTTCATCATCTTTCATTTGAAGCTAGAATAAATGTAAAAAATTACGTAAGTTCTAGATCACATATGGGCAACCACGGGCTGCATGTGGCACACCACAGCTTTGGATCCAGCCCGTGACTTCGCTAACATCCTGAAGTTTGGCCGTTACTTCGCTAACTTCCTAAAGTTTGGCTCGCAACTTTTCAAAGGTTGCCCATACCTGCTCTAGATAGTTAAAAGCTGTTTTGTTGTTTTTAGTGAAACAAATTTCTAGTTTTGGGGAAGGGTTTAAGACAAAATATTTATTTTTCTTTCTCTTTCAGATCATGTTGCCTACTTTGACTGCAGGGTCTATTAACAGAATTTTGGCTGGAGAAGAAGTTGTTGGGGCCGTAATGCAAATTCTTGGTTGTAAAAAGATTCCAGGCAGTGGCAATGACCGTTATCGGCTGTTAATATCGGACGGTGTTACTGGTTGCCCCTTTGCTATGCTGGGAACTCAGCTCAACGTTTTAGTAACCAACAAAGAGCTTGAAAAATTTACTATTGTCCGTGTCGATAAGTGTGTTTGTAATCAAATACAAGCTGATCGTAAAGTAATCATCCTTCTAAACCTGACAGTTTTAGTACCTGGTGCTGAAGTGAATGAAAAAATTGGTAATCCCATAAATTCATCTTCTTCGTCAGCAGCTCCTGCTTCAGGCACAGCTGAAACCAACAACACTGAATCCAAATCTGTTTTTAATTCAGAAACAAGAATTTCTACTAATGTCCCTCAAGTCAATGGAACAGCCCATACAGTTCATCCCATTGCAAGCCTTACTCCTTATCAAAATAAGTGGACAATAAGAGCACGTGTTACCCACAAAACTGCTATCAGAACCTGGAGTAATTCCCGGGGTGAAGGAAAGTTGTTTTCAGTAAACTTATTAGATGAAAGTGGAGAAATCCGTGCTACTGGTTTTAATGATTCTGTTGACAAACTTTATGAAGTCTTAGAAGTGAACAAAGTCTTCTATATCAGCAAAGCCATTTTGAAGACAGCAAATAAAAACTACAGCACTGTAAACAATGATTACGAAATGACTTTCAGCGCTGACACTGTCGTGGAACCGTGTGAAGAAAGCTCTTCGTCAATCCCAATGCTACAGTTTGATTTTGTCCCTATTGCTAGCATTGAAAATATTGATAAAGATGCCTGCATTGATGTAATTGGTGTATGCAAATCTGCATCTGATGCCCAAACTTTTGTGGCAAGAACAACAAACAAAGAGCTCACCAAACGAGACATCACTCTTGTAGATCGGAGTAACAAAGAAGTTAGCCTTACTCTCTGGGGAAGTGATGCTGAGAAGTTCAATGGAAGTTTACATCCTGTGGTGGCTGTTAAAGGTGCAAAAGTGTCCGATTTCAATGGCCGATCTTTGTCTGTGTCCATGTCGAGTACCTTACAAGTAAATCCTGATATTAGAGAGGCTCATTTGCTGAAGGGATGGTATGACAGGGAAGGATGTAACATAGAAACTGAATCCTTGTCCTCCAAAAGCGGTGGTGCTCTAGGCAATATGAGTGGACAATGGAAGACTTTTGCCCAAGTCAATGCTGAGCAACTTGGCATGGGCGATAAACCTGACTATTACATTACCAAATCCACAATTGCGATGCTTAGAAAGGAAAACTGTATGTACATGGCTTGTCCCACGGAAGAATGTAACAAGAAAGTCGTTGACATGAATAATGGTCTGTATCGATGTGAGAAATGCAACCGTGAATACCAAGAGTTCAAATGGCGTTTGCTTCTATCAGTAGATCTTTGTGATTTTAGTGATCACCAGTGGGTCACTTGTTTCCAGGAAGCTGCGGAAACTATTCTTGGAATGCCTGCTCAAGAGCTCGGTTCCTTGAAAGAAACTAATGAAGACAGGTTCAATGAGGTATTGGCTGATGCCAATTTCAAATCTTACATTTTCAAACTGCGTTCAAAATTGGAGACGTATAATGAAGAGAGCCGTGTTAAAACTATTGTTGTGAATGCTGCACCTGTTGATCCTGTGTCATACACAAAGAAAATTCTCTCAGATATTAAGCAAATGAGTGCATAATTAGTGAACTTGGATGTTTCAAAAAGTGTATAAGAAGCAATTGCCTGTATTTTTCCAAAAATATTTTGAATTATTTTTTTCTGTTTCATTTTATTGTACTATGAAAATCATTCTTAAGTATATATTAGCACTTAGTATTTTTTTTTATCTGTAATAAAATTCTTAAAATAATGAAAATTGATGTTTGACAATTTTGAGATGGTTTTTTTTTTTTTTTTTTTTTCTTTACAAACTTTTCACTTATTTAGTCTTACCATGTATAGAAAGCTTGTGTTTGATGAAAGTTCTGAGGATCACTGTTATTCAAACAAATCAGTTGCATTGATATGCAAAAAAGTTTTAACTAGTTGATCCTGTGTAATGCCTGAAAAAATTCTTATGAGATATTAAACAAATGAGTATATTGTTAATGAATGTTCATGTTAACATGCCTATAAGTTCTATCTATGTGTTAATAATTAATGAAATTGAAATTTCATGATACAATTTTATTTCAAATACTGAGTAAAAATTTAATAGCCGTTTGAATTTTCTTAAATACATGAAAAATAAGCTTATTTAAAATTTTCAATTCAGTTATATTAATTTGAATTTTATGTATATTGTAAAAATTTAAATATTTCTCCAATAACTTGTAGAGTTATAAAAGTATAGTTTAGAGTAGAAATTGTTTTCTTGTTAAGAAATTTGTGGAATAGTGGGAAAGATAATAAAAAGTGAAATCCTTGTACAGGAAATGAAAAGGTTGTTCCCATAGAGGAGCTTTCGGTGGAGTGAGCATCCTGTTGTATTTTTCAGGGAAAGTTGAAGCTAAGATACCAGCATCACAGTGGTGGAAAAATTAATAGATTTATCTGTCTCTGTGTTTGTCCCCATATCTTTTCACAAAATTGAGTGTTTTATTATTCTGTTGAGCAAAACAAAAGTCAAGGGAAATGATAAAACAGTTCTTGCAGTGCTGTTTCCATAAGTCACATGACTTTTATGCTTGCTGTTTCAGTTTGTTATAATTGCTCATATTAAGCCACCTATTCCACCTCTATGGTTGTTCCTAAGTTGGATATTTGTTTTGCTTTAATTAAAGATTAAATTTTTTAAACCTAAAAAGGATATGAACGAATAATTTTCTGGAAATGTATTTTTTGATTCATAAAATTATGGATAAAATCTTGTTAATTGGTCAAACATAATAATGTAATATAAGCAAGTAATGCTGCATCTTGTACTCTTAATTTTATTGGAAGCAATTATAATTTTTAATAAACCTCATAAGCAGCTGTTTTACCATAAAAATGAAAGAATAAAATTATTGCAGCTAGATGTAATCACTAAAAGCATTTTAAAACTGAAGCACTAAATTCTAATAACTCTACCTTTCTATATCTAATACTATACTAATATCTATCTAAGACAAACTTTTTCTTTAGTTTTAATAAAAGGTTTAAAACTAATTTTAAAAAAATGATTATTTTTAAGGCTGAACCTGTCTAACAAAAACTGCGGAGATATCTATAAATCTATCTGTAATTTGATTTAAATTGAAATTTAAGAATTAATATTTTATTCAGCAGCCAAATATACGGTATTCGGTCAAACCACTTATCAGTGTTTCACTAATCTACAATAAAATTCTTAAAAATATATCATTTGATGTTTCCAAATTTCAGTTTTGAGATCTTTTGCAAATTTTCCTACTTATTTAGTTTACCATGTATGGACAGACTGTTTGATCAAAGTTCAGAAGAATTGCTGTTATTCAAACAAATCAGTTACATTGATTCGTTAAAAAGTAATAAAAATCTGTAAAAATTAATGATAAAAATAAAGAATTATTGTATGTTATTCTTTTTAATCACTCATTAAAAAGCTGTATTTCAAAATTTTTCTAGTTACTATGTTAGAAACATTTAAATAAATGGCTTTTAACTATTTTGTGTGCTCTTTTAAAACTGTCTTAAAAACCAAATGTTTTATAGCATAGTCTGGTAAAATAAGCAATGTGGTAGCTTGATACCAGGGTTACCATTAGGTAATAACAAAAGGGAAAAAATTCCCCCCCCCCCCCTTCCTTTCAGTAAGTTTCGCGAAAAATTTCTTGTCACAAAAGCAAAGTAAGTGATTCCAGCCTGTCAGAATCTAAAAGGGTTCTGCAAATCCGCTTGCAGAATACAATGTGAAAGGAATCTGTTAGCAGAGTCCGTCCAGTTTTTTCTCTGCTGGGAATAATAGCCAAGGAGAGAAACTTAAAATATCATCTCCCCTGCCACTTCCCCCCCCCCCCTTTTTTTTTAAACCATATTCTTAAAATAATAATAATAATAAATTAAAAAAAATATTTCCACCAAGTTTCCAATTTGAAAGTGTACCAATCCAAAAGTGCTGTGTAGAATCAGTCGAACTTTTTTTTTTACAATGAGCTGTTGAAATATGATTAGGCAGCTTAAGCATGAAGTTGGCTGTGGAATAACACCCTAATACTTCCTTGAGATGACACAGAACCGTGGAAGATTTAAATTGGGCATTTCGCATGATGTACAAATTGTTTTTATTTTTACTTGTGTTGTCATTAAAGAAATCATACTCAAGACTATGAATTTGAAAAAAAAAAAAAAAAAAAAAAAAAAAAGTTGTTACGCTAACACAGATTATAACACAAAACTCTATTTTAGTAAATATTTTATGTATATTAAATTGAAAACCTTTGTTATGTTCATTTTTCAATTGGTGCCTTACAACTTACTGAACAAAAGGTAATCGTATGTTAATATATGCAATGCAGTAATTTCAGCAAAAGATGTTTTTACTTTGTGGGGGTTATAGTGAAATAAAGTTGTTACAATACCCCATTAAAGTTT
The DNA here is from genome assembly GCA_038373885.1 of Cheiracanthium punctorium. Taxonomy (NCBI): domain Eukaryota; kingdom Metazoa; phylum Arthropoda; class Arachnida; order Araneae; family Cheiracanthiidae; genus Cheiracanthium; species Cheiracanthium punctorium. The sequence continues at coordinate 129,175 of JAWZYV010012466.1, forward strand.
CTGCATCAATTTGTGAAGGAAATTGCAATATGATATATACCATTCCTGAGGGGATGAAAATGCTGAACATGACAGATATGCAGGTTCCTTGTTTCAGGCCTATTGCATGGCCAATGGTCTAGTTTGGGGTGATTTTCTGCAGATGTAATGTGAATATGCATTAGAAGTCCTCTGTCGAAGGCACCCATCCTTAGGCAGATAGCCCTTGAGTAGTTTTACATTAATACACAATACAATACCATACCTGACAAATTTTATGGATTTTAGTGTTCCTTTACTGATGTCTTACTTATTTGATGATGAAAAAATTTTTGGATTTTTTAGCAATTTTCAACTTTATGAATTTTTTTCAATTCAATACTTCTCTGTCTGTTTAGAGAATAAATATCTTCGCTTTAGCATTCCTTTATTTAAGACTGCCATTATGGTTTTTCCCACATTAAATTGAAATTAACTTTTTTTGTCCCCCTCTCTCTGAGTTACGTTGAAATTGGTGAATTCAAAAATTTATGGTAGGTTCATATTTTCAATTCAATCTTTTTCATTCCTCTTGAGAGTAAATATTTACCCTTTAGAACCCTTTTATTTGAAACTCCCATACCATAAGAATTAAAAATGTTTACTATTTAAAATGCATTATTTTTCTACTCCCACCCCCTCCTCAACAAAAAACTTCATTGAATAGAACAATTCAGATATGAATTAATATGCTATAAAAGCATTTGACAATGAGACAAACTTTGTTCTCTTGCTACTACTTATTAAAACAGATTTATTAACAAAAGATAAATTCAGTTTTACTGATGTTGGTTTTTTCAGATATGCAATAGATAAAATAAAATAATTAACAAAATCATGACCGAAGTAGCTATTGCCTATCCAAAATCTGTTTTTTAAGATGTGCCTGCTGACAATAGAATCAGAGGTGTAGCGAGGGCATCATAATTGATAGGGAAGAACTATGAAATATGCCAACTCAGAAGTTGAAAAAATTCCAATTAGTTTCCATCAAAGTAGTGCCTCAACTTGGCACATTGGTTAAGTCACTGAAAATACTAGACGGCTGAAATGTGGAGCTCCTGGGTTCCGATCCCATTGCTCGGCTGTCGATCTAACCATCTGGAGTTTTAGTAGGTTTTCTCCAGATGTAACATGAATACACGTTAGAACCCCTTAGAAAGTTCTCCTACCAAAGCATCCCCCATCCTTGGCAGATACCCTAGTGTAGCGTTACCATAATTGCACAATCACAATCCATCAAAGTTGCCTGATTCAATTCACCTTTTTCATCATTTGTTTTCACTATAAATCTCAACGTCTTCATAGAGGGCAAAAATAAAGTTACTTTTGCTGTGCAACAAGTTCAGGCAGTGACTAAACATATTCAGAGGGGGAAGTAGATGTTTCAGATTTCCTTTCTAGACTGCTATTACTTCCCTGTAGTGGCGCACAAAGGATTTTGCCTTGGAGGAAGTCCTGTACATACAGCTGCGACATCAGGTCCTAACAGGGACAAGATAGTGGTCTGCAGTGAAATGTAAATGCGTCGAAAAAAAAAATTAAAGCATAAGGGTTGTAGAAAAGGGGCAGTCTATTTTAATTTGCACGTGAGCTGCCGACAGTCAAGGAACAGTTCTGACAACCGCATGAGAAAATGTACATAATTTTTTTACTGTATTAAACGGTTAAAAAATGACATTGATTTAATGAAGCAAAGTCTTTTGGGAGATGTCCAGACCAGACTTTGTGTGATTGCACTGTCATCTGTAATCGATTACAAGAAATATGGATTACGATTATGATTACTAACAGTTTCCAAAAAGATTGACTAGTGAATGTTAATTTAGTAAAATAACATTAATCTTGGTGTTAAAGAAATCAAATATCTATAGAATTTGTTAATAATGCAATTTTATCATAGCATTTTTGTAAAATATTATTTTATTTTAGATTGGGAGATTGTAATCGGCACAAAGTCTGGTCCAGACCCACTGGACCCCTCCCTTCGTGCACCACTGCTTCCTTACATTATTTTTTGAATCGAATCGGGAACCAATGGTGGAACAAAGTATCTAGTAGGAGATATTTAAAACAATGAATGAAAGCAGGTAAAAGAATTTTAAGATTAGAAGTGAAAACCAAAGATGATGGGCTTCGTCATTCCATACAAAAATTCTGCATTCTTTTCGTGTCTAACAGGAGATTATTGGAGTGCTTCATTGCTGATTCACTAAACATTGATAATCGTTCTTTATTTATGGTAGATCATTAAAGGATTTCTTAATACCATTACTACTAGTTACTATATCTGAAGCTATTTAACATGTACGACATAACATGAAACATTGTGCGATGTGGTATAATTAAACTAAAATTTTTGTGAGTAAATTATTCAATATACTTTATGCCTTTTTTACACTTGCACACAAAAAAATCGAGGTACAGCACCAATTACCCCTGTAATAATTAATGCATTACTGGCTGTTTACTTTCTGTTGTGAACGTGAATACACTTATAAGTAATATCGATTAATCAAATTTTCCTCAGTTAATTACATATTTATTCAAATTCTTACTAAAGCCTTTGCACCTTAAGAACAATTACTTGAATTGTATATTAATCGTAACAATGTGGCCATGAGTGAATTTTTCAATGTCCAATTCTCATTGTTATAAGAAGCTGCTTTTTTACACCATACACATCATCAGCATCATAATAAAAAATAGGACCGTAATTTGGTGCCTAATTATGTCTTTTGTGATCCAGATAGTATGCACAGCCCTGAGTTTCTTCTGTAGAATAAAAAAAATCATGTGGACACAAGACTTCCTTTCACGTCTATTAAATCAAAAATATTTTTGGCGCTCTTCATCTAAACTTATTTTGTTTGAAAGAGATAAAATACTGCAATAATACGAAGGTTTAGCGATTTCTAGCCAAATATTTCCGATATCGCCAAGCTGGGTTCAATTTCAATGATTTGTTTCTGACAATTTGAAAATATTTCGCCAATAAGCTTGATATAGTTTGCGACATTTTGGGGATAGGTAGTAATTGACCAGACTTTCAATGAATTGAATGTATCCATGAGCCTTAATGTATTTAAAGTCATTTGGCTGACCCTGTAAATAAATTACCCAGTCGACTGCAATCAAAAAAGAATCACAATTAGATGATACAATAATTCTAAATACAGAATTTTAACATTCTATCATTAAAAAGTTTTAAAGTTATGTAAAATAAAAAAAATTTTTTGCCAATATTGTGGCAAAACTCGCCATGGTCAATGACAAATGTAGAGATTTTGGGCATGGACCAAACATGACTGACTACAGTCATATTATGTCTTTAGTCAGTCATTGTTTGGATGTCAGTCGTTGTCAGATGTCTGTAGAGATTAATGTATTGAAATTCTTTTGGGTGGCCTGTAAATAAACTCCAGTAGATTGGAAGTAAAAATGGAAATGCACAACTAGATGTTACAACAATCTTATACTATATGACGTTTCAACATTCTACAACTAATAGTTTTCGAGATATGAGAGTTAAATATGTATTTTTGAGGGAGACACGTGACTGTGCTCGGACCATAACCTGTCTATATGGTAAGATGGTATTGTGCTTGAAATGGATGAATGCACCTAAAACTGCCATTGACCGTAATGTGTTGGAAATCTTTTGACTGTTCCGATTTCAGAACTATAAATGATAAAGACACTATTTTCGATGGAGAAATTTATTTTTTAACCCTCAATAACATGTATCACTTCTTAGTCGTTTGAAATAGCCTAATACCTCTAAAATACACTTTAATGAATTTCTACCCATAGAGCTTAAGTATTTAAAATCTTTTGAGTGGCCCTGTAGATAAACTGTCCAGTCGATTGGGACTAAAAGGGGAGGTGCACAAGTAGTTGTTACAACAATCCTAAATATAAAGTTTCAACATCCTACGGCCAATAGTTTATGAGATGTGCGAGTTACATAGATGCGTACGTATGTACAGACTGCATGAAAAAACTGGTCAAAATAGACTCGCGGTCAGTCAAAACGGGTTGTACATGCATTTATATGAACTTGCATGCTAGCGTACGATGAGATGCATCTCTAAAATTCTTATAAAAGTTAATTTAGAGGTAGTCAAAATCGTTTTTTTTTTATTATTATTATTAAAATCTGGCTCCTGAAATTTTTCGCAATCACATTACTTCCTAATACTCCGTATAAGAAAGTAAAAAGCTAAAGGTTCACTGGACTGGCAGGAAACAGCAAATGAAAAATGTTCGAACTTTTCTGCATACATTAATATCCAAATATGGGATGCATTGTTGATGGTAAACAGTGTAGCCTCGATATTTTAAAACCCTTGATATCTCGAATAAATGAGTTTCCCTTAAAAACAGATTTTCTTTTATTTTACCTCTTAATTTCAAAAACTCGAGTTTTTTTGGTGTCCCTTGGACTTTGAGATGTCGAGATTGCAGTATACTTGAAAGGAGGAAAGAGGGTTGGGGCTATACATGATTAAAAATAAATATATACACTTTTTTGCTGTCATCTTACACCGATAGGAAACCATAAACCTTACGTATATCCCTTCAGATCCTTCCAAGTCTGGATTCTCTGATCACCCTCCCATGTTATACTATGATATTCATCTCTATTAATCCAAAAGGGACAAACACAATACACAAATATGGAGACTTTGCCAGAAACGGCAGTCTCATTTATTACGGTACCCTAAAGCTAAAGAATAATAAGGAAAGAAGGAGGTTCTACTTTCTTGCTACGACATTTAAATTTAAATAATTATTACTTCCAATTTTTTAAAAAATAAATGACGCTTCCTTCATTTTATGAATGTTGATAATGCAATATTGTTGAATAAATATATCTTTTTTTCAACGGGCGGACACTTGCCTTAGTATTGTCCACTAGATCTAGAATATAATGGGGCCGGGCAGCATTACCCCCTATGAAGAGGGCAATCATCTATGTCCAAGCCGAGGGCCGATTCTCTAATTCGAACCAGACATGATAGAATGGTTCTTAAGCCACTGCACAACTTAGGTGGAGTTTGAATAAATATAAGTTTATTTGAAAAAAGCATTGAATTTATAAATGTAACCAATTTTGTTTTAAGATTTGGGACACGATGCTGATTAATCCCAAATTATTCCTTGAAAAATCCGGCTAGCTTAAGATGACCATGCGTTCCCAATTTCTGTGTGTTTTGGGGATTTGTCCTAAAAACGTAAAGAAACAATTGAGGACTTTTTTTAATTATTACATTGTTTTTTAATTAGATTGCTGTTGATTATTTCATTAATTATAAAATGTCCCCAATTTTGTTTCTGAATTGCGGACATGTCGTCAATTCTACGTTCGAAAATATTGTCACTTTAGGTTAGCTTCTGTTATATTTAAGTTGTTGGGTGATCGTCATGGATTAAATTAGCTAAACCATGGCTCACTGGGATAAGTACAGGCTGTCCAGAAAGCTCCGTTTTTCCGTACGAGTAAATTTTCGCCAATTTGTCGCTTTTATCCAACGAATCACTGTTGCCAACTCTGCCGGAGAAATTATGCCTAAAATCAAAGCTAAAAGTATCCAGGAATGGATAACAATGGCCGCATTCGTAAACGCCAAACGAGTTTATCGTTTACAAATGCAGCCAATGTTTTCAAGCCGAGAAAAAAAAAGCCGTGTTTTGGCGCCTTTTTTAGCACTTGAGTGCTATTTCACTCGAGCACGGTTTTTGTGTAGACACGATTTTCCTACAGTTAGTGCGTCACTTTTCAAGTATGTTTTTTTTTTTATACTTAATTTATTTTCAAATGTGATAACGTAGAGAGGAGGGGGGGGCATTAATAAAATGTTGAAAGTCGCTCAAGGTTTGTAATTTTTGATAATTGTTCGCTAAATTTGGTGCCAAAATGCGACAATTTATTATAAATATATTTCGAGTATAGTTAGAAAACGCCTGGCGAATATTGTAAAATAGTTTTAGTAGGCGACTTTAATATAGATTCTATTCCGAAGAAATGTTTTATAGAACAGAGAAGACAAATGCCGTACACTCATAAATTATGATACACTTTCCAAATGAGATTTATAAAGGTGAAGTATGGTTTGACTATGCCTGTCGGAAATTGTTAAACAGTTTTGGTAGGCGATTTTAAGATAGATTTCGATCCCGAAGAAGTGTTTAATGGAACAAGGAAGGGAAACACGGTACACTCATGGATTATGATGCCTATTCCAAACAGTATTTAAAATGTCTATGGGATATAGTTGGAATATGCCACACGGGTGTATCCTAGGGGGGTCATAACCCCCCATGAGAAATTTTTTGACATACAAAATGTATATTCTTCACTACATTATCACACACACGTATACATATATATGAGTTGTAGTAGTCGTAACCCCCCCCCCCCATAAAAAATTTCTGGCTATGCCCCTGCGGAGAAGATTGTAAAACAGTTTCAGTAGGAGATTTTAAGATAGATTTCAATTCCAAATATGTGTTTATTATGGTACAAGAAAGAGTTGATTCCTATTTTAACATCCCACTCTCGCCATGGGCGCCGACAGAATATTTCCCAGGGGGGGGGGGGGCAAAGACTACTTCAACGTATGGTTACCATGTTGGAAAGAGGAAGGGAAAACAATGTATACAAAAATCCAGGGGGGGGCATTGTCCTCCCTTTGCCCTATGCTGCCCGCGCCCATGACTTTCGCCAACCTAAAAAATCCCCGCACTTTGGCGAGCTTTGTAGTCATGGGTCTCTTAGGAATTATACACATGTTTCAACGCTCCCGAGAGAACCAGATGAAAAAGTGAACAAATTAGCGATAAACGCACTAGCTAAGGAATTTGAAGACACTTAATTTTAAAACTACATTAATTAGCAACCCTAAATAAATAATGGAACGCTGTACTTACATGTTCTTCCAAATCGCCATTTTAATTCTAAATTACGATTGCCGCATAAATGCAAAAAATCGTCCTCGTAACTGCATATGTTTAATTATCGCCACCTTGGCGAGAGTCGGGACGTTAAAGTAAGAATTAACCCAAGAAAGACAAACACGGCACACTCATGGATTATGATGCACCAGGGGCGTAGACAGAAAGTTTTCATGGGGGGGGGGGTTACGACCACTGCAACTTATATATAGATATACGTGTGTGTGTGATATTGTAGTGAAGAATATACATTTTGTATGGCAAAAAATTCTTCATGGGGAGGTTATGACCCCCCCCCCCAAACCCCCTCCCCCCTTGGCTACGCCACTGTACTTACACAATTCTAGCTGTATCGAATGCAGCCTATGCCCTACCAGCAATTTTGCTCGGGCCATCATCAGCTGGCTACGTGGCCGGTGGTTGCCCGAGCAAAATTGCTAGTAGGGTAGTCATTAGCGCACTTTGAAGAATTTCCGTCCATAGGGTATAATGTAAAAGAACATTCATTTGTAGCCCTGTCGAAAATATATAAGTCCTATACACAGCAAACTCTAAACATGTTGTCTGACGGCGACCTATAATATACGTACCCAATTTAAACTTCTTCGAATTCGATATTTAGACACTATAGTCTGTTCGCGGAAACGAGAGAACGAAAGTAAACAAACGGCTTACCAAAGAATTACATTTTTGACACCAATCCCTAGATTGGAATTAAGAAAGATTAAATTCGCCTAACAGCGTAAATGGAAATTCATACTGTGTTTGGCACTTCGGCAAAATGCCAGTTGTTTACTCTTCGCCAGTTTGCACGTGCAATTGTTTAGTTTCGTTCTCTCGACTCTGCGAACATAGTTCCTTTTAATGATTTGAGTCCATAGGCCGTAATGTATAAGAATTATTTTTTGCAATCCCGTGAACAAACTCCACACACATAAAAATCTATTCAGGTCATGCTATCGTGATCTATAATATACATACCCAATTTGTGCTCAATCGAATACGCACCTTTCAGACGCTAACGCACTTTCGAAATTTTCAGTCCATTGGCTCTAATGTAAAAGAAATCTTTTTCTTAGCCTTGTAAAAAAGACTATGAGTCCTATACATACCAAAATCGATACCGGTCTTGCGACGATGATCTATAACATATATACGAAATTTGAGCTCAATCGAATGTACCGTTTAAACGCTACCGCACTTTCAAGAATTTCTCCCCATATGCCATAATGTAAAAGAAATTTTTGTCGTAGCCCTGTAAAAAAACTGTAAGTGCTATACACACCAAAATCAATAACGGTTTTGTGACGATGGTTTATGAGAAATATACCAAATTTGAGCTCAATCGAATGCATTTTAGGAGCTATCTTGTTTACTCACATACATATATACATCTCGTAAAAATAGCAAAAATGTATTCAGAAGACCTCAAAATGTGTCAATACACCAAAATCTCATAGTCGAATTTTTTGTATGATTACAATATTTTCGGTATTTACGTATTATCCCGGCGATCCGCCAAGACGAGCGATTTTTTTGCCAAGAGAAATGCCGGGTATATGAAATTGTTGATGGTTTGGAATACGATTGGCAACAGTTTGCCAGCAAATTTGACGAAAAGTAGTTTGTGGAAGAGTTTGGCGTTAGTCAATAAGTCTCAAGGCCAAACTATTAATGGTTTTGAATATGATTGGCAACAGTTTGGCAACTCATTTGGCGGGAATGACTGCCAGGAAAATACGTAAGTACCATATTTTTCTTACATGGTACATGCTCGGAAAGTAAAAATGAAGAATTGTTGAAATTTCTATATTATTTATCTTAATTTGCCTTTTTAAAAGCGCCTCCCGCTCCTTTAAGAGCATTGTATAATCAGATTTCGGAAGCACATTAAGGGCAAGGTTGCCAATTCAGCTACTTTGTGGATAGATCTGTCTACTTTTTGCGGCTAAATCAGCCAATTTAGACACTTTGTGGTTAGATCTTGGCAAACTGGCAATACAGAAGTATTTTGTAAGTCGGAAATGAAAGTCCAATTGACTCAAAAAGCACCAGCAGACAAGCCCTTTTCAGCAGTACAAGCTTTTAAAAGTAAACGCTAAAGAAACGCCGAGAGAGCTGAGAGAAAAAAAAAAGGCGCCAAAACACAGCTTTTTTTTTCTCGGCTTGAAAACATTGGCTGCATTCGTAAACGATAAACTCGTTGCACGAGTGCAACTCGTTTGGCGTTTACGAATGCGGCCATTGTTATCCATTCCTGGATACTTTTAGCTTTGATTTTAGGCATAATTTTTCCGGCAGAGTTGGCAACAGTGATTCGTTGGGTAAAAGCGGCGAAAATTTACTCGTACGGAAAATCCCATAGGAGAAACTAGTTTCCGGACAGCCTGTACTTATCCCAGTGAGCCATGGCTAAACAAACCTTTCAGTTTGATTTTCCAGCGGCATATTATGTTTTGGAATGATTGAGAATAATTTAACTGTTTCTAACAAACAGCCGTTTTTTGGGTTTAAGGCGACATTCGCAAAAAATCCCCACTCCGATGGGAAACGAGCGACCTCTGGTGAGCGAAGCGGACTCCCGCAGAGTGGGCGTCAAGGATAAAAGGGGGTACGTTTTGACACTTTTATGACTTTATGACTGTGGGGGAGAGAAAAGAGGGAAATTTTCCTCTCTCCGATCGTCTTCTTTGCTGCTTGTCTGTTTACGAATTCCGAAAGAAAGAGATGATAATTTTATTTTTGATAAATTTGGGTTCGTCACAATAAGCTTTATACAGAGTGTAAAAACTTAAAATTTGATTTTTAATTTGAAAAAAGAAATAATGTATACACATGTACATTTATTTATGGTGTTTTTTTTTTATCATGGTAAATAATGTTTAGATTAAACAATTATTTATTTATTTTAATAAAATGGGCAAAATTAAAAAGTTTTACTTTTCTCGTTATGCTTTATAATTTAAAAATATCATGAAATATTGTATGCGTAGTCAGAGCTAGTTATTGAGAAATTGTAGTAATTGAAGTGCTCAATTTTCGTTTAGGGTACTTTTATTTAAACATTTATGAATAAAATGTAAAAATCATGACAGTACAAAAAATTAAATTCTTAGCATAAAAAAAATTATAAATTTGAGAATGCATTACTTTCATCCTATTAAAGAACAAAGTTTGTTTGCCTTTTTATTATTTTTTTATTTTTTGCAGAATATTGAAATGTTGTATAGGACATTGTATTTGACTTATTTGAATGGGATGTAGTTTATTCATTTTATAAACGGGTCACCTGAAAAAAAAAAACAGATAACTCAAATATCTTGTAAATGGCAGATTTATTTTTTCAAAAATGTAAAAATGCTCGAGGGATCTAGACCTAGGGGAGGATTACCCTCCGTGGGAGACTTTCTAAGGAATCCTAATCCGCATTTACTTGAAGTTTCGGAGAAAACCTCGAGAAACTCCGAAATGTTAGGCCAATGGACGCGACCTGGTTTCGAACCAGCACTTTTCTTCTCCCAGTTCAAAGCGCTAATGCTATGCCACTGGTAGGGCCCTTTCTTTAAAATACGTTTAAAAAAATTAATGTCTAAGTGTAGATTAACTTTTCTATGATTGTTGCCCAAAATGCCTGTGAGTACTATTTTAGACTTTCAGAAATGCTTTAAAATCTTTTATCTACTGATAGTATTTTGAAGTACAGTAAACATAAAAATATTTAAAAAGTCATTAATTCATTCTTTGAAAAACAGCTAACAAACACTTCATTTAATAAGTTTATATCGTGGCAACATGTTCCATTAAAGAAAGATCGTCGTGGACGGCTTTCTGCTCACTTTCTAATCATGTTGAGCCAGTAAGAAAATAAAAAAATGGAGCCCCTCTTACAACTGCGACTGTCAGTTCTTCATGTACCTGAACCCAGGCGCGTAGCCAGGAAAATTTTTCGGGGGGGGGGGGATATGAACTTATATCTGCATAAATAGACGGAATTTCATCACTAATCCAAAATTTCGGGGGGGGGGATATATCCCGATATCGCCCCCCTGGCTACGCCCCTGCCTGAACCTGTATGTCTTTGATAAGGTTTTTGTATTTTGCAAGCATAATAGCAATAAGGAAAAGTTTTAAAATACGTATTCCTATTTGCTAGTTTTTTTAGAGCTTTTATCAATGGCATTTTTAAATTCATATGTAAAATCCCTATAAACCTATATTGTTTATTTTATTAAAATAACTCATTTTTTAAGTGTTCAGTTTCTTCCAAAATCCAAAATGAATATAATACAAGGACAATTTATATTATTTATTAAAATGAACAAAATAGTACAAGAAGGGATAAAAGAATGAAGAAAATAAGTATCCATAAAGAAATATACACATTTACGTAAATACACATATATAAACGAAGTGTTCCCTATAGCCAACATTTTGTTTTAATTGTCCAACGACTCCAAGTCATGTATTGGTAGAGTGGCTACGCACTGCTGGATTAGACTACTTACAGAGCCAATTAATTCATGGTAGAAGATAATTACGCTAACTTTATCGTTTTCTACCAGGCACAATTCAGAAATAAGGAATTCTAAAAGAACTAAAAATTCTATAGAAATATTGAAAATACACGTATATTTTATCAAAAGTTTAGCACTTTTGATCGCAAGTTTAAAAAAATATCACTGCGCTATAACAGACCTCTATGCTTTGATGAAACCTTTCATGTCCAGATGTATCTGATACCAAAAAGCCTAGCTACTCTGAAGATGCATGATGCATTGCGACTGTAAGTGATCTCACCAAGTAGTGCATAGCCACTTTACTATACTTAGACATAATTTTTCTAACTAGCTGGAGCCATAGGCGTAATATGGGGGCGAGGGGGGGCAATTGCCCCTACAGTTGTAAAAATTGCCCCCCCTAGTCTAAAAAGTCAGGGGGCAAAGTTATGATTTTGAACCCAAATCATGCATTTATAACCCAAATATACTATCAGATTAAAAAAAAAAAATTCCCCTGCAAAAATCAACAAAAGAATAGAATCACAGAAGCTTTTCAACCCAACAGGAACGATGGCAGATTCTACCAAATGGCCAAGCTAGATAATTTCTCAGGAAAGCAAAAATTAGGGGCAGCGATTTTACACTTGTCTGAAATCAATTGTTCAGCGTTAGAAAAAAAGACCTGTTGCTGTAAATAGTGAGCAAAAAGAGGTCATTTTCACAGGCAATGCCGCAATTAGAGTTTATGTCATCCGGGGCAAACCATAATTAGTGTCGTGTGCATAGGCGCCCATAGTAATTTTCATAGGGGGGGGGGGGGGGCAAACTTAAAAAAAAGTTTCTAGAGGGGGGCAAATTTCAAACTTTTAACAAATTTAGTTCTGTTTTTGCCATTTGTTAACATAATGAGACATTAACTTAAAACTTTAGGGGGTGGCAAGTTCCCTACCTTGCCCCCCCCCTTATGGGTGCCCATGGTCGTGTGCCCCCTCGTATGGAGCCGCGCCCCATCCCAAGAAGCTATAACTGATTTTGGCGTTCCATTTAGAATGTCTCCCTGTGCTTGTCCCGTGCCCGCTTACCCCCCTTTATTTGCCGCCCTGTCACAGGTTGGGGCCAATTTCTCATTTATATTTTAATGAACCTAATTTTGGTGTTTGAAGGTCAGTAGCAGAGAGACAACACACTTTTATGATCGGACACAACTTACTTGACTTGACAGACGACTAATTGCGAATTCATCACTAAGAAAACGGTCTGCGATTTTATGATTTATATCTGCTGCCAGGGGCACTTAGGGACACGTACCCCAGACTTGGTAGGGGGCTCCAAAATAAGTTATGGTTCCATGGGAGGGGGCTGTTCTAGTTGGTTCGTCGTGAGAGATAAACTCTAGTTGCAGTACTATCTAAGTCAGTATTTCGATACCTTTAACCCTTTTAGAATTTCATGCATTAGAAAAATATAGCAACAAATCACCTCATTACTTCCTACTAACAGCGTTGCTCCCAGCAATAGGGAGAAGCAACGTTCGACACAGAACTGGAACCTTCACTGCTATTGTTTATAACGATCTGCTGATGTGCATACATGGGCGCCCATAGTAATTTTCCAAGGGGGGGGGGGCAAATTTCAAACTTTTAACAAATTTAATTCTGTTTTTGCCATTGCTAACATCATGAGACATAAACCTAAAACTTTAGGGCGGGGGGCAAGTTCCATATCTTGCCCCCCCCCCCTTATGGGCGCCCATGTGTGCATATAATTCTATTTTCTAGCATTCAAAAAAATCGTTTATAAGTCTAGCTAAGATAATATCTCAGAATATTAGTTTTCTTTAGAGTATATGTACATTCACCTAATTTATATACCTCCCCCCTTTTTTTTTCGTGAATACGTCTTCAACTCAATAACATACATAATTTATCAGGGGTCAATCCAGGAATATTTTCCAGGGCCCATTTTTGTAGAAACTGCCTATTTTTGTGAATTTTAATGCTTAATTTTGTGAATTTCAGAACTTTTTGTTAATTTTCAAACCAAATTTTAATAAAAGTCACTTTTTTTGTTAATTGATGAAACACATTAAAATGTAGGGTAAAATGCCAATGAAGGGCAGCTTTAATCGACTGTATTTTTGTGAAGGGGTTCCGTTAAAATCGATTGTAATTTTGTTATAGGGCCACAAAACGAACCCAATGTTTGTTTGTATCGACGCCTGTTCCCCGCTTATACCAAACTTTTGATTAATGAAGTCACGCTAAAAGTCGTTCCACCTCTTCAAATTATTAAATACCTTTTTCCACATTATTTTTCTAAAAATATTTACAATATCAACCTCCCCCCCCCTCCCAAAAATAAATAAATAAAAAATAAAATAAAATATAAATAAATAAAAATAACGTACTGGACTCGCTTAAAAATTTAAAATTTTCTGTCCAAGTCAAGGAAAAACATGAACATTGAGCTTAGAATGCTGTAAATTTAGCAGGTCGTAAACATTAAAGAAAGTACCGCGGGAACAGATGTTACAGAAAATAGAAAATGTGCAGTGCAATGTGTTTCATTGTAATGTATTTCAAATCCCGCAAGAAAAGCGGTTTTTTAACAAGGCATAAAATGATCGTTTTTCTGGACCTACAAACAAAACATAATAACATGTCATCACTAAATGACCATTAAGATTCTGTGAAAAATTGGAGTGATTTAAATGTCGAACGCGGCCCTTTTATCTCCCGTTAACGCAAAAATCAGTCACATCTGTGTTCACTTAAATAGAATAGGACCAGTTTTTCCCGCAAGCATATTGACTCGATGTTAGGACGCAGGAGATGTACAAGAGGGTTGAATGAGCTGCAAAGAATGGATTACAAAGAGCTAATCTAAATAAATGATGCCTGTGTGTCAAGTTTGGTTAAGTTAAATGAATTTTACCAGCCGAATATCTGTATCCTGCAGTGAAATATTAACTTGCTTTGTGCATGAGTACAGGTAAGTAGTTTTCGTAATTTTCTTGTCAAATCGGTAAATTTTAAAGAAAGATAAACTATTAGTCTGGAGAAAAGACTCCAATGTACTGATGAACATCATCTGGGTTTGTTTCTCAGGAATTCCTTAAATAGAAGACGTCCATTATAGTTGCGCTTTGAGGGGGAAAATGTAGTTTTGTTTAAATTAAAAATGATGCCTCTCCTTACTTATTGGAAAGAGCGTTTGAAAATCAAAGTCGGCCGCTTCAGTTTTTGACCGTCAAATGTTTCTTGACAGTCAAGCCCTGCTCATGTCCAGTGGCTGTGGAGTGTTTTTTTTTTTTTTTTTTTTTTTTTTTTTTTTTTTTTTTTATAGTGAACACATATTGCAATTTCCAATCCTTCCAATGAACTTTGTTAAGCAAAATTATTTGACTCTTGACGTAAAGTTTGCGTCATGAGTACTAACCTGGCATAATTGCAGTATAATGACTCAAAAACTACATCAGTGTCATTCACTATCAAAAAAGTGAAAAGCTTAATGGTTTGCAGAGAACTCCTGGCTTTCAAAATGTCTTATTTCTACATCATACTGTTTTTTAGGTTCAAGCTGTAGCATTAAATACCTAAGACACTACATAAAATGGACAACCGTTTATTTGTTTCCGAACATGTACTATGTAAGGAAATATTGTAATCATGAAAAAATTCGACTTCGAGATTTTGGCGTATTTAGACGTTTTGAGGTCTTCTGAATTCATTTATGGTATTTTCAAGAGATGTTTTTAAAATAGCTGTGTACCCGCTCTTCATACGGGAAGAAGCGAATATTTTACTATAATCATATCTGCATGTGACGAAACAGAATTTTATTTTTAAAAAAGTTCAAGAAATCGCCTCTGTTGAAATTACGGCGGGATATATTAACGCAAGTTAGAATTACTTTTCGTTTAGTTGGTTGTAAGACAACCGTTGAAAAAGGTTAAACACTTTTAATTTCATGAAATATTTATTAACGTGGTATATTGTGATTTATTCATATTATCCTTACAAATCTAATAATACTACCTATTACGTACATGATACTATCTATCTTTTCTTCTCCCTCTTCAAAACTCGCTTAAAAGAAGCAGCTTAGATTATTTGGCACCGATGGGATCTTTTGATTCTATGGCGATTCTTTGCAATTTATGCATTAACATAAATAATAATCATTTCACATAATCGTTGCCATTAAGGAAACTCTTCATATATATTTAATTTATGCAGAGTTTTATAAGATTGGCGTATTTAGCACCCAAAAAAATTGCATATCACCGTGGGGAGAAACTATCCAAGGGGTGCCATTTTAAATATCCATGTATCCAATATAGCGATATTTTATATATCCTCCATGGTCCTGTCTCCTGAAAAACATCAAACTGTGTAATCTCGAGGAACTATTTATTCCCGCTTTAATTGTGACAGGGCGTTAGAATTGCAGAGCTTAAGCATTTTTTTTAAATTTATGATGTCACTGTTTAACTGCCGTAAAGGATACCCCGGTTGGCCGAGGGAGTTAATTTCGATATTTTGCATAGTAGTTTTCAAACGGTATCATTAAATTTTTGCTTTATGTAGGACCACTATGGAGGAACGTAATTCAACGTTAAAATAAAGCTATACTCGCAGCATGCATGATATGTTAGGCAACGCCCGCCCCATAATTAAATGCCAAAAATAAAAAAAAGTAAATAGAAAATTTTAATATATCGCGCTTTAAAACGAACTTTGTAATTTTTAAAATGAACATTTTCAGCTGTGTTAAGACATTTCAATTTTTAAATAAGCACCGGATTAAAATACCACTTCTAATAATAATAATCGTGAATTTCTTAGTTTATTTCTACCGTAAATTTTAATCAAAATATCGTCTCCCTGTGTTGAAAAAAGAGCTGGAATAAATGAGAAAATTGTGGCGTAATTTTTACGTATCTTAAAGCAACTGACGTCATCGATCCTCACTTGCGAATTGAAAATACGGACGGAGCCCTATTAAAAATTTCTATGGATAGGTTGAAAAACCTTTTTCTAATCCTTTTTGTGGCAACAACCCAACATAAACGTGCTATGATTGCAATGCAATGGCGTAAGCTGTCCGCGTTGATGCTATTAAATTCTAAATATTAGGGACTGCACTGCAAAAATAGATCACGCACATAAAAAATGATTTCCTCCTAAGCGGAAAATTTCGCCAATAGCTACCGATTGCCGAAATTTCCCCGTACAGTCGTGCAGATAACCATGCGAGGGCCCGAAGATCTGGGGCCAGAAGACAGCGCCAAATAAACCGCTTGGAAGCCAAGTTAATTCCGCGTCAATATGGCTTTTGTGGTCAATGCCAAATATGTCAACCCGGTGAACGGAGAAAAGACGCCAAATTCAGGGCAAGCCAGCTCACGCATGGCTTAGATAGGGGGAAAATCGTATAACTATCGGATTTTTAAATGCTTTTTTTAGTGGATATTATTAAAATAGAGTAAAATGCGTGCATTTTTTAATGAAGGTAAATTATTGAAAGAACTGTCTGACATAATAGGAAGATACTTTGGTTTAGACGGTGGTTAGTCGGTGGGGCCAGGCCCCTCTGGCCCTTAATGACGAGCCGCCACTGTATATATATATATATATATATATATATATATATATATAAACATTATATATATGTGTGTGTGTGTACGGGCACGCATATATGGACTTTCATTTAGAATGACATTTGCCCCCCCCAGTTTCGAAGCCCAAGTTACGCCCATGGCTGGAGCCGTATAGCATAGGAAATCTGTCTTTAAAAACTCTGTATATATACACTTAAAAAAAAAAGAACCTGCTAATAAAAACGCAAACATTCATATGCATTGTATGTAGCATATATAAATCAATTCATATGCGCATCAAAATTTTCACCCAAAAGTTTTTACAAAACAATTTATTTATTGCTAACTGAGTAGCCGTTCTTCACCCAAGCACAGTTGCTGTCTTTTTTTAACTCATAAAATCCAATAAGAGACATCGAACAAACAAAATTTCGCAGAACTTTGAGTCCCTAAAAAGAAAAAACATGACAAGTGGGCACGCGCAGGATGTAGTAAGAAAGGAAAATCGACACACTAGTCACCTTTTTGTAAGGGGTTGGACTTTCTTAGGAGGCAAGATAGTGAAATTTCAGATAAATCAGGATATTATATTGGCTTTAATTTAGGATAAAACAATGTTTCTCGAAAATGGGTTCATGAGGCGATTTATATCGCAAAATTTGCAAATGAATATGTTTGAAAATAAAATTATGACTTAGATCAGCAGTTCCAAATAATTGTGCAACAATTTCTCCCAACAAAGGATAATTTATGATGACGCCCGCCCCCCTCCCCCTCACATTTCTTAGCAAACATACATTTTTTAATATCTTTAACAATGAATATTTAGTCTTATTAATCCTACTAAATTTTAGTCCTACAAAATATTGTTATTGGTAATGTCTGAATAAACATTTTAGGAGAAAAAAATTTTTGGAGTAAAACTAAGAATGAATGAAATGAGTTTTTAAACATGCATTATCATCTGCACGTTGCCTTTCTCTCTCTCTCTCACCTCCCCGCCCTTCCTACAGTTCCGCACTATACCGGTTAGCAGTCTAAGTTAGTGCCGCTGACTTAGATGACACAGTTTCATTCATTCTTCCAAAAAATAGCAATTTTATTCAGTTAAAAATCTCTCACACACACACAAAAAAAAGTAGGTAAAACGTGGATTTTCAGAATTTTACAGAATTAGTTTTTAAGTATATAAACGACAATATTTTAAGTATATATTAGAGTTGCCAACTGCTCTGGAATATCATTAACCAGTTTTTTAAACTTTAATTTGTGGCTTAAAATATTGAAAAATTTCGAGGTCAAACGTGTGGGCGTATTACCATTTAAAAAAATTTACAAAAAATTTCTGTTTTCAAAAAATGGTTAATTATATTCCGGAGCAGTTTGCAACTCTGATATTATATATAACAATTGAAAATTTTTAAGCCGATCGCTCAATCTGCATTTTATTTTGTTTTACGAGTGTAACTGGATACCTTCATTACGAATATGTACGTTACGTTTATGTAAGTTAGGAATATCTTCTAAACTTTATTTCTGCAGAAATTCTGCTTTAACCTGAAACATGATAAAGCCACTCTTTGCTTTCTTTCAAATATACTTCAAAGAGTCTTTAGATAATTAGAATAAACTTATCATTCTTATTCAAATAAACATACCGTGTATAACTCATACTCACCCTCAAAAATGCATTTACAAAACTTATATAAAGATACAGAAAATACGATGATACACATAAGAAAATCTTGACAAATTTTATAGGTTTATACACATCAGCTTGAAATCATTATAGAAGCAATTTACTTTCATTTACACTTAGAAATTAAAGTTTATGTCGAGAAAAAATACAATAAACTTTTAGTATTCTTATTCAAATGAATATGTGTCTCATTCTTAGTTCATACTCTTAGAAATGCATAATTATATACTATCAAAAGTACAGGTTAATAAATTTATGTATAAAAGAAAACCGGCTAACCGAAAAAAACAACAAAAAAAAAAAAAAAAAAAAACTACTCACGGTCAAAGAATTATTCAACGAAAATTCAAAATTTCGGAGGTTGGGTGGGCCCGCAGTCTCTTCTCTGGCTATGGCCTTTCTTCCATTATTTAACAATGTGTCTTAATTGAAAAAATGATTCCTTTTCAAAAAATCTTTCCCAGCTTTAGACACAGCAAATCGTTGAATAACACCATCAAATTCTTCTTTTCTTGAAAAAGAAGACTCAATCACTAACACTCCTCGTTTTTGTCAAGTTTGGGGATTGTGCTAGCTGTCTTTTTTGCAATTTCATTCAAAAATTAATTTGAAACTTCCGGGGACTTAATCTGTATTTGGACTTTTTTTTCTTTTAAAAAATTGTCAGCATGCAATTTAGTATTATATATAATCAACAAAAGGGGGCCCCTTCACAAGGTGGGGCCCTGGGGATTTTTTCTCTGCTCCTCCTGTCCCTCTGCGCCACTGATCGTACGCGATATTGGCATCATTTTGACGTCATGAACAAGGAACAATTTGCAGAACTTGGATCCCAGTGTCTTACAAAGCAACTTTCATATTACACCACTCAGAGAAGGATGTTACTACAACTATAGCATCAAAATGATTATTTAATCAAGATGCAAAATAAAATGCAATAGTTTAATAGTAATGATATTATGCAGGTTACAGTGGCGTAGTCAAAATTTTTCATGGGGGTGGTGGTGTTTACGAGTACAGCAGCTCATATATATGTATACGAGTGTGTGATAAGGGAGTGAAGAATATACATTTTGTATGACAAAATATTCCTCATGGGGGGAAGGGGGCGGGGTCTTGGCTACGCCACTGGAAAAATAAGAATATTCCGATTGTATTATTTAATTTTCAGTCATGAATTTTATTCCATATTTTTTCAAGTAACATGTTCCACAATATTTTTGTAGTTATTTTCCTATATATGAGCATACCCTCCAACTGCTACGGATTATCCGTAGTTTATACGGATAAGTAGCATGAACTACGGAGCTACGGATGGTACGAAAAAACTACGGAATTGAGCAAATGTTTACTTTTTTAGGGCATTATGCCTGCACGGAGGTGCGGTTTGCAACTCTAGCTGCTTTGTTGTGAGTCAACACTCCTGTGTGTCGGCGCCGATCGTGAAAGAAGGGAATTCAACATTTTCCCTCGGCGCCGGCAGCCGTGAGCGAACTTGTGTCGGCGAAAGTGTGGTGTGCGTGGGAGGGGGGGGGGATGCCGTTAGCTGCTCCTTCTCTTGTTACGTCACGTCTCCTCTCGCATTTCCCGCCACCCTATCTTGCTCCGTCCTGTGTTTGGATGTAAGCTTAGCTCTTTTGTGGAAGGAAAGTGCAGCGCACGTTGTTTTCTTTGTTCACATGGATCGTTTTTTAAAACGTGATAGTACTACTGATATTTTAAAAAACCTCTAATAATGATGTTGCAGGGTGTCTGTCTACCGCTCTTGAAAGTCTGGTAAAAGCCGGGAAATCGGAAAATGGGTCCGGAAAATTCCCCAAAAGAATCAGTTCTTTTCATGTCTTTGTTTTTTCTACACTTTCTCTCTAATTGTCAGACTGGAAACCGAAGGCAACTGCGACGCATTTTTCGGACCGCGAAAGCATCAAGTGATGTGTTTGTATAAGGAGGAGAAAATGGGGGACTCATCAATCGTGACGTGAGGGTAAAACACAAATTAGCTTACTTGGTAATTTATATATTAGGACTGTATTTCCAAGAACAGTTAGTTAATTCTATCAGAAAGTGCAACTACTTCTGTTTCTCAATTGATGAAAGCTTAATCCTGTATACTTTAGTCAAAATTGATTTAAAGAAGTTGTACAAAATATGCAAATATAAAGACAAGCATTGTGCAATTTCCTTAAGTAAAATGCATTGGTCAGGAGTTTTTTTCCCGGGACCTCCCAAAAGTCAGAAAATTGACTTTCAGAAATTTGGTAGACACCCAGTGTTGAGAACCTCTAAAAAGCGGGGGGGGGGGTTATGAGTACTTCAACTCATATATTTGTATAGGTGTTTGTGACAAGGGAGTGAAGAATATACATTTTGTATGGCGAAAAATTCCTCATGAGGGGGGGGTTATGACTCCCCTAACACCCCCCCCCGGCGATATCGCGTAAGTGCTACTGATGAGGTGAAGGCCAATGTTGGAGGGTATGTATGAGTATTTTATTCATAGAGAGTTTAGATTTTCACTTTGTTCCAGGTATTCCCTTTTATCTGCTATAATTGAAAATCAACTGTATGGTTCTCTCGCTATCAGCCCGCATACATTCCATGATAAGTTTTCGGTGATGCCAGATACTAGAAAAAAAAAATAAGGTGTGGATATATCCCTGGCGATATGAAATAGTAAATTATTAGTACAAATATTTTTCATAAAATTAGTTTGTCTCTTATTTTAAATTAAATTAAAAATTTACAAATTTTTAAACTTAAAGGGTGATTTGAGGGGCACTTTTGTTGAGGCCAATGGCGTTTGTCCCCAATGCCCTGCCGGAAATCAGTTCCTGATCACGAATTTAAAAGTGCATTAGAAACCCTTCAAACCCCCCTAGTGAAGTTCAAACTTGTGATATACAAATTACGTCGCTTGGAATAATTCAAGTAGTTCTCCGATTCCTGTAAAGTGCAAATATTCGCCTAAAGCTTTTCTACATTAATCTCTCTATATAAAGGAAGATGTCCTGACTCAATGACTGACTTTATGCAAATATTTATTTAAAATTCTTGTCCTTAAAAAGGAGCTCTAAAATTTGTATTTATTTATGGAAATTCAGATACAACTGACTTTTTAATATCTCCTCAGATTTTAATTTTATGTAACTGATATTTAGTACCGATTTTTTTGCTACTCTTTTGTTCTAGGAGCAGTTCTAGACACACACACACACACACCGGGGATGAGATGGCTCAGCCCGAGCGCGGGCACGAACCGATCTCGAGCTCTGTAATTCACGATTGCGTTCGGGCTTGGGTGCGTGAAAATTTTCTCCTTTATTGTATAACACCTTGAAACAAATTTTAAAAGGCCATTCGTGGGAAAAATAAACGTACTTATTAAAAAATAAAAATAGCTGCACGGACGCCTAGAAGGTGCGTGTAATTAATTTGCAAAAACGACAAAATTTATTGTATTCTATCAATGAAGTAATTGAATTTTATTTATATTTTGCTGAAATTTCGGGCTCCGACTTGCAGAATATTGCTCGAGCTCTGGCAGACTCGGATCAAAAGTCCTAGGGCTCGTGCTTCTAAAAATGAGCCCGAACTCATCTCTAACATACAACGCTATAAATAAATAAGTAATTATAATAATAAATTAAAACGAAACAATGGTTCATTTTCCTTATAAATAAATAAAAAATATTTTGCTGCGTTGTGTATAATATTTAAATCATCCTGTAGAAAAGAAAAGAAAAAAACTGAAATCTCTACTGCTGTGTCTAATAATTTAATTAAAACTTAATAAATATTTTTATTAAATATGATTTCTCTTATGAAAACTCTTCCACCCTACCTTTCAGTTTTTCTCTCATTTGAAGCCAATTTACGTTCAACATAAAAAAGAAAAAGTTGTCTGTCATCTATACAAGAATAAAGATGATTAAAAGCTGTATTTTAAAATGTAAAGAAGCAGTAAATGAGTCTCGATTTGTAAAAGTTATTACAAAGCAACTTAATTTTTTTCCACAAAAACGCTCTGTTGGTTTCTGAAAAATTCTCGTGTGACAAATATTATTCCTTTTCACACACTTTTGAGAGCAAAAATTTCGGTTTCTCTGTCCCATCCCAGAGTAGAATTTCTTTCCCCCTGCTCATACGTACATTACGTACAATTCCCCCCCCCCCAAGAATAGCCCCTCTATGCTTTGCCCAGGGACAGCAATTTATCATTCTCCCCCCTACACCCAGGCCAGCGGCTAGCTCGTTGAATGACCCAGATGGCGCACTATTACGGCGGAGAATTTTCACAGAAATATGGACTCGATAGTTTTGTTTATAGCTAATTTATTTTTCATCAAATATTTTTTTCTTTTTATTGAAAAAAAAATGATTCAAAATAACAAAAATTGTAGACGTAGGACGAGAAAATACAATTCCCGTAGGTTAACATGGGAAGTCTCAGTTTCGTTTTCTACCAGCGTATGTCGCCTTAACCGGGGCCATCGCTAAGCCCCGTGGCCCCGACTAAACACACACATTCCAGTTTTCTTACGAAAACTCCTTCAACGAGTTTGTCGTTTACGAATGCAGCCTTTGTCACCTTAGACTAAGGTACCAAAAGTCCCCATTTTCCGGAGACAGTCCCCATTTTCAGGACGTTTTTCAAATTGTCTCCAGAATTTAAAAATGGAACTGGGGACAATTTTTAATTATTGCATTGTTTTTCTATTAAATTACTGTTGATTATTGCATTAATTATAAATGTCCCCAGTTTTGTTGTCAGAATCGGGGATATGTCCCCAATTCTGACTTCTAAAATCTGGTCACCTTACCTTAGACTAAGGTCACCATACTTTGCAATGCGCACAAGGGCCATGCGCAGGTGAGACAGTTCCGGCTTTGAGGATCTGTAGAGATTCGCCTTACTAACAAAAACAAACAAATCCATGCGGATATGTTTGAGCGGTAAAATTTGTACAGTTTGAACCACTAAATTCTGCGAATAAATCAGTATTATTTAACCGAAGAAAGTAAGATGCTATTGATTTTCTGATTTGTATTATATTTAAACTCTCCTGCATTTTCACTTTTTTATAAACTCGAGCATTCATGTGTTATTTATTTTGTCAACATTACAACAACCTCTCTTTATTATTGAACTGTTAAGAGCATTCTTGAGTCATTCCGCAGTACTCGGCGTCACAATCTTGAAAACACTAAAAAGTTAAGTGCGATACATCATTTTGAAGCTGGAAATCTCTTCTATTTAAGTTTACAAAAAAAAAAAAAAAAAAACTTTATTTTTAATTAAACAGAAATTAGAGGATTTTGTTTGCAGTCATACAGAAAAATGTGTTACGTACGGGACATTATATTTTTATCTAAAAAAAATATTTTATTTTATTTCAAAATTCCTACGTTTCATAAAACCTTTTCAATAGAAGTTATTACAAATTTTTGTCCCGTGCGAAACAAATTTGAGCTTTTTTTTTTTTTAACTAATAATACTGATGACAACTAAATAATATTTTTTCTCTCTTCAAATAGTGAACTAGCTTCCTAAATTATTCAATTAAAATATTATAGCTTCTCATTTAGAAGCTGGGCATGACAAACAAAAATCAGTACTTACGTATTACTATTTTTGTGTCAAATATGCTGGCAAACTGTTGCCAATCGTATTCTGAACCATCAATAATATCATTTTCCCAGCATTGATCTTGGTGTAAAATCACTTATCTTGGCAGACTGCTGGGATAATACGTAAGCACCCGAAAATCTCTTACGGTAAAATCATACAAGCCGGTGTGCACCCCATGTAAACTTAGCGGTTGCCAAGCGACAGTGACTGTCCCCATCCATTTTGCATGATCAGCAAAGTCAAAGAATTTTAACACATTAAAAGTGTACATATATTCCACTAACAAAATCATTAAAACAAAATACACCGTCCATATTTAACCTAAAAGTCAGCAAATTCAGTAACAGGCAATTTAAAATGAGCAAACAGTGGACCATTTTTAACTAAAAAAACTACAGTGAATTAAGCGACCTAGTTGTACAGCTAATGTAAACTGGGCAAATACTGGCCCATTTTCAACTCAAAAAAACATCAGTGGATTAAACAACCTAGTTGTACACCTCATATAAAGTCAGTATGATTAGAATAGCACATAAATAGCACTTATGACAACATAAACCATCAAATATCAATTTAAAATTCACATTAAAAACCTTAAACATTGCAAAGATTCGTTAAAAAAAAGCACTTACCTTTATATTTTTTAATTAACCACTCAGAAATGTCATTAACACCCACCGGTTTATCTACAATGACCAAAGTCCTTCAAAATGCTCCAAGTTATTTTAAATGTCCATTTTATGGAAATATCTTACATTTTTCATGTAATTTTTGTTAAGGGGAGGCATTCCCCCCCCCCCCCAAGAAAAAGGTGATTATTGCTGTTTTAATAATAATGAATGGTAATCAATCTATTGTTTTATATCTCGTTATCATTCTAATTAACATATTGTTTAATCTCTGGCTTATCGCCAACATCACCGACAAACACTCAATTTCTTTAAAATATTTCAAGTTCACATGAACACGGGAACAGCACGTCGACGAAGACCAAGATGGCGGGGCAGGACCCTAACAAAATCCGCTAGAAACTCCCTTCCTCTCCGATGCTTCGGCAAGCGAGCAGAGGTAGCGTAAACATCGGCGCTTCGCGCCGCGTCGACGAAATCCAAGATGGTGGGGCGGGTCCCTGAACCTTACTGTCCCCTGATTTGTGGTGAAAAATGGAGATTTTTAGTGTTTTAGAAAAGATGGATAATTTTATTCGATATATGGGTTTACTTACACGGAGTTTCAGAAAACAGGTACTATTCTTCGGTTTAATATGAGTCAATGTTTAAGGATTTTGGGGTTGTTTGTGGTGAGTTTTGATTTTTTACTGTTTGTAGTAATGTAAATTTTGTGTGTTTTGAAGATATTAAAATTGAATGAATCTCGGGATGGGTCATTTTGGTCATTTTGCGTGATTTTCCCTATGGGGCCTGTAAAGCTGCTTTTGCTGCATTAAAATCAATAATAACCTAACATTTCTGTTCTATGGCATAATCAAAATTCCCGCTTTATGTGGAATACTCGAGAAATAGACTTTTCTGGAAGCTGCCCGCAGCTTCTGCCTCTCCTTTTAATACCAGCGTGTTTCTTCGGCCCAAATTCAGTGTGACCTATTTGATGTGAGAAATACAGCATTTGTGAGAGCTTCAGATCTAAGCCGACTGTCAAAAACACATTGCTGTTTAATTGAGTAAAGTTTTCCCATGCTAATTTTAAAATTTTATTGAAACATAAAACAAACTCTTTAACTATCTTCAAAATGGTAACCGATAATTTAATTTACACAATACACATATACAGGCTTCGACTCTAGCCATTTACAAGGCGGCTAGCATCAGTCAGGTCCTTTATATAATCAATTTTAAAATTCAATCTTTAGAAAAAATGCGCACACTTATTTTATTTACTAGCCCGTGTTCTTTTAACGGCTCGCTCATTTATTCAAGCAGCGGGTGCGTTTCTAATCTTTACTGCTCCCATGGGGGAAAAGCACATCCGCCACAGGAGTGGCGATGTTGCTGGAATAAATAAACTTTTTCAACTTAAATTAATGAGAGTCTTCAAATTTTAGTCTTGATAAGGCATCAGCATTACTGTGTTGACTGCCTTTCCGATAGGTAATCGTCATGTTATAACGTTGCAGGGCTAAAGCCCACCGAGATAGCTTAGCACCATGGGCGCACTTCTCGTTAAATGCGTCAGAGGATTATGGTCTGAAACTATTTGAATCTCAGCTCCAAATATCCAGGTGTCAAATTTCTTTAATGCTTCCAGTACACAAAAGGCTTCTCTTTCAATGGTCGCCCACTTTATTTGACTCGTGCTTAGTTTTTTACTGAAAAATGCAATAGGTAATTCTTTCCCATTGTCATCACGTTGAGCTAAGCATGCCCCAATTGCAGTGGCCGAGGCATCTGTGTATAATTGAAAAGGTTTCTCAAGGTCTGGAGTGTGTAAGGAAGGCATTTTTATCAGTTCCTCTTTGAGCTTTGTAAATGCTTTATCCGCCTCCGAACTCCACGGTATCTTAATTGGAACGCTTTTCTTCGTCAGGTTTGTCAACGGTAATACGATTTGTGAAAACTGAGGTATATAGTCACGATAGTAACTAGCCAGCCCAATCAAACTTCTCAACTCTTTCTTAGTGGTGGGTCTTGCTAACTTTCGTATAATTTCAACCTTTTCTGGATCCGGGGAATGTTGTCCCGATCCAACTACATGACCTAGAAATTTCACATGGGGTTTTCCAAATTCGCACTTTCCCAAATTTACTGTCAGATCTACTTCCTTCAAGGTCTTGAAAACATTGTCTATATGAACCAAATGTTCATCCCATGTGCTAGAAAATATAGCCACGTCGTCGATATATGAACAGCAGTATTCTCTATGTGCGATCAAAGCCTTATCCATTGATTTTTGAAACGTTCCTCCAGAATTTTTCATTCCAAAGGGCATGACATTCCACTGGTAATGACCTGAGTGGGTTACAAATGCGGTATAATGCTTTGAATTTTCCTTCATAGGAATTTGCCAGTATCCTTTGGTAAGGTCTATGACTGTAATAAATGATGCCTTTCCCACCTCATATATTAAGTCATTGGCTATTTTCATAGGGTAGACGTCTGGTATAGTAAAACTATTTAATAATCTGAAGTCGACACATAATCTGACACTTCCATCTTTCTTGGCAACGCAAACCACAGGATGAGCCCATTCGCTATCACTGTGTTCGATTAGACCCAGGTCTAACAGTTCTTGAATCTGTCGATCCACTTCTTGTTGCAAACTAATAGGTATTCGGTATGGTTTAAGTCTCTTTGGTGTACAATCTCCTGTAACCCTAACAGAGTGACCTTCTACCCTAGCGCGGCCAGGTTTAGCACTAAACACACCTGCATATTTTTTAAGTACATGAAATAATTCCTGTACTTGCTTATTCGTTAACTTGGCATTCTCAAGGTGTGTCCTAATATCTTCTATGCTTTTACTTTGTGCATCAGTAGGTGCATAATGAATGGTCCCGAAATCATTGTCTAACTCAAAAATCATACCAAAATGATTTACTCTTTGAATATACGGACGCACTTTATTCACATGAAGTTCTCTTATACTTCCGTCTTCCATTTCAACCTTTACAGAATGTGGTCTGGTAATCTGCTTAACTGTTCCGGGGCCGATCCAGGTATTTAAAAGCTTATGCGAAGATGACGGCCTCAATACTAAAACTTTATCGCCCACTGCAAATGACTTTTTTTTTGACCGGAGGTTATATCTAGAGACATATTCTTCCTGAGCCTTCTTGCTATCCTCAGAAGCGAATTCGTGAGCCCTTTTCAAACTCTCCACCAAGTGTTTGCAAATATTCTGTAATTGGACGTGAGGCGGTCGTTGGAATCTGTCGTTCACCTGTCCAAATATCTTTTAACAACGCTAAAGGTCCTGGAGGTAATTTTCCATATACCAATTGATAAGGTGACAATCCGGTAGTGCTGTGAGGCACTTCTCTATATGCAAACATAAGATATGGGAGGTGAATGTCCCAATCTTTACCATATTCTTGTATAATTTTATTCAACATATCCTTCAGAGTTCTATTCCAGCGTTCGACTGCTCCCATACTCTCAGGATGTCCTGGAGTGGAAAAGCGAGGTGAAACGCCTAACAAGTTCTCAAATGCTTGAGTTAACTTGGAAGTAAAGTTTGTACCTTGATCTGTACAGATCATTTTAGGAAATCCCATTTGGGTAAATATCTTCATTAATACATCACATGTGGTTTTAGCACTGATTTCTCTTACAGGAATGGCTTCAGCCCATCGGGTGCATAAATCTACTGCACATATGATAAACCGATGTCTTCTTCCCGAAGGTGGTTCTAGTGGGCCAATACAATCTAAACTCCATACTTCGAATGGTATTTCAGGTCTGACAATAGGTTGTATGGGAATCCTATCTCGGTATGTCTCAACTCTTCTTAATTGGCATTCTTTGCAACTCTCACAAAAATTTTTAATGTCTCGTTTGATTGATGGCCAAAAAATGTATATTTAATTCGTTCTTTAGTTTTCCGTTCTCCTAAATGTCCGGCTAATGAAATCTCATGGGCCATTTTAAGCACATCCGATCTCTTACATTGGGGTAGTACTACTTGTTTGACATCTTCCCCACATATTGTTTCGGCATGTACAAGAATACCATCTAAAACTTCATATGAATTTTGATGATTTTCTGCATGTTTCCAATATGGTTTTAACTGTTCGTCTTCCCTTTGGAGCTTCTGGAACGATGCTACAGTCTCAGGAACTTTCGCGTTCTTCTCTGCTTCAGTGTTTTCAGTCCTTGTTTGTACATTTCCCGATACCAAGTGATTTATATACCTTTTGTCTTCGTCTTCAACTAAAATACTGCACACATCAGATTTTAATTCCATATCATTAAACAACTGCATGCTTTCTTTATTAATTTAAATGCCGTATTACAGATTAACATATCGCATTTTAGTTTTCTAGATATACCACATATAACCGGTACTCTTCCATGTAACCCATCATTTATTTTTACATTCACTATTTTTAACGGAACTGTTTCTTCTTCTCCAAACGCTGAGTAAAGCTTTACAGTACCTTCACTCTTTTCTTCATGTTTCTGTATTAAATCATTTCGTATGACTGATATTTGTGCCCCAGTATCTACGATACCATTAAATGTTTTCCCTTCGCATTCAACTTCCAAAATCATAAGATTATCGCAATTACTTTTGAGTTTAAATTTGTCTGATATTCTCAAATCAACCCGTGCTGTGAGCATGCTCAATTTTTCTTCAGTGTTATCTTCTTTATTCGCGTCACTAATCTGCATTTGAACTAAATTGCTCTGTGCATGCTCTGATCTTCTGTTATGGAAATTAAGTGAATCACTTTTATTTTTAAATCTCGGACATTGCGATCGCAAATGTTCACACGATCCGCATTCAAAACATCGATTCCGCTTCCTTTGTTCATGAAAATTTTCCTTTCTCCTATCTTGAAAATCATTTTCCTTTCGAGTTGTTGTATTTCGGCGACTTTCAAAATTTCTGTATTTTGACTGGTACGGGTTAGTTGCCCAATTATCGTTTTCTGTTTTCGCAAGAGGACGTTCCTTGGCGAATTTTGGCTTCATTACACTTCTTACATCGTCATATTCATCTAGTTTTTCGGCCAACGTTATTGGGGATACAATCTCCGTCCATTCATCCATGAAATGTTCTTTTACTTCAAATGGTACTTTTCTTTTAATCTGATCAGTGATCATCAGATTTTTTAAATCTTCTAGAGATTTAATTTTTAACCCGTCAATCCACCCATCAAAATAGGCTTTCATTTTAAAATAAAATTCCATCCATGTTTCTTCTGTGGACTTTTGATGTTTCATAAATAACTGTCTGAATTTCTCGGCGCTTAATTTAAATCTTTTTAACAGCATCTTCTTAATTTCATCGTAATTTTGCGCTACCTCTTCTGTTTCCCTAGCAATCAAACTGGAAACAGGAGTTGGCAACACCCCAATTAAATGAGCAACCCAATTTTCTTTATCGACGCCAAGCATCTTTAACTGTCTCTCGAACAACGTAAGAAATAAACAGATATCACTTTCCTTCGGATCAAACCTAGACAATAATTTTTCTAAATTAATTTTAACACCACTTCCTTCCCGTACTTGGCTTCCCAACATCGCATTTTCTGCCATTTTTTTCAATTTTCAATTTTTCTAATTCAAAAACTTTTTCTTCTCTCTCTCTTTCTGATCCTGTCTTTCCTTTTCTTCTCTCTCTTTCTTCATCCTGTCTTTCTTTTTCTTCATTTCTATCAGCAATAATTCTAGCCAATATTTCTTTACAAAATTCTTCATCATAGTTTTTATCGTTCGTAATCAGATCACGTAACTTCACCACAGTAAATGTCGTATCAACCGTTAAACCCAGTTCTTCAGCAAGAACTATTAAATCTTGTTTCTTTCCCTTACCAAAAAACGCCATTTCAATTTTCAAATGCTAGTTTTTAGCTATGGTTTACAAGTATATGTTTATATACGAATCAAGAGGATTCTTCAAGTAAATATGCTGGGACGGCCAACTATATATTAACACCAACAGGGAAACTTCCTTCAAAACCTGCCAAACTGGCCTACTAAACTTCAAAATAATGCAGATCAACTGCTATAGCTACGTACAAATATAGTTGCATGAAATTGATGAAGAAATACAGCTGTCAACTGAGCATTCTGTAGTATCGCATTCAATTCAATCCAATTCTGCCGACTACGCCAGTAAAGTTTTCCCACGCTAATTTTCAAATTTTATTGAAACATAAAACAAACTCTTTAACTATCTTCAAAATGGTAACCGATAATTTAATTTACACAATACACATATACAGGCTTCGACTCTAGCCATTTACAAGGCGGCTAGCATCAGTCAGGACCTTTATATAATCAATTTTAAAATTCAATCTTTAAAATTCAATGATAGAAAAAACGCGCACACTTATTTTATTTACTAGCCCGTGTTCTTTTAACGGCTCGCTCATTTATTCAAGCAGCGGGTGCGTTTATAATCTTTACTAATTGTGTTTGTGAATTTTGTACAGCTGATTGTTCTACGAAGTTCTAGAAGTAATAAAGTTGTGTTCCATCCTGACCAGTGGACTTTTTACTAGAACTTTCACACCAACTGGACTTCAGAACAACAAACCCCGGAAACAAGCAGAGTAGTTCTGAAACAATATATTTATCTATCTTTTATGAAACCTTTAGGTAAAAACATGTTTTCCTGTCCACACATCTCATAAAAGGATAAAATCCTTAAAAAAAAAAAAAAAAAAAAAAAAAAAAAAAAACTGACTAAGATTGAAAAAAGACATGGAGTCCATTTAATAGCTAGGGACATTTTCCATGAAAGAAATTGAAGACATTATGTTCTGTGACTTGTATAAAACATGCATTTTAATTTTAAATGTTTATTATTTTTTCAAATGGAGCTATATATGAAAAATTCTAATTTATATAATAGCAATTCAATTTTTTAAACAAATCATTAATAATTTTTAGTTATATAATTAAAATTAAGTTTGAATACATTAATAGAGCTAATAAATTCATTAAATTAACATCTGTGTTAATTTTAGTTCATATTTCCTTATAGTAGTTTTACTTAAAATCACATGTCCCGTACATAACAAACAGCCTTGTCCCGCACATATCACAAGTAATTAGTATTCATTAATTAATGATACAGTTTTAAAAAATAATTTTGAAGTTAATTAATAAATGTATATTTCTTCTTTTACCTATTAAATTTATTTGTGAAAATACCTCATAAATTCAGAGCAAAATACAAACTGCTGTGGTACTTTAAAAACATCATTTTGTGATATTCCGTACATAACAAAACTTTATTAATTAATTAAAAAAACCTATTTGGTCCAACAAAAAGAAACTTCATAGGAATTTAGTTGAGGTATTATATAAAATATTAAATATAGTTGTGCAAACTTCTTCATTTATGTTTTTATATTGAAAAATATACAAGTATGTTAAAATTTTGCTGTGAAATGTCCCGTACGTAACACATGAATACAGCGGAGTGACCCTCGTGCATATTTGTAGCGTGAACCACATGACCATTCCTCGGACTGCTACTTCTGCATTACAAAGTTTACGGGAATTACTCGTAAATTGAAACACTCATTAAAGTACCCATATTTGAAATCTGACATGAGACCGATACCTCGCAGTGAAGATTTACTGTGCCACAACTGCTGACAACTTTCACAGTAGAAGACTAATGTGAATGAACATGACAAAGAGACTGACATGCAACATGAACAGGAAGATGATGATCCACCTTTTGAAGTTTCAGCCTCTTTGTTTGAACTACATTTTTTAAATCAAGGTTATTTCATACCTGACAGGTGTTCGGTTTTATATGGATTCATTCCGCTTTTTGAGCTTTGTTCCGTAAATATGTTTTTAAGCCAAAATGTTCTGTTTTTCAGCTTCTGTGTAAGAATTTTTAAAAATTAAAAGAAAACAGGAAAATCTTGTACATATTTAGCTTTTGGTAAAGCATTTATCCTTGTAAACAAGTCAATAAATTTAATTGAATAATATTTATCTTATTATTCTTTCAAGTATTTATTACATTAAACATTTAAATCTATTGTAGAAATTGAGCTAAGTTAAGTATATTTTATTTTTATAAATTAATGATTATATATGCACATCATCTCTCTATGCATGATAATTTAATTTTGTTAATGTAAGATTTTTAATTGTATATTTAATCATACATTTCATGACCACGCACTGTGTTCCTTATTTCTGATTTTATGAGCACGTGCTGTGTTCCTTATTTTTTCCTTGGAATGTTGGCAGCTATGTTATTTAAACGACCTTGTTCATGATTTGATTTTTGTCAAAAAACAGTCTGAACTTTTGGCTTCCAGGTTAAAGGTTTGGAATCTTCTACAGAAAGACACTAAAGTGTGTTTATTTTGTAACCGCCATCAATTATTTTGCAATATTTCTCTCAGGAAAATAATTTAGTTTACCTAGGGAGGTGTACCAGGGGTCCGGTACTCAACCTTTCTCAAATAAAAATTGAGCCTTTTTCACCGTTTGGACCCCCCTCTGAAATTTTTGGACCCTCCCTAAAAATTTTTTCTGTGTATGGCCCTGTAGTTCAGTGTAACAGTATTTGATTGGTGATGGCTGAATTTGGAGTTGATCGTAAACCGGTCGAGTGGAAATTTATTGACTCTTTAAAAACAAGTTTGAAAGCTGTTCTGCTACACAATGGAAACAAATTGCCTTCAGTACCCATAGCTTAATCAAGTAATATGAAAGAGTCGTATGAAGAGTTGAAATTTCTACTTGAAAAAAATTCAGTACAAGGAGTACTGTTGGACAATTTGTTGCAATCTCAAGGTAGTTGCATCGTGAATGGGTTTGCAGCATGGTTATACAAAAGTTGGTTGCTTTCTTTGTGAATGGGATAGCAGAGGCAGGAAAGAATGGCCAGTACTTACATGTCTTATGCGAGGAGTTAAAAATGTCCAACATTTGTGCTATTATTCTTATAGAGGATACTCTGTACATATTAAACAATACTGTGTGGGGGGGGGGCAAAATACCTTCAGATTGAATATATATTTTTTTTCTTCTTTCAGGTCATGTTGCCTACTTTGAGTGCAGGGTCAGTTGACAAAATGTTGGCTGGAGAAGAAGTTGTTGGAGCGATAGTTCAAATTCAATTGGTTATTAAAAGGATTCAG